>CM053033.1:186259742-186617242 GCA_028564925.1 Lithobates sylvaticus | reverse complement strand
CCTGATATATATGTGTGTGTAGATCGACTAATAATATTGTACAGGGGACGCGCAGGGGGCGGGGACGGTAGAGGACTGGACAGGCGGAGTTCCGATCTGAGCCGAGAGCCAGGGGGGACAGATTTCGACGGGGAACCACTTTCGGCACAACACCGACATCGCCATGGTGACCAGCTACTATCATTGGACGTTACATGTGACGTCACGTCAGTAGGAGGAGTCACAAGGGCCGCAGGGTTATAAATAGAGGCAGCAGATGACGGCACACGTCACGCAGCCTTTCCCTGGACCGTTACACGTGACGTCACGATAGTAGGAGCAGTCACAAGGCCCGCAGGGTTACAAATAGAGGCAGCAGAGGACGGCTTGCGCAGTCTTTCCCTGGCTCTCGGCCGGCGAACAGCTCTTTCTGATAGCTCCAGGCTCTGTTGGAAGTTGCATCCACCGCTATCACATATCACAAAAGCGCCCCCCCCCCCTGTGTATATAGATATATATATATCTATACACACAGGGCTGATCCTAGGCAGGCGTCACGGAGGACGTGGATCTGTGAATGTAAACAGATCCACGTCCTGTCACTGGAGAGGAGACCGATGGTGTGTCCCTTGTACATAGGGACACCGATCGGTCCCCTCCCCCAGTCAGTCCCCCTCCCCCCACAGTTAGGGAACACATTAACCCCTGCAGCGTCCCCCTAGTATTAACCCCTTCCCTGCCATTTACATTTATACAGTAATCAATGCATTTTTATAGGACGGATCGCTGTATAAATGTGAATGGTCCCAAAAATGTGTCAAAAGCGTCCGATATGTCCGCCGCAATGTCGCAGTCATGATAAAAATCGCAGATCGCCGCCATTACTAGTAAAAAAAAAAAATAATAATAAAAATGCTATAAATCTATCCCCTATTTTGTAGACGCTATAACTTTTGCGCAAACCAATCAATATACGCTTATTGCGATTTTTTTTTACCAAAAATATGTAGAAAATACGTATCGGCCTACACTGAGGAAAAAAATTTGTTTTAAAAAAAAAAAAAAAATTGGATATTTTCAAACTTGTCGCAATGTACTGTGCTTGCTGCTATTGGGTTAGAGGCTTAGTCCCCGCATGGAACGAGACTGCGATACACCCTACTAAACATCTTTTTCCATTCTAGCAATATCGCTTCTCGGCCTTTTGGCCATGATCAAGTGTCACATCGACTTTAGCCCTTAGGGGTGTCCCTGTTGCCCAGCTGGGACGTTGATAAGCACTTTGATCTAACCAAGCCACTTGGTCCCTGTGGGGTACCCTCTGCTCGGCCTTGTAGGATCGTCGATTCAATTCGGCTTCACCTACTTGCTGCTATTGGGTTAGAGGCTTAGTCCCCGCATGGAACGAGACTGCGATACACCCTACTAAACATCTTTTTCCATTCTAGCATTATTGCTTCTCGGCCTTTTGGCCATGATGTGAAAGAGCAGAAGATAGCGAAGGAGACCAGCGAGAAGACCCCCCAAGACGGAAGAAAACCCCCGGAGCTGTGCAATAAAGTATTTTAAAAAACTAACATCTTTTTCCATTCTAGCAATATCGCTTCTCGGCCTTTTGGCCATGATCAAGTGTCACGTCGACTTTAGCCCTTAGGGGTGTCCCTGTTGCCCAGCTGGGACGTTGATAAGCACTTTGATCTAACCAAGCCACTTGGTCCCTGTGGGGTACCCTCTGCTCGGCCTTGTAGGATCGTCGATTCAATTCGGCTTCACCTACTTGCTGCTATTGGGTTAGAGGCTTAGTCCCCGCATGGAACGAGACTGCGATACACCCTACTAACATCCTTTTCCATTCTAGCATTATTGCTTCTCGGCCTTTTGGCCATGATGTGAAAGAGCAGAAGATAGCGAAGGAGACCGGCGAGAAGACCCCCCAAGACGGAAGAAAACCCCCGGAGCTGTGCAATAAAGTATTTTAAAAAACTAACATCTTTTTCCATTCTAGCAATATCGCTTCTCGGCCTTTTGGCCATGATCAAGTGTCACGTCGACTTTAGCCCTTAGGGGTGTCCCTGTTGCCCAGCTGGGACGTTGATAAGCACTTTGATCTAACCAAGCCACTTGGTCCCTGTGGGGTACCCTCTGCTCGGCCTTGTAGGATCGTCGATTCAATTCGGCTTCACCTACTTGCTGCTATTGGGTTAGAGGCTTAGTCCCCGCATGGAACGAGACTGCGATACACCCTACTAACATCTTTTTCCATTCTAGCATTATTGCTTCTCGGCCTTTTGGCCATGATGTGAAAGAGCAGAAGATAGCGAAGGAGACCGGCGAGAAGACCCCCCAAGACGGAAGAAAACCCCCGGAGCTGTGCAATAAAGTATTTTAAAAAACTAACATCTTTTTCCATTCTAGCAATATCGCTTCTCGGCCTTTTGGCCATGATCAAGTGTCACGTCGACTTTAGCCCTTAGGGGTGTCCCTGTTGCCCAGCTGGGACGTTGATAAGCACTTTGATCTAACCAAGCCACTTGGTCCCTGTGGGGTACCCTCTGCTCGGCCTTGTAGGATCGTCGATTCAATTCGGCTTCACCTACTTGCTGCTATTGGGTTAGAGGCTTAGTCCCCGCATGGAACGAGACTGCGATACACCCTACTAACATCTTTTTCCATTCTAGCATTATTGCTTCTCGGCCTTTTGGCCATGATGTGAAAGAGCAGAAGATAGCGAAGGAGACCAGCGAGAAGACCCCCCAAGACGGAAGAAAACCCCCGGAGCTGTGCAATAAAGTATTTTAAAAAACTAACATCTTTTTCCATTCTAGCAATATCGCTTCTCGGCCTTTTGGCCATGATCAAGTGTCACGTCGACTTTAGCCCTTAGGGGTGTCCCTGTTGCCCAGCTGGGACGTTGATAAGCACTTTGATCTAACCAAGCCACTTGGTCCCTGTGGGGTACCCTCTGCTCGGCCTTGTAGGATCGTCGATTCAATTCGGCTTCACCTACTTGCTGCTATTGGGTTAGAGGCTTAGTCCCCGCATGGAACGAGACTGCGATACACCCTACTAACATCTTTTTCCATTCTAGCATTATTGCTTCTCGGCCTTTTGGCCATGATGTGAAAGAGCAGAAGATAGCGAAGGAGACCAGCGAGAAGACCCCCCAAGACGGAAGAAAACCCCCGGAGCTGTGCAATAAAGTATTTTAAAAAACTAACATCTTTTTCCATTCTAGCAATATCGCTTCTCGGCCTTTTGGCCATGATCAAGTGTCACGTCGACTTTAGCCCTTAGGGGTGTCCCTGTTGCCCAGCTGGGACGTTGATAAGCACTTTGATCTAACCAAGCCACTTGGTCCCTGTGGGGTACCCTCTGCTCGGCCTTGTAGGATCGTCGATTCAATTCGGCTTCACCTACTTGCTGCTATTGGGTTAGAGGCTTAGTCCCCGCATGGAACGAGACTGCGATACACCCTACTAACATCTTTTTCCATTCTAGCATTATTGCTTCTCGGCCTTTTGGCCATGATGTGAAAGAGCAGAAGATAGCGAAGGAGACCAGCGAGAAGACCCCCCAAGACGGAAGAAAACCCCCGGAGCTGTGCAATAAAGTATTTTAAAAAACTAACATCTTTTTCCATTCTAGCAATATCGCTTCTCGGCCTTTTGGCCATGATCAAGTGTCACGTCGACTTTAGCCCTTAGGGGTGTCCCTGTTGCCCAGCTGGGACGTTGATAAGCACTTTGATCTAACCAAGCCACTTGGTCCCTGTGGGGTACCCTCTGCTCGGCCTTGTAGGATCGTCGATTCAATTCGGCTTCACCTACTTGCTGCTATTGGGTTAGAGGCTTAGTCCCCGCATGGAACGAGACTGCGATACACCCTACTAACATCTTTTTCCATTCTAGCATTATTGCTTCTCGGCCTTTTGGCCATGATGTGAAAGAGCAGAAGATAGCGAAGGAGACCAGCGAGAAGACCCCCCAAGACGGAAGAAAACCCCCGGAGCTGTGCAATAAAGTATTTTAAAAAACTAACATCTTTTTCCATTCTAGCAATATCGCTTCTCGGCCTTTTGGCCATGATCAAGTGTCACGTCGACTTTAGCCCTTAGGGGTGTCCCTGTTGCCCAGCTGGGACGTTGATAAGCACTTTGATCTAACCAAGCCACTTGGTCCCTGTGGGGTACCCTCTGCTCGGCCTTGTAGGATCGTCGATTCAATTCGGCTTCACCTACTTGCTGCTATTGGGTTAGAGGCTTAGTCCCCGCATGGAACGAGACTGCGATACACCCTACTAAACATCTTTTTCCATTCTAGCATTATCGCTTCTCTGCCTTTTGGCCATGATGTGAAAGAGCAGAAGATAGCGAAGGAGACCGGCGAGAAGACCCCCCAAGACGGAAGAAAACCCCCGGAGCTGTGCAATAAAGTATTTTAAAAAAACTAACATCTTTTTCCATTCTAGCAATATCGCTTCTCGGCCTTTTGGCCATGATCAAGTGTCACGTCGACTTTAGCCCTTAGGGGTGTCCCTGTTGCCCAGCTGGGACGTTGATAAGCACTTTGATCTAACCAAGCCACTTGGTCCCTGTGGGGTACCCTCTGCTCGGCCTTGTAGGATCGTCGATTCAATTCGGCTTCACCTACTTGCTGGTATTGGGTTAGAGGCTTAGTCCCCGCATGGAACGAGACTGCGATACACCCTACTAACATCTTTTTCCATTCTAGCATTATCGCTTCTCGGCCTTTTGGCCATGATGTGAAAGAGCAGAAGATAGCGAAGGAGACCGGCGAGAAGACCCCCCAAGACGGAAGAAAACCCCCGGAGCTGTGCAATAAAGTATTTTAAAAAACTAACATCTTTTTCCATTCTAGCAATATCGCTTCTCGGCCTTTTGGCCATGATCAAGTGTCACGTCGACTTTAGCCCTTAGGGGTGTCCCTGTTGCCCAGCTGGGACGTTGATAAGCACTTTGATCTAACCAAGCCACTTGGTCCCTGTGGGGTACCCTCTGCTCGGCCTTGTAGGATCGTCGATTCAATTCGGCTTCACCTACTTGCTGCTATTGGGTTAGAGGCTTAGTCCCCGCATGGAACGAGACTGCGATACACCCTACTAACATCTTTTTCCATTCTAGCATTATCGCTTCTCGGCCTTTTGGCCATGATCAAGTGTCACGTCGACTTTAGCCCTTAGGGGTGTCCCTGTTGCCCAGCTGGGACGTTGATAAGCACTTTGATCTAACCAAGCCTGTGGGAGGTGTATCGTCTGTGTCCTCTGTATCCCCCCTAGCCACGCACCAGTGATGGCCATGAGCTGGTCTGGGTGCCACCCTGCTGTGAACATGATTCCTCCTCCTCCATCTCCTCCTCCTCATCCTCCACCTCGTCATCCTCCAAAACTGTGCCCTTGCTGGACAATTGTGTACCTGGCGTTTGTTGGTGCAGGAACCCACCCTCGTAGCTACTTGTAAATGACTGCCCTGAAAGCCTTGGAAATGATCCCTCTTCCTCCTCCTCCTCCTGTGCCACATCTTCTTCCATCATCGCCCGAAGCGTTTTTTCAAGGAGGCATAGAACTGGGATAGTAATGCTGAGAACGGCATCATCGGCACTGGCCATGTTGGTGGAGTACTCGAAACAGCGCAACAAGGCACACAGGTCTCTCATGGAGGCCCAGTTATTGGTGGTGAAGTGGTGCTGTTCCACAGAGCGACTCACGCGTGCAAGCTGCAGCTGAAACTCCACTATCGCCTGCTGCTGCTCGCACAGTCTGGCCAGCATGTGCAAGGTGGAGTTCCACCTTGTGGGCATGTCACATATGAGGCGGTGAGCGGGAAGGCCAAAGTTACGCTGCAGCGCTGACAGGCGAGCAGCAGCAGGGTGAGAACGCCGAAAGTGCGCACAGACGGCCCGCACTTTCTGCAGCAGCTCTGGCATATCGGGGTAATTTTTATGGAACCTCTGGACCACCAAGTTCAGCACATGTGCCAGGCAAGGGATGTGCGTCAAACTGGCTAGGCCCAGAGCTGCTTCGAGATTTTGCCCATTATTGCACACCACCAGGCTGGGCTTGAGGCTCACTGCCACCAACCACTCATCGGTCTGTTGTTCCATGTCCCCCAAACAGGAAAGTTTTAAAACTGCCTGCTGTCATTTACCCCTGGCCGTGCTGAAGTTGGTGGTGAAGGTGTTACGCTGACCGGATGAGGAGGCGGTAGAGGATGAGGAAGCGGAGTAGGATGAGTTAGCAACAGGAGGCAAACTGAAGTGCCCTGCAATCCTCGGTGGTGGAAGGACATGCGCCAAACTGCTATCCGCCTCAGGCCCAGCCGCCACTGCATTTACCCAGTGTGCTGTTAGGGAGATATAACGTCCCTGACCGTGCTTACTGGTCCACGCATCCGTAGTTAGGTGGACCTTGCCACAGATGGCGTTGCGCAGTGCACACCTGATTTTGTCCCCCACTTGGTTGTGCAGGGAAGGGATGGCTTGCCTGGAAAAGTAGTGGTGGCTGGGCACGACGTACTGTGGGACAGCCAATGCCATCAGGCTTTTCAAACTCTGCGTCTCCACCAGACAGAATGACAGCATTTCAAAGGCGAGGAATTTTGAAATGCTGGCATTCAGGGCAGAGGGATCGCGGGTGGGTAGGGGGGTACTTCCTCTTCCGCTCCAGTGTTTGGGAGATAGAGACCTGAACGCTTCCATGGGACATTGTGGAGATGGTTGGTGACCGAGATGGTTTGTGACCCAGTGTTGCTGGCAGATCCTCTGTTTGCGGGTTGGCAGGTGCCACTGTCACTACAGAGGTGGATGAAGAGGCCAAGACTGCAGCAGAAAAGGAAGCAGGAGGAGCCAGAGACCTTTCTTGGTTTTTGAGGTGTCTACTCCACTGCAGCTCGTGCTTTGCACTTAGATGCCTGGTCATGCAGGTTGTGCTCAGGTTGAGAACGTTTATGCCTCACTTCAGGCTCTGATTACACAGCGTGCAAACCACTCGTGTCTTGTCATCAGCACATTGTCTGAAGAACTGCCATGCTAGGGAACTCCTTGGACCTGGCTTTGGTGTGCTCGGTCCCTTGCTGCGTTGGGCAGTAGCAGGCGTACCGTCTAGGGGACGGACGCTCCGCTTTTGCACCCAGCTCCCTCTTCTGCTGTGCTGGTGGCTCTGTGCGACCACTGCCTCTTCCTCCGAACTACACTGGTCACCTACATGACATTGATTCCATGTGGGGTCGAGGACCTCATCGTCCTCCACATCATCTTCCACCCAGTCTTCACCCCTGCCCTCCTTGTCGGTCTGCACAATTGCGAAAGCAGCAGCAGTTGGCACCTGTGTTTCGTCATCATCCGAGATGTGCTGCAATGGTCCTCCCATGTACTCATCTTGAAACATAAGTGGTTGGGCATCAGTGCACACAATCTCTTCCACTTCTGGGGCAGGGCTAGGTGGATGGCCCTGGGAAACCCTGCTAACAGTCATCAAATAGCAGAAGAGACTGCTGCATGATTTGGGGCTAAGACTGCTTGGCTGATTTGCAAGGGGGTGAGGTGAAAGACTGATGGACATCGGCTGCAGGTGCCAACTCTGATCTTTCAGCAGGAGACTCGGTGGGAGACAATGTGAAGGAACCGGAGGCACTGTCAGCAACCCAATCTACTATCGCCTGTACTTGTCCTGGCCTCAACATTCATACAGCCGCATTAGGCCCGACCAAATACCGCTGCAGGCTCTGTCACCTACTCGTACCTGAAGAAGGCGTTTCACTTGTGCGTGTAGCTGGCACAGATCGACCACGTCCTCTCCCTGCAACAGGAGCGCCACCAGCAGCACCACGACCAGAGCCACGTCCCTTCTTTGACGTTCTCCTCATATTTCTCAAATTTAGGATCTTGCCCTAAATGGGTGTTTTTAGAATAGCAGAATAAAGCAACAATATCTAAAGGGTGTATGTGACATGTACAGATATGCAGAAAATGCTATTCCAAAAAAACTTTTTTTTGCCCTACATTTTTTTTTTTTTTTAGAATAGCAGAAATTACCAACAGTATCTAAAGGGTGTATCTCACAGTAACATATGGTGCACAGAGCTTGCATAAAATGCCCGCTGACGCCAACCTAACAGACAGATAAAAGTTATATTTTCTCTGGCACTGGGCTCAGGGCAGTGTAAAAAGATTGTGCACTGCACCCACACAAGGAAATCAAGATAGATCGCTGAGTAATTAGATTTCTGAAGCAGGACTCCTATCTAATTCTCTCCCTCAAAATGGCAGCAGCCTTTCCCTACACTATCTATCTTTTCTCTGGCACTGGGCTCAGGGCAGTGTAAAAAGATTGTGCACTGCACCCACACAAGAAAATCAAGGTAGATTGCTGAGTACCGTATATACTCGAGTATAAGCCGAGATTTTCAGCCCTTTTTTTAGGGCTGAAAGTCCCCTTCTCGGCTTATACTCGAGTCAGTGCCGTCTGCCTACATGAACAGCTTGTCATGTAGACAGACGGCAGTGTTCAAAAGCCGCGCCGCCTCCTCCCGCCCATCCGTGATAGGCGGACACTAATTTTCCCAGCAGTACAGTGTTCCGCCTATCACGGAAGTCCTGTCATTCTCATCTCATGGACGAGGATGAGAGGATGTCCGTGATAGGCGGAACACTGCACACTGACTGCTGGGAAAAACCGAGTGTTCCTCCTATCACGGACGAGGAGGAGGAGGAGGCGTGGCTTTCAAACATGTAATGGCGCCTGGCGCCTCAGCGGGAGCAATGGGGGGGAAAGCGGACACCGGACACGGGACACCGGACACGGGACAGCGGACACCGGACAGCCAGCGACAGCCAGCGATCTGACACAGATCGGCGGGAGACAGATCGATCGGCACAGGTAGGCTGCACTGGGGACACGGGGGTTTGTATAGGACACAGGGGACATGCAGATGGGCATTTGCTGACACTCTTTTCCACTTACAGTAGCTGCTCCATTTCCCCCCCTCGGCTTATACACGGGTCAATAACTTTTCCCAGTTTTTTTGTGGTAAATCAGGGGCCTCGGCTTATATTCGGGACGGCCTATACTCGAGTATATACGGTAATTAGAATAGATTTCTGAATCAGGACTCCTATCTAATTCTCTCCCTCAAAGCAGCAGCAGCAGCAACCTTTCCCTACACTATCTATAGCAGAGTGACGTGCTGTGCTGTGTGCCTCTAGCTTATATAGAGGCTGGGTCACATGCTGCACTGGCCAATCACAGCCATGCTATTAGTAGGCATGGCTGTGATGGCTTCTAAGGGCACACGAGTTAAACGAATGTTGATTGGCTGCCCTGCAGCTTTTTAAAACGTGCCATTACATTGCCCAACACCGAACTCGAACCTGAACATACAGTAAATTGTTCAGGTCCAGGACACAAAAACCCAAAAGTCCGGTACGAACCCGAACTTTACAGTTCGGGTTCGCTCAACCCTACTAGTATCGAGTAGGTTAGCATAGTGTAGTTTAGTGTAGGTCCTGCCCTAAAAGAGTCTACCTTGCCGTGGTGGGCAGGCTTGTAATCTTTTGGTTAAAATTTACAAAACAGAAGAATCAATTCTCTAGACAATTTCACTTTTGACCATTTGATTCAACTAAAAGACTCTTAGATTTATTACGGACAGATAAAAAAAAAAATAAAATATAATATATATATATATATATATATATAGAAAGATAGATCTATCTATCTATATAAACAAAAAGATAGACAGTTACAGGTATATGTATATATTAAATATGGTTTGCGTGTTGGTAGTATTTTAGTTTTTGTATCTTTCAGGTTGAGAACATTTCTGTGATCTATAGGTTAGCTTGCCTGTGTATACATCTTGGTGAGTGAACAAAGGTACACTGCCTTTTAAAAAGGGAGGCTAGTAAGGGACCAATGTATGTGCATCCATTTGCACTGGGGGATCAGTAAATTGTATTGAGTCATCTTGAATTGTATTGTAAATGTACTGTCTCCTTTTAAAGTGCTGCACAAGCTGTTGTTGCTTTAGAAATCCATAATAATAGTACTGTACCAGCTTGTTAAAGAAATCTGGAAACTAAGAAGTCTGACTGATGTTTAGGGTGATGTTGGAAAGATGAGCCACAAGGAAACAGATAATGACCCATCAAACTATTGTCCACCACTTGGTACAATCTTTACTCTTACTTATTTTTAACCGATTGGTCTCCACCTGCATGCACCTCTGTGTTCACCAACTTTGTTTCCATGTTAATTTTTGTAAAACAGTAATCAAGTTCCCTTTCCCCATGATTATTTTTTCTATTTTATTAGTTATACACTGTATGTGTGTGTGTTATATATATATTGCTAAACACAAGTATTCCATCAGGGATAAATTAGACAAATTACCCTTAAGCCTCGTACACATGATCGGATTGTTGGCCAACAAAACCGTGGACTTTTGTCCGAAGGGCGTTGGCCCAAACTTGTCTTGCATACACACGGCACACAATTGTTGGCCAACAATCACGAACGTAATGAAGTATTACATGGTTTTTCAGCTCTTTAGCGCCACCCTTTGGGCTCCTTCTACTAATTTTGTGTTAGTAAAAGTTCGGTGAGCGTTGATTCGCGCTTTTCATTCCGTGCTTTTCATTTTGTTTCTTAACGGTTGTTCGTCAATCAGACGTTGTGGAATCAGAGGAGATAACATGTTATTTATTATTGGCCTTGCTTTGACATCAATTTTTTGGTTGAATAATGATTTGGCATAGAAAATGGAAAAAGAAACTGCGCTGTGGGAAATATACCCGGGAAAGGGTATGGCTAGATGTTGACAATACAGAGGCTTGAGAAAGTGGCCAGAAGCTGCAACTCAACTGTAAAACATAACTACAGTGATAACAAATGAAAAGAAAAAATGAGTAGCCCGAGATTTTTATTAAAACTATATTAAAATTAATGTTTTAATAAAAATCTCGGGTTTCACACTATTTGAGCCCCCTTCTCTTCCTTCATGTGCTGATCCATAATTTGATATCTGATCCGTGTATACTGGCCTGTGGAGTGATCTATCGAGGCTGTTGGCGTCCACCGCATCTCCTGAGGGTCCTAAGGAAGGCTATCTGTATACAGGCACATTATGACACTCTGTAGAGGGGTGTCATGTACAGCTGGTAAGGAGTAAATCTCAACAATTTTGGTGGTGGATCACTTCTGGCTGCTTTTTGAAGAATTTTTGACTGGAAAGTTGGACTGACTCTTTTATCTTTATTGCACGGGTGCAACACTCTAGTATAACGCATTCGGATGCGTTGAAAAACGCATTCAGATACGTATGCACTTTGGACTTGCTTTGGACTCACACTATACATTTCTGTGCTATTTAGGCTCAGAATCTTCAATTTTCACTGTTTTCATTAATTTGATTTGTGGAAGTTTCATTATCTGTATATAGGATCAAACTCTTTGGTCCCTATATTCTCATTTAATTGTATTGTACATATACACAGGTTTTTGATTTTATTTTATCGTGTATGCTCATCAATTGAGGTATAGCTAATTGATCACGTAGTCACCATCACAATACTGCTGGGTGAAGCACGATTCTTTTTTCTTTTTATTTATTTTATGTATATTTTTTTGGTCTAGCGCTACTCATTTTTTCTTTTCAATGATTTGGCATATTTTCTATATTTTTGGATGCACAGAATGCACTTTTTGGTTAAGTTCTATTGGCAGATAGCATGTCTAATTTTATTTGTTTTCTTTTTCTTTTTCTGAAAATTTCTTTTATTGAAAAATAGAAAGCATTGACAAAAATCTTGAACGACAGGTGTACATTTGGGGTTTACAAGGCCAAAGACTACCACAGTATAAAACAGCGTTTACTACAAGGTTAAAACATGTGTGGAGGGGGGTTAGGGGTCAGGCCCCAACCTGTTAAATTAGGCATGTTGAAAGAAGCAGGGAACAGAAGCTTAGAAAAAGGACTGAAGATAATGCGATAGGGGCTTGGTTACTAAAGTCTGTGTTATGGAAAGGAGGTCAGACGGACGCGAGCCATCCATGCAGAATACTTTCATGTGATTGGGAGGGTGGTCAGAAATAAGGTGGAGAGAGCTATTTCTTGGTCCAGGACCAGTGGCGGTGCGTGCATAGAGGGCGCAGGAGCGCCGCCCCCCCTCTCCTGCACCGCTCTATCACCAATAGATAGATTCATGCATTGCATGAATCTATCTATCTATTGTCACCGCTGCCGCCCCCTATTCAGGTGTCCGGCCCCTGAGCGGGCGCCGGGCATCTGAATTACAGTGGGGGGGTGTTGCTGGAAGCGCCCCTATTAGAGCTGTAAGCTCTAATAGGGGACCTTATTAGAGCAGTGTGCTCTAATAGGCTTCCCTAAGTGTAAACAGCGGGCGCACTGCTGTGCGTTCGCTGAATACACAGTATTGTGTTAGAGAAGCGAATACATCGCTTCCCTAACACAGACCCGCCTCTCAGCCAATCAGGTTGCCAGGTCTGTTACCTGTCACCTGATTGGCTGAAGTCACAGGCGCTGTGATTGGACGCTAGGCGTCCAATCATAGCAGAAGACAGGAGCGTGGGAGAAGACATCCCACGGAGACACCGCTCGTCGCCTGACGCCGTCACCAGCTGCACACCAGGACAAGGTAAGTGCAGGGGGCACAGTGGCAGCACTTGAGGGGCACAGTGGCAGCACTTAAGGGGCACAGTGGCAGCACTTAAGGGGCACAGTGGCAGCACTTAAGGGGCACAGTGGCAGCGTTTGGAGCACAGTAGCAGCACTTGGGGCACAATGGCAGAACTTGGGGCACAATGGCAGAACTTGGGGCACAATGGCAGCACTTGGGGCACAATGGCAGAACTTGGGGCACAATGGCAGAACTTGGGGCACAATGGCAGCACTTGGGGCACAATGGCAGCACTTGGGGCACAGTGGCAGCACTTGGGGCACAGTGGCAGCGTTTAATGGGCACAGTGGCAGCGATTTAATGGGCACAGTGGCAGCGTTTGATGACACAGTGAGGCTGTTTGTTTGCGCCCCCCCAAAAATTTTGAGCACCAGCCGCCACTGTCCAGGACCTTGTAAATGGGGATCAGGTAAGGTGATGATGGGATCAGGTAAGGTGATGATGGGATAAGGGGAGGGGGATGGATGGGAGATAATTGAGGGAAAGGGAGGGGGAACATCTCTGACTTATATTTGGTGAGGGGGCTCCAGCTTAGAGAATAAATATGTGTAGGTAAGTGGCTAACCCTAGAAGGGAAGGAATGTCAAGAAGAGGAACGGAGAAAGGTGAAACTGGGTTACTGGATGCGATAGATGAGGCCAATTGTGTAGAATAATACTTGGTTATGTGTTTTACTTCAAATGACAGTTTGGGAGTAGGCAGTTACATTTAAAAAAATACAATGTAAAATTGACAAGGGATCACTAGAAAAAAAGCCTTTGAAAATTTGTTTGCAATAACTCCATCAATATCACCAACAAAGCAGCTTCATTATTATCCCATTAAGGAAGAAAAGAATATGCGCTGCATTTCGAGATTTCATAATTTGCCACGTCACGAATCTTAATTCTCCATTACGAACGCTAGTTTACAACACCGACTGCTTCTGTCTCGTCCTTGCTTCCGAGCATGCGTGTTTGTACTTTGGACTTTTGTACGACGGACTTGTGTACACACGATCGGAATATCTGACAGACATTTGTCCGCAGAAAATATAAAAACCCGCTATCCAATATTTGTCTGCGGAAAATCCGACAATTGTCCGATGGAGCGTACACATGGTCGGATTTTCCACCAACAGCCTGTCATCACACATTTCCCGATTGATCCCATATGAGAGAGGAGTATATAAATACGATTGTAAAGATAATTATTATTGTATGCATCTTGCTCTGAAGAAGGGCGCTATCTGTATAGCCCAAAACCATCATGCATTTTACACTGAATGGAATTTGAATTAATTAATACATTTTAAGTGCAGCAATCCCTCCTGGTTGTTATTTCTATATATGACCAGTCTGAAGGGTCTGATTGCTTAGCACTGCTACATCCGTATTGCGTGCACTTCACCTTTTAACACTTGTTTTTTTATATATATATATATATATATATATATATACATATATATACATATATATATATATATATATATATATATATATATATATATATATATACATATACACATATATACATATATACATACATTTTATTTATTTTTTCCTTGATGAAGACTTGGTATGTCGTATTGAATAATACCATTAGGGTGAATTTGCGTTCGCTTAAATGAAGGAGATGTTTATTCACAAAAGAAAACCGCCATTTTTTTTTTTGTTTAAAGCCAGCAGCTACAAATACTGCAGCTGCTGACTTTTAAAATATGGACACTTACCTGTCCAGCGCGCCCGCGATGTCGGCACCCGAAGCCGATCTGTCGATCGGCTCTCGGGTGCTGCCGCCGCCATCTTCGGTATGGGAATTAGGAAGTGAAGCCTTGCGGATTCACTTCCCGGTTCCCTACTGCGAATGCGCGAGTCGCGCTGCTCAATACGGACGGTCCCGGCTGTCTCTGGAATCCGTGTGTTTCCCAGCAGACAGCGGGGGATGACAGGAAGTGGCGTAAATACCCGCAGATTCTGCGGCTATCTATGCCCGGAAGTGGGTGCAGATACCTGTATTATACATTAATACAGGTATTATACAGGTATCTGCACCCCCCTCCCCCCTGAAAGGTGCCAATTGTGGGTGGAGCTCCGCTTTAATGTCTGAGCACAATTTTGCAATTTTATTATGCGTTAGTAAAACTGTACATATCATCACAACTATTGTGTAATACAGGTGGATTATACCTTGTTTTTTTTCAGGACTAATTGGCTTTTCTTTTGGTGGTAAATGGTAATGGATAACTTCTGATTTTTTTTTTATTATCAAGGAAAACTGGCCCAAAATAGTAAAAAATATATATTTTTTTCAATTAAGCTGTACATTTCTTGCCATTACCATAATTTACCACCAAAGAACAACCCAAAATAAATTCTCCTGCTCCTGACAATCGCTGTGATACCACATATTTATATTTAGATGTTTTTTTGTACCTGAAGTAGGGCCCAGAAACAATTTTTTTTTTCATCGTACCTAAACACACAAAAAAAATTTTATTTTATTTTTTACCCAAAATATACTGACTCTGGCCTTTGACCCTTATCTTGACCCTAACACTAATCTAGATCAAACCTTGATCTAGCTCATTTTTTTTTTAAACACTTGTGTTTACATTTTTCTCCCTTGGCAATGAGAGAAAGATGCAATGTATCTTTCTCTCCATTCAGAGGTGAAAAAAATAAATACATGGGCTGGCTGCACAGTGATTGATTACTGTGATAGCCAAGCAGAGGCTATCACAGCGATCAGGAACTGGGAGTCCTGGTTCTTGATCGTTAGTACGAGCCACAGGGCTCTTGGTGAGAGCCCAGGTCTCTGTGCTGGGAGCACACTGTGAGGCACGCTCTTAACACAAACACAGGTATGTATATATGCAACCTCATGTAAGAAGACCTACTTCCATGAGGCCTCATATATGTTTACATATATGGGTTAAACTGGGAAAATATACCATTTTAGGAAAAAAAATAATAGTTTTGAAATTCATCTAAAAAAAATTGCGACAGGGCCATGTTTACCACAGTGTAGCATCCTCTCTTTTTAACACTCTGTAAGCGTTTGGGAACTGAGCAGACCAGTTGCTGGAGTTTTGGGAGATGCGCGTTGCCTAGGGTTGCCACCTTTTCTTCAAGCCAAACCCGAACACTTTAGCGGCGCACGGCGCGGCGCACAGCATTTTCTTTTGTAGTATAAACCAGGGGTCTCCAAACCCCGGCCCCCAGCCTACCCAGACTAGGCTGGGGACACTGATAATGGGGACATCTTAGCTGGGAACACTGATAATGGGGACAGCTATTCTGGGGACACTGATAATGGGGACATCTTAGCTGGGGACACTGATAATGGGGACAGCTTTGCTGGGGACACTGATAATGGGGACAGCTATGCTGGGGACACTGATAATGGGGACAGCTATGCTGGGGACACTGATAATGGGAACAACTCTGCTGGGGACACTGATAATGGGAACAACTCTACTGGGGACACTGATAATGGGGACAACTCTGCTGGGGACATCGATGATGGGAAAAACTCTACTGGGGACACTGATGGTGGGAAAAACTCTACTGGGGACACTGATGATGGGAAAAACTCTACTGGGAACACTGATAATGGGGACAGCTATGCTGGGGACACTGATAATGTGGACAGCTATGCTGGGGACACTGATAATGGGGACAGCTATGCTGGGGACACTGATAATGGGGACAGCTATGCTGGGGACATTGATAATGGGGACAACTCTACTGGGGACACTGATGATGGGAAGAACTCTACTGGGGACACTGATAATGGGGACAACTCTGCTGGGGACACTGATGATGGGAAAAACTCTACTGGGGACACTGATAATGGGGACAACTCTACTGGGTTTAGCTCTTGAGTTTGAGTTTAGCAATTTGTGTTACCAAGCATTTGATCATATGTACCTAATAAAGTTTAGTGAGTGTGTGTAAAAAAAAAAGTTTGCCTACCTATACACAAGCAGCTAATGTAACCTGGAGCCCTGTTTCACACTGATGCAGGGTGGGTGGGATTTGCTGTGATTCCTGTGAGTTTTCTGCACTGCGTCACAATCATAGTTTGTCCATGTGAACTGTTGTGGTTGTCAATAAATAACCCAAAAACAGTTCACAAAATGCAGTGCAATTGTCAGAATCAGATTGCATAGGTGTGAACACCCATGCAATCCAATTCTAGTGCGGCAAAAAAAGTTGCATGCACCTTTTTTGCGTGGGTTACGGTGCGATTTGAGCCATACAAAATGAATGGGCTCAAATTGCACTGCAACTAATTGCATGTTTGGAACAGGAATGCTGTGCGATTCCTCTGAATCACATGCAGTTCTCTGGACCACACCAATGTGAACATAGGTTCAAAGTAGTCCCCTTGTAGAACAATGCAGAATTATTTTCAGGATGCTGCGCAATATCTTTGCCACGGAGCGCTGGATGTCTGCAATGTCATTAAATCTGTGTCCGAATTCCAATCCATGTAAGTGCAAGCTGACTGTACTGAGGTTGACCTATCGATCAACTTGGGTACAACCAGCATGTCAGATTTTTCTACATACAGTTACTGCCAGGCGGCTATAGCCACTAGCAGTAACCACTGTATTCCGCCAGACGAGAATGCAGAATACAATAGTGTACCGGAGGCATTTCCCCATCAACACTGCGTTCATGGGGGAATTGAGCTATTTTCTTTTCTTTCTTTTAGCCATGCTGTAAGGAAATAAAATTGTATCATCTATGACCAGCGTAACTGCAAACAATTGTATTCTAGTTTTAATTAAGGGCATGGAAAGGTTAGAACCTTCAGGTTTTTCATGCTGCATCTGACCCCACTGGGGAGACTTTCCTTATTATGTGTCTTGGGGACACCGCTTTAAAATCAGGTCATGAAATGTCAACACAACCAGAATAGGAAGGCACACACCAAAAAAAAACAAAAAAAACGATGCTTTCCACTGAAGTTTGCAACCAATCATATTTGCTAGTAAATGTGACATGGAATCTATCTGGTTATTGTGATATAACAGATGCAGTTCTACAAATTTCAAACATCTACCACGTTTTTACTGTTAAAAAGGAAACTCTGTCTGCCATGTACATTTGATAAGCATCACGTCTTTGGGTGACAAACAAAAAATGTTGATAAAATGCCAGAAATAAATGTTAACTTTTTGTCACCAGCGATGATATTCATATTCATGCAGTGCAGCCGTCCTTATAAACAAGCTTTAGAATATTCTCCCCACACTCTCTGCTTAAAGCCAAACCCACTTCCTCACCACACACATATTCTTTAAAAAACTCCCTTAAATAGACATGTGCAATTCGTTTAGTTTTTTTTTTGTTTTTCGTTTTTTTTCGTTATTTTCGTTCGTTCGTTTTCGTACGAATTAATGAATCGGTCGAATCATACGAATCCGAATAACGAATCGTTCGAATCGTACGAATCCAATTAACGAATCATTTGAATCGAACGAATCAGAAAAACAACGAAAATCCGAAAAAAACTAATTTAGAAACAACGAATGTACTAATGAAGAAAATCCGAAAAACGAAAACGAACGAAAAAATTCATACATTCGTCACTTTTTGTTTTTTTGAATTTGTAATTTTCCGTGTCCTTTACAATGGTGCTGCTAAATGTACTTCGAATGGATTGAACAAAAAAATTCGTACATTCGTAACTTTTTTTTCGATTCGTAACTTTTTTTTTTTTTTTTTTTTTTTCGATTTGTAGCTTTCTGTGTCTCTTTTGAACAAAAAAATTCGTACATTCGTAACTTTTGTTTCGATTCGTAACTTTTTTTTTTCGATTCGTAACTTTTTTTTTTCGATTCGTAAATTATTAAAATGTAATAATAGCATACACATTACATAAAATTATGAATTATGCTCCGAATTACGAATCTACGAATGTTACGAATGTTACGAATGTACGAATGTACGAATAAATACGAATGCGTCCGAAAATTAAACTAACGAAAAAACGAATCAACGAAAAAATGAATCAACGGAAAAAAAACTCTTACGAATGTACAAATCGTTACGAATACGAACACCGACGACTTACGAATGTACGAATCGTTACGAATCAACGGAAACGAAAAAAAAAAAAAAAAAAAAAAAAAAAAAAAAAACAATTTTTTTTCGAAAACGAAAAAAAAAAAAAAAAAAACGAATTTTTTTGTTGTGCACATGTCTACCCTTAAATCTAGGATGGTTCTACTCCTGCACACAACGCAGAATTTATGTAATGATATAAAAGCGCCATTCTGTGTAGGTGTAATAAGAGCCCATGATGACGCACCCTTAGGCTGGGTTCACATATGTGCGAATTGAATGCGATTTTCACCTAATCCAATTTGCATGACAGGCGAGTGTGACCTGCTCTCTATGGAGCCGGTTCACCAGGTCTGGGGTGGCCGCAGTCTGCATACAAAAAGGGTCCTGTGCGTCTTTTGGTCTGGTTCAGGTGCAAATTCAGGCAGAAATTCAGACCTGATTTGCACCTGAACCAGTGAACAGACACGTCTGGACCCCAGCGAGTAAACATGCGGCCGCACATATGTGAACTCAGCCTCAGGGGTTGTACCTTTGACAGCCTGGGCTCAGTGGGTTGAATGATGTTGGGTGTCATTCAACAGTGTAATTTTTCATACAAATAAAGCACTATTAGTTAAAGCTCAAAAACGACTTTACTACTGGACACTTTTCACCAGACCCTAATCTAATGGGGGTCTGTAAGCAGTGGGTGCTGATATAAGGTGACTCTGATATAATGGGGGTCTCTAATGGGGGGTGCTGACTGCTGATCGAATGGTTGGTCTGCATTCCCCATTAGTCTATCTTATTAGAGTCATCTAATTACAGCACCAGTGGCAACTATAGTGTGAATGAGCCCCCCTGTAGTGACGCCACTGATCAGCGCTCCTCCTTACAGAGTGACCCCCATTAGATTAGTGTCCCTTTATATTATCAGCATAGACTCACCCCCCTCCCATTATATTAGCATACTAGCAGCATAGACTCACCCCCTCTCCCTTTATATTAGCAGCATAGACCTCCCCCTGGTGACGGCCCCCCCTTAGAGGCCCTGCTAGCTCTGAGTCCCTTAAATATCACACAGTGCCTGCCTCCCCCCCTTTATATTAGCAGCATAATCAGTGGCGGTGCCAGCCGCCCCCTCTATTACCAATAGATAGATTCATGCAGTGCATGAATCTATCCATGGCCGCCGCTGCCACCCCCTATTCAAGCAGCGGGGGGGGGGGGTGTTTTTTTGAAGCACCTGATTAGAGCCATAGGATCTAATAGGCGTCACAAAAAGTGACCTGCGAGCGCCATGCTGGGTCACTCAGCTGTGTTAGAAAAGTGAATGAATATTCGCTTTACTAACATTAAACCGCCTCTCCGCCACTCAGGTCTGTTACCTGTCACCTGATTGGCTGAAAATACAGGCACTGCTATTGCACGCCTATCAGGAGGAGAGGACAGGAGATGAGGATGGCAGGAGACGCATGCAGGATCCCACTCGTCGCTGTCACCCGCTGCCCCACCAAGACAGGGTAAGTGGCGGGCAGACAGCGAGTGGGAGGGTCACGCTGATGGGCACACTGGCAGCGTTTGTTGGCACAGTGGCAGCGTTTAATGGGTACAGTGGAAGCGTTTGATGGGCACAGTGGCAGCGTTTGATGGGCACAGTGGCTGCGTTTGATGGGCACAGTGGCTGCGTTTGATGGGCACAGTGGCTGCAATTGATAGCACAGTGGTAGCATTTGAGGGCACAGTGTCAGCGTTTGATGGCACAGTGGCAGTGTTTGGCACAGTGGCTGCAATTGATAGCATAGTGGTAGCATTTATGGGGCACAGTAGCAGCGTTTGGGGCACAGTGGCAGCGTTTGAGGGCACAGTGGCAGCGTTTGAGGGCACAGTGGCTGCGTTTGATGGGCACAGTGGCAGCGTTTGATGGGCACAGTGGCTGTGTTTGATGGAGCAGTGGCTGCGTTTGAGGGGCGCAGTGGCTGCGTTTGAAGGCGCAGTGGCTGCATTTGATGGGCGCAGTGGAAGCGTTTGAGGGCACAGTGGAAGCGTTTGATGGGCACAGTGGCAGCGTTTGATGGGCACAGTGGCAGCGTTTGAGGGTGCAGTGGCTGCGTTTGAGGGCGCAGTGGCTGCATTTGATGGGCGCAGTGGAAGCGTTTGAGGGCGCAGTGGAAGCGTTTGATGGGCACAGTGGCAGCGTTTGATGGGCAAAATGGCAGCATTTGATGGGCAAAGTGGCAGCATTTGATGGGCAAAGTGGCAGCGTTTTGATGGTGCAGTGGCAGCGTTTGAGGGCACAGTGGCAGCGTTTGAGGGCACAGTGGCAGCGTTTGAGGGCACAGTAGCAGCGTTTTGAGGGCACAGTAGCAGCGTTTGAGGGCACAGTAGCAGCGTTTGAGGGCACAGTGGGTGGCAGCCTTTTATTTTTTCACATTTTGAACCACTGAGTATAATAGACCTCCTCCAGGTGACGCCCCCCCCCCCCCCCCCCCCCCTTTGAGACCCTGCTAGTTCTAAAATTCCATCAGACAGTGCCTGCCTATTTTCACCCCCATAGAGCAAGAAAAAAAACCCTTACCTTTCAGGATCCACTGTGAAGATGTGTATGGTGGAGTGGGGGCGGAGTCTAACACCATGCGCTCTCACTCTAACTGCGTCCCTCGTTGCTAGGAGACCAGACAGTTCCATGCACTGTCTATGGCTGGCATCGGCGCCGGTGGCTGACTGTCTGGGAGAGTGAGTGAAGTCAAGGAGGAGACACAGACAGCGAGTGTGACCCGGGCGACTACTGCTGCTACTGCAGGAGTACATTGGACACTCTAGTGGGGAAGGAGGGGGGCCGGACGGGTGCCGTGCTTCTGGCGGTAGAAGCGCCAGGAGTGAGAGGAGATCTGCAGCTGCCCGAAGGGGGTTCTTCTTCTGGAGAGGGGGGCGGGGGGGAGTCTGCTGGCGCGATAAAAACATATATTCAGACACATGAGTCATGACACATGGGGGTGGGGGACCGTGGGGTGGTGATCTCACTGAAGCCTGGCTGGGACTGGTTTAGTAGAGCAGAGCCTGTACATTGCTGCTGTGTCCGGGTGTCAGGAGAACACAAACCCGGGCACAGCTGTCAAAACCCGGACTGTCCGGGTCATTCCCGTACAGGTGGCAACCCTAGGTTTGCCCCAGCCTCTCACCTTGGACAGAGACACCTACACATCGAGTCAAGCCCAGGGGCAGACTGACAACTCATGGGCCCCCTGGGCAATAGAAGATCATGTGGACCCCCTTGGTTCCCACACTCAAGCACACAGGTGGACACATAAACCTTTGGTCTGCTAGCATAAGATGCTCTACAGTGGTAGCAATTTTAGGAGAAGGTCAGCAATGACAACTTAATTATTTTATACAGATGGCTTATTACAGGTGGATGTGTGCCCACGTATTTGCTACATTTCACACTGTATCACTGCAGCGCCCTATTAGGCTACTAGTAGTTAAACTTTGTTTTTGGCCTCCCTGTAGTCACAGAGCAACGTTTGTTTGGTTAGGTCTGCTCTGGGCTCTGCTGGTGTGCGCTCTGTTACTTCTCCCTGTGTCCCAGGGAGCTGGGACAAAGTGGGTGGAGGAGCACAGATCCCAGCCTGCACATTAATGCCTCTCCAGCCAATCCCTGGTCAGGGTTGTGAGTGACCAGCAGGGGGCTGAAACCCGGAGCATGGCTCTATTGTTCCTGGGGCAGTAAGACCCAGCCTGAGGGCTGTGACATCCCTGGGAAATCCATCTGCAACTTCAAGAATATTTATGGGGTCCTGGCTACTGTTTGGGGGGGCTCTGATCTTTCCTCCTGAAG
The DNA here is from genome assembly GCA_028564925.1 of Lithobates sylvaticus. Lineage (NCBI taxonomy): Eukaryota > Metazoa > Chordata > Amphibia > Anura > Ranidae > Lithobates > Lithobates sylvaticus. The sequence continues at coordinate 186,594,677 of CM053033.1, read as the reverse complement.
CATTTGCCGAACGTTTCCTAAGGATCCAGTACACGGACAGATGGAGTACAGAAACATACTGCAGGTGGTTACACAGTATTTAGAACACAGTGTGTACCAGCCTTCTGGACTTAGAAACCTTCTTTGGACTCTTTTGGGAGAGTTACTCTTCTTACAGTACACTCAGGACTGTATTCCTGTTGAGGAGTCCCTGTTCAGTACCAATTTGTCTTCACTTCACAGGGGGTGTCTTCACCCTGAAGTAATAGTTCAGCATTAGTGTCCTCTGCTACCAGTTTAAAGTTCATTGGAGTATCCCTAGGCTCACCCTATCTCAGTTCATACCCAAAAATAAAACCCCCAAAAAAAGACATTCACAGCCTGGTCATTGTCTGGAGTGGAATGGAACCTAGAAATGGAACCTGGGAACAAACAGCCAGACCAGTCCTGGTTCTACACTACATCACTCTAAAGGGAACCTGCCATGCCATACTAGTGGAAGCCTCCAAAATGTACTTCCAGTGAGAAAATTAACGTTAGTAGCTTTCCTTTCTCTTTCACTGCCACCGAGGTATGCCTTACATCGACAGCAGAAGGAGGGGTTTACAAACATTCCTGTGGCATAAATCTGATAAGTTACAGTAACTGTCCGTTGTCAGGTAGAAGGCATTGGGCAGCTGTATTGGAGGGCCAAAGAGACATCTGGGGTTTCATTAGAGTAAACCTGTCACAACCAAATGACATAGGAGACTTTTTGTCCCGTTGGTGACAATAAAGTTTAGTGAAAAAAAGTGTAAAAAATAAAATGTACACCAAAGCGCTTACAAACCTTCCAAAGTCGAAGGGTTTATTTACAGGTCACTAGATCCAGCATTGGGGATAGCATGGGTAGGAAAGAAGGGGGAATGAAAGGGTTAAAAAAGATCCCTCTGTCACTGCAACAAAATAAATAAATCTGCAGTTGCTGATCCATTCATTCTGTCCCCATTGATAAGTACTCCATCTCTCTCCTTCCCCTGTTGTAAGGGAACAGGAGCGGAGGGATCAGCACTGTAAATGGTAGCATGTGATTGCTGTGATGACCTGTCACAGCGATCACATGGTACCCAGACCCTCAGATCGCCTGGGTACAACGTCTAATAACAGCTCAGAACACAGCTGCATGATGGCTGTTTATCCAGTGCCATTCAAAAACAGCACTGGGTAAACAATGGGCCGCTGATCTGCCGTAGCCTGGTAGAAAAGGGATTAAACAGGGCTGTCTTCCTACAATCCAAGAGACTAATTAGAGCAAAATATAGGAGGGTTGAGATTAGCTAGTTAGGTGCTGTCAGAGAAGGATGGTAGGAATTCATTTTTTCCCGGTCATTTGCCTCTGATGGACTCTATATTTACATGAAAATTATCTTTGCGGGTATGCCGGATCAGAACAGAGCCTGAGTTAGGGTTAGGGAAGAACTACTGTATGTCTTAGAATGCTGAATTTAGCATTTTTGGCTTTTGCACGTTTTTTGAAACTTGTCTTTTTTTGCCGCCTGGTCTGAAGTTACTAAAGGGGTGTAATGCAAGTAACTGCCACCATCCCATGATTCAGGTCCATAGTTGCCAACATTGTAAAAAAATATTATGGGGACACTTTTTTTGTCTGTAGGTGGAGTCTTATAATTAGGGGGTGGGGCATTTGTTTTTAGGCGTGGTGTAAGGGGGAAAGAAAAATGTGGTGCACGAAAAATGGGCATGGCTTAAAGGGGGCTTGTCATTGTCTCCTGCCACCAGATGCCTTCAGGTGTCCCCAGCAGAGTCCCTCCTTACATCAGGTGCCCCCAGCGGAGTACCTGCTTACATCAAGTGTCCCCAGGCAGTGGAGTCTCTCTTATATCAGTTGTCCCCAGGCAGCGGAGTCCCTCCTTACACCAGGTGACCTAAGGCAGCAGAGTCCCTTTTTACATCAGGTGTCCCCAGGCAGCGGAGTCCCTCTTACATCAGGTGTCCCCAGGCAGCAGCAGTCCCTCTTTACATCAGGTGTCCTCAGTGGAGTCCCTCTTACATCAGGTTTCACCAGGCAGTGGAATCCCTCTTTACATCAGGTGCCCCCAGGGGAGTCTCTCTTATATCAGTTGTCCCCAGGCAGCGGAGTCCCTCCTTACATCAGGTGTCCCCAGGCAGCAGAGTCCCTCTTACATCAGGTGTCCCCAGGCAGCGTCAGTCCCTCTTTACATCAGGTGTCCCCAGGCAGTGGAGTCCCTCTTTATATCAGGTGTCCCCAGTGGAGTCCCTCCTTACATCAGGTGTCCCCATTGGAGTCACTCCTACATCAGGTGTCCCCAGGCAGTGGAGTCCCTCCTTACATCAGTGTTCCCAGGCAGTGCAGTCCCGCCTTACATCAGTGTCCCCAGTGGAGCCACTTGGCTCTGCCTCTCGTCGGCAGCAGGCCACGGGTGGAGTGTTGGCGGCAGCTCAATTTAGGTCTCTTTCCCATGTGTTCAGTGGAGAGAAAAGGGACCTCCGATCTGTGCAGCTAACCAGCTTCAGTGTACAAGAGCATTGTCTACCTCATACACTGAAGAGAGAAGCCGATTGGCTGCACGGATTGGAGGCTTCTCCCCTCTCCACTGAACACAAGGGGAAAGAGACCTGCTAGCCAGAAAGAGAACTTGTGGCGGCAGTGGACATATTTCCAGAGCCAAAACTGCGGTCTTTGCCAAAAACAGTCCTGAATCCCGAGACAAAGGCAAAATCCCCGGATTTTCATCGGGACAGACTCAGGTCGGGACGAGGGTCCAATTATTGTGATTGTCCCTGGGAAAATCTGGACTGTTTGCAAGAATTCAGGTCACTAAGGTACTTGGGGTTTAAAGACATCAGTAAGGAAGTAATGCAGTGTGACCACACCAGTGGTTACCAGCCTGTCGGTAGCGTGTACCTGCTACAGGTGGAGAGGGTGACCTCTAGCAGCAAGGGAAATGTCAGCACTTCTTTTGGCCAGTGGCCTATCTTCCAGAGTGATGGGAGCGGATTTGCACAGCAGAAGTTCAAAAGTTAAGAGTGCACGCGTGAAGCCCGCGCAAGGTGCATGGCCGGGCCCACTCCGCTACTGTGAAGTAGTAGTGGAAAACACTGGACAGGTTGTTGTGGCCAAAGCTCGGCATGTCCCTCCTAAATGCAAATTACGGAGAAGGTGTACATTGTAACGGGGATCCGAGACTTAACTGAACAGTTACGGTGCAAGTGTACACAGTGTATGGTTATCTCTAACAGCAGAATCCCACCTTGAGGTCCAGTATTCCCCCATGGCAGCCTCAGCCTTTTTCCAGGGCATTGATGAAAATGGTATAAACGTAAAGGTACCCCATGTGTAAAGCAAAGTGATCCTGTTACAGGTGCCTAGTAGGGGTGCGCATCTTCACTTGCCTCACGATTCGATTCGATTACGATTATCCGGTCCACGATTCGCGATGCATCACGATTAGTGCGCATGGTTTTCATCCAAAAAATTCAAGCAGTCAGAAGAACTACATTTTCTAAATTTTACCTGTTCTTAAAAAAAAGACAACACTACCTGCATGTAGCAAAGTGTAAACACAGCAGACAACTTAAAGATGAGCTCCAGAATGCCCCCAAATGACTACAGAAGATGGTCAGAGACTGCAGACGTGATACAGGGGATGGTCAGAGACTTCAGGCGTGATACAGGGGATGGTCAGAGACTGCAGGCGTGATACAGGGGATGGTCAGAGACTGCAGACGTGATACAGGGGATGGTCAGAGACTGCAGGCGTGATACAGGGGATGGTCAGAGACTGCAGGCGTGATACAGGGGATGGTCAGAGACTGCAGGCGTGATACAGGGGATGGTCAGAGACTGCAGGCGTGATACAGGGGATGGTCAGAGACTGCAGGCGTGATACAGGGGATGGTCAGAGACTGCAGGCGTGATACAGGGGATGGTCAGAGACTGCAGGCGTGATACAGGGGATGGTCAGAGACTGCAGGCGTGATACAGGGGATGGTCAGAGACTGCAGGCGTGATACAGGGGATGGTCAGAGACTGCAGGCGTGATACAGGGGATGGTCAGAGACTGCAGGCGTGATACAGGGGATGGTCAGAGACTGCAGGCGTGATACAGGGGATGGTCAGAGACTGCAGGCGTGATACAGGGGATGGTCAGAGACTGCAGGCGTGATACAGGGGATGGTCAGAGACTGCAGGCGTGATACAGGGGATGGTCAGAGACTGCAGACGTGATACAGGGGATGGTCAGAGACTGCAAACCTGCTGGACATGGTAAGGGAGGACACAAAAGATTTCTTTCAATCAGATCACAGATTTATACATTTCAGGACTATATTTATTCACTACTTAATGAGACTCTTTTGTACAATCACCACAAAGCACTGGACACCATTTTTAGTTTTTTATTGCTCTATCTGCATGCTTACTGTGTAGAGATGGGGGGAGAGCAGAGGACTGTGTGGATGCTGGTCGATAGAGATGGGAATTGGTCCATGGTGACACTAGGCAGGGGAGCGCTATGGTAATTAAACAGTATTATGCGTGAGAGGGGCGGGGTATTGGTCAGCTTGGCTAGCACAGTCTGGCATCTCCCTTACCCCACTCGGTGTCCTCCCCGCTGCCCCCTCACCTGGCTCTGCCTCATCCGTCACACCTGGCTGTACATGCCGCCTCCACTCTCCTCCTCCGCGCTCCGTGCTCCACAAGCCAGCCGCCGCTGCCACTCTTAGCAGCAGCAGTTTCGAACACCGCTCCATGTCCCCGCCAACGTGCAGACAGCGCGACGCAGGGGGTGACGTCAGTGGGACTCAGGAAGCGGGAAAAGCCAGCGCGGCTTACTCCCACGGCTCTTCGGCGGCTTTCGGCTCCGTTCGGTTGCGGAGGCGGGGCCTAACGTGGAGCGAGGATGACGTCATCTAAACATCGATTATTCCAGTCATAGCATCGATGCCGCATCGTGTATGGTTGATTGGCGATGCATCGATGCTATGATTAATTTCAACAGCCCTAGTGCCTAGTGTAGCCCAGAAGAACCCACCCCAGGAGTAGTCCCCTCATGTGACCCAGGCTTGGCGCCCAATGAGTTAATGGGAAAGCATGGAGGACATGACGACCACCTTGTCAGCCTGCCCCTGCCCACATGTGGGTGTTTGAAGTAAAGGTAAATATATGCTGCTGGGGAGGTGGGCATTAAAGAGGAGCTTCAGTCTCTCCCCAAAAATTTTAAGCCAGCAGCTACAAATACTGTAGCTGCTGACTTTTACTATAAGAACACTTACCTGTCCAGGGGTCCAGCTCTGTCCTCACCCAAGCCAGTTTTTCACTGGGTTTCAGGGCCCTATTGCTGGCATCCTAACCACGGGAAGCTGCAAGGCTTCACAGCTGGCTTCCCATTACGCATACACAAATCACGCTGCGCTTTGTGAATGTTCCCACAGTCTTCTGGTGTCCCAGAAGGTTGCAGGTGAAGAGGGTGGGTGAAATTCAGCATGGATCACCTAGGAGATCTGGGTGGAAGCGGGTACTTGTCAAAACCAACCCCCCCCCCCCCCCCCCCCCCCCCCCCCCCCCCCCCCCCCCCCCCCCCAAAAAAATAGTGCCAAATGTTAAAGAGGAGGGGAAAAACAAGCAAAACTTCCCCTTTTGGGGGAAGTACCACAGAGTATAACTGTAAACTAATATAAACCAAATAACACAAATGTAATATATTTTAACTTACCAGTCCTTAGATGTGGTGGTTGCATTAGTTTTCTTTCGTCCTTTGTTTTTTGCCTGATCAGCTTGGCAGTAACACAGTTCCCCTCACAGAGTGGCGACACCCACTTTACTGTACTTTGGAGTACTGTTGTCACCCTAGGACTGGACATGAAGTGTGTCATGACTACAGGACACCTCCCCCTTTCAATTATATACGGGGGAGGATTTCTGCTGTTCATAGAGGTAACCCGGAAAGGGCTGATAACACCACAGAATGCGCAGAACACCACTGGAATTCTGGAAGGGTCAACGTTTTTTTTTCTCTATTTAGCACATATTTAAGAAAGGGCTTTTGATATTTTATTAAATAAGTAGGGCCAAAGTTCTTTTGGCTCTACTTCTCCTGTGGGTCACAGGACTGTCCTTAGTTCTGTACTCCCGTGACCCAGATTCAGCCAACAGTGGGCTACATTCTGCTACTGGTTGATGTTACTCAGCTGGTCCAGGCTGTGGAGGGGTCCCGACACCCAGATGCCTGGACGGCTCAGCCTCTCAGTGACCTGCTGGGAGACCAAGCCAGCCCCTCCACAGCCCAGCTCTCCAGTGAGTGCTGGATGGCAGAGCACAGAGCGGTGACTGACAGTCAAAGGCTTTCTACTTGCTGAAGACAGAGAACCGAGCAATCAGCGGTCTTTGATTGCTCAGTTCTCGGCCATACATTATACAATTTTCTTGTTCAGTTTCCTTTAGAGTTACCTTCAACTATGTAGTGCAAGGGCCTGCCTGACTGCATACAAATTGAAAGTATTTAGGTTAGACCACATATTATATGGTTTTGGTAAATCTAAAGGAAACGTGTACAAGAAAATTGTGTAATGTGTGGCCAGCCTTATGCCGCATGGTTGGAATTCTCGTCGGAAAAAGCTCTGATGGTTTTCCTGTCGGAATTCCGACGGAATTTCGCTCAAACTGTCTTGCCTACACACGGTCACACCAAATTCCGACGGTCAGTAACACAGCGACATAAAACACGTTCGACAGCATTATAAAAGGGAAGTTTAATGCTTCTGAGCATGCGTCAAATTGTTCCCGAGCATGCGTCGGAATTTTGCGTGTTTTCCGTCAGAAAAATTGAGAACAGGTTCTCAATCCAAAGTCCGTCGGAAATTCTGACAGAAAAAGACCGATGGGCATACACACGGTCGGAAAATCCGTTGAAAAGCTCCCATAGGACTGTTTCCATCGGAAATTCCGACCGTGTGTATGCGGCATTAGAGGCGGAGGGGGACAGATGCAGAATGGGACCGATGCTGCATCCACTTAGGCAAGTATGTATGTTTGTTATGTTGAATCCCATACTTCTCTTTTAGGCCTCATGCACACTAGATGTTTTGCTATATCTCTTAGACACCTTTCCCCATGGCAGCAGTGTTTTGGCAGAAAAAAACGCTTGATGCTTGTAAATGCGCTTAGGCGTGTCAATCACTTGGGCGTTAATTAATTTAATTTGCCAAAATAATACTTTAATAATACACGCCTAGCATGAACGAAATGCCAAAATGCCTCTCCTCCTTGGCGTGCTGGCTGTGGTTTTTTTTTCTGCCTCCAAATGTTTATGTGTGCATGGACACATAATCTAACATGCGGGGGCATTTGGAGGCAGAAAAAAAAAAAAAGAGAGACACCCCTAACAGCCACATTAAAAACATCCAGTGTGCATGACGCCTTAAACAGACAAAAATGCAGAAAACAAGTTAGGCCCCTTTCACACATGCGGACCGTATGTCCGTTTTTCATCCATCCGTTTTTGGATGAAAAACGGACATACATGCATGTCTATGGGGCAGCGGGTGTCAGCGGATGAGCATCCGCTGACACCCGCTATTGTCCGCCTCCGCAATTGTCCGGTTCTGCAGACGGAGGAAAATCCTATTTTTTCATCCGTCTGCAGAGCGGATCGGATGAACACGGACATACGGTCCGTGTTTATCCGATCCTCCATAGAGGAGAGCGGAGAACTGACAGGGCGGTCCCTGCACAGTGTGCAGGGACCGCCCTGTCATCAGTCGGCTCAGCGGGGAACAGCTGTGCGATCCCCGCTGAGCAACGGATCTTCACGGGGCGGATCATTACGGATCCGCCCCGTGTGAAAGGACCCTTAATTGTTAAGGCATACACAACTTACCTTCTGTAAATAATTTTTTTCCCTCATTTTAAAGGATTTTACTGCTGTCTGTGAGCCCTCTGTGGTTATTGTATTTCCCCTTTTATCCCAGTGACACCAAGATTATAAATTAAAGTAAAAAAGAGCAGCGAAACCCCCCAGAAAAGCTTTTTCAACCCCTTTCCCAATAATATATATATATATATATATATATATATATATATATAATAATTAATTTTTTATTTTTTTTGTTTTCTTGATGACAGGATACTTGTCCCTTCCCCTAAAAGTTTTTTATTGGAACACTAGAAACAATTTGTACAAATGACACATCAAAGGTTATATATATATATATAAAAATCATTTTAATAAATAACAAAGCTTACAAAAAAACTTCTTCCCATAAACACTTGCATGTGACTTGTGTGCCATATTTATATTCATGAACACATGTAAGTATCACAAAAAAGGTGGAAAAAAAATAAAAAGAAAAAACAGTAAACATAAATAAGGAATATCTACCCGTGGGAAAAGTCTTTAAAAATGTGTGTCAAAAGTCCTTAGCTTATATTCCTGGCACACAGAACAGTGCAGTAAAAGTCCAGTCTTTTTAATACAGTGTCCTTTTTAATCTACTTCTTCAATTGTAGGTCCTGAGCTGGTGCCTTGCCTGGCTTGAGCACCACAGCTAGAGCCTGGCATGCCTCCCTGGTACAGCTTGGTGATGATGGATTGGCACACCTTTTCCAGCTCCTTCTGCTTATGGGTGTACTCGTCTTTCTCTGCCAGTTGGTTGCTCTCCAGCCAGGCAATGGTCTCTGTACACTTCTCAGAGATTATCTTTTTCTCCTCGTCACTTATCTTGCCTTTCATGTTCTCATCTTCCACCATGCTCTTAATGTTGAAGGCATAAGATTCTAGAGAGTTCTTGGCAGCAATTTTCTCTCGTTGTGCCTCATCATCAACTTTGTATTTCTCTGCATCTTGCACCATATTCTCAATTTCCTCTTTGCTCAGACGACCTTTGTCGTTCGTAATTGTTATCTTGTTTTGTTTGCCAGTACTCTTGTCCACAGCTGATACATTGAGGATGCCATTGGCATCAATATCGAAGGTGACTTCAATCTGTGGCACTCCTCGGGGAGCGGGGGGGATGCCACTGAGTTCAAATTTACCTAGGAGGTTGTTGTCTTTGGTCATGGCTCGCTCTCCTTCATACACTTGAATGAGGACGCCGGGCTGGTTGTCTGAATAGGTGGTAAAGACCTGAGTCTGCTTGGTAGGAATGGTTGTATTACGTTTGATGAGGACAGTCATGACACCGCCGGCTGTCTCCAGGCCCAAGGAAAGAGGAGCCACATCTAGTAGGAGTAGGTCCTGCACATTCTCTGACTTGTCTCCCATCAGGATAGCAGCTTGAACAGCAGCCCCATAGGCCACAGCTTCATCTGGGTTGATGCTCTTGTTGAGTTCTCTTCCATTAAAGAAGTCCTGCAGCAGTTTTTGTACTTTGGGAATACGTGTAGAGCCCCCCACCAGCACAATTTCATGAATCTGTGATTTGTCCAGCTTGGAATCTCTCAGGGCCTTCTCAACAGGCTCCAGGGTACCACGGAAGAGATCAGCGCACAGTTCCTCAAAGCGGGCTCTGGTGATGGAGGTGTAGAAGTCAATGCCCTCATACAGAGAGTCAATTTCAATGCTTGCCTGGGTGCTGGAGGACAGGGTGCGCTTGGCTCTCTCACAGGCTGTTCTCAGCCTCCTCAAGGCCCTCTTGTTTTGACTCATGTCCTTTTTGTGCTTGCGCTTGAATTCCTCAACAAAATGGTTAACCATGCGATTATCAAAGTCCTCCCCACCCAGATGAGTGTCACCCGCTGTGGCTTTTACCTCAAAGATGCCATCATCGATGGTGAGGATGGAGACATCGAAGGTGCCACCTCCCAGATCGAAGATGAGGATGTTGCGCTCTCCACGGCTCCCTTTGTCCAGGCCATAGGCGATGGCTGCTGCTGTTGGCTCATTGATGATTCTCAGCACATTGAGTCCAGCGATTACCCCGGCATCCTTGGTGGCCTGGCGCTGAGAGTCATTGAAGTAGGCTGGAACGGTGATGACGGCGTTGGTGACCGGGTGGCCCAGGTACGCCTCTGCTGTCTCTTTCATCTTCAGCAGCACCATAGAGGAGACCTCCTCAGGGTAGAAGGTCTTCATCTCTCCCTTATAGTCCACTTTGACCTTGGGCTTTCCTCCTTCGCTCACCACCTGGAAGGGCCAGTGCTTCATGTCAGACTGCACTATGACATCATCAAACTTCCGGCCAATCAGCCTCTTGGCATCAAAGATGGTGTTCTGGGGGTTCAGAGCCACCTGGTTCTTGGCGGCATCTCCGATCAGTCTCTCAGTGTCAGTGAAGGCCACGTAGCTGGGGGTGGTGCGGTTCCCCTGGTCGTTGGCGATGATCTCCACCTTGCCATGCTGGAAAACCCCCACACAGGAGTAGGTGGTGCCCAGGTCAATGCCAATCGCCACTCCTTTAGGTGCCATGTCTCTGCAAGTAATAATGAAGTCTTGCAGTGAAGGAGCTGGACTGCTGCTGGCCTCTCTCTGCTGGATTCTTCTCAGTGATCACAGGCTGTGATATGAGCGCTGTGTATCCGCTCTCTTCTCTCCAGTCTATGGATGATATTAGAGACTGTCACACCGCTCTACGAAACTTCTATATATTCGTCTCCTGTGCCGGGACGTCACGCCGCTTCCAGCCAATCGCAGAGCGGTCCTCACTATGCTTCTTACATCGCTTAGCAACTTTCCCGAAAGTTCCCGAGCGTTCCCCGCAAAGCCAGCCAATCGTGAGGCACCCGAGCCGCAGAACTTTCCCGAGGCTTCCAGACCAGAGCGCTCTGTCCAATCAGAGGCGGCGGGTTGGTCAGTTACGTCAATAGGAAAGGAGAAGCTTCGCGAGCGTTCCAGACAGGGCTGTGAGTCAGACAACGGCTTGGCCAATCAGTGCTGTGAGGGGGCGGGCTAAGGAGAAGCTTCGCGACTGTTCCAGATGGAGACGTCAGTCAGACAACAGCTCAGCCAATCAGTGCTGTGAAGGGGGCGGGTTCAGGAGAAGCTTCACGACTGTTCCAGATGGAGATGTCAGTCAGGCATCAGTTCAGCCAATCAGTGCAGTAAGGGGGCGGGGTCGAAGTTCTGCGCGTGAGAAGTCTAGAGAGGCAATATAGAGAACTCGGCTAGTCTGTCTGCCGTTCTTAAAGCATAACGTGGTGCTGGTTATACGTACTATGATGAATAATCCTATAGGGTCAGGGTTCATTGAGTTTAGTTCAGGCTTATTGTGTAATATTTATGACACAAATGACATGCCTGTCCCATATCTCCGGATCTCCCTGTCTCCTGATGTATGTGTCTTATAGTTCTCGGTATACAGTGACTCCGCCTCATCCTTATGTCTTCTCATTGTAGAGAAATACCCGTTTGTCCGCATCAGAAGCAGTACTCAAATCCGACCACTAGGTGTCAGTAGGTGTACAATAGTAAGGAATACTGTACTGTATATCTAAAGCTAGTTATATCTTCATATTGGGATGAGATTGCTGCACTCCAGCTAAATACCCAAATATATTACATGTATTGTGGTTGTTTTATCTGACAAAGGATCCTTCCAATCTTCATACCTTATAGAAGGACAGCAGTTTTTTTTTTTCACCTTCACAAATTTTATGTATGAAGCTAAAACATCTTCTCTGTGCAGCACACCCCCCACCAAATACTTACCTGAGCCCTAAGTCAATCACAGCCAGTGAGCCAATGAGGAGAGATAGGGGGCGGGCTGAGCCTCTGCTCTGTGTATGAATAAGACCCGCAGAGTAGCAGCTCGTGAGCAAGCCTGGTTTGTGTGCCCCCATTGCAAGCTACTTGCTCTGGGGGCAGGAGGGAGAAACCAGGAGCAGAGAAGAGGAGGATCGGGGCTTCTCTGTGCAGAACAACTGCACAGAGCAGGCAAGTATGCTTTTATTATTACTTTAACACTTACTTGTCTGCTCCCAACCCCCACCCTGTGTCAGGACAGTGAAGAGGCCCCTTACACAGCTTTAGGCCTGGGTCCCCCTGGGCCTGACCACCAACATTCCCCAGGGCCGCCTACTCGCCGTCCTACCGAATGCACCCACTGGCCACCCCACCAAGTCTCATCCTATGTCCTCCTCCTTCCATTACCATCCCCTCCATCTCATGTCGTCATCCTCCTCCGCCTCCATCCCATGTCCTCATCCATCCCATGTCCTTCTTCTCCTCCTGTCCCATTCCCCCCATCCCATGTGCTTATTCTCCTTCATCCCATGGCCTCTTCCTCAATGCCCATCCCCACATCCCATGTCTTCCTCCTCCACCTGTCCCATCCCATGTCCTCCTCATCCACCATCCCATGTCCCCCCTCCTCCAGTCCTATCCCATGTCCTCCTCATCCACCATCCCATGTCCCCCCTCCTCCAGTCCTATCCCATGTCCTCCACATCCTCCATCCCATGTCCCCCTCCTCCAGTCCCATCCCATGTTTTCCTCCTCCATCCCATGTCCTGCTCCTCCTCTATCCCATGTCCTCCTCCTTCTTGTGTCCTCCCCCGCCTCCATCCCATGTCCTCCTCCTCCAGTCCCATCCCATGTCCTCCACATCCTCCATCCCATGTCCCCCTCCTCCAGTCCCATCCCATGTTCTCCACATCCTCCATCCCATGTCCCCCCCCCCCTACAGTCCCATCCCATGTTCTTCTCCTCCATCCCATGTCCTGCTCCTCCTCTATCCCATGTCCTCCTCCTTCTTGTGTCCTCCTCCGCCTCCATCCCATGTCCTCCTCCTCCAGTCCCATCCCATATACTCCTCCTTCTCCATTCCATGTCCTCCTCCAGTCACACCCCCCTCCAATGTCCTCCTCTTCCCCCCATCCTTGGTGACACCAAGACAGGAAGTTAGGGGAAATCTCAGTGGGGACATAGCCAGCAATATACTGAGATTTCCCCTCAATTCCAGTCTATCCAGTATATTAAATATAATGTATAATGTGGACATAATTTGGACATTCTAAGGCAACAATCACTCCCTGTTTGCGGGTCAGCACTGGAGAAGCTCTGCCCAGCACATATGCTGCTTAAATGGGCCAGCAGGATGCCATCGGTGGAGTTCAAACACAAAACAAATTCTCCTGCGCTCTGGTGTCAAGTCTCTCAATCCGTGATGCAAACAATTTCACAAGGTAATGCCTGGTGCCTTGCAGCCCTCCTCAGAATAATGGGTATTCATGGACTACAGAAAAAAGAAAAACCGGAGGGCGCACCGACCTTGTGCATTACCACTAAAAAAGCTTTAATAAAATATAAAACAGCTAAATTTGTACTCACAAACGAGTATTGATATAAGGCATAAACAGTATAGTTCGTCCACTGCTAGGAACTTCAACAAGGCTGTACTTTGGTGTTGAGTGGATCTGATGATTCTTCATATAATGGCTAGGTGGAGTTCAGCCTGCCCTGGATGCCAGCACTGACCATCAGTGGAGTCGCTAGGGGTGGCTTTTGGGGCTATAGCCCCCAATCTGGGGCCCATATCCCCAAGTCTCTGCAGGGGTCCCAAAGGGGATGGGAGGCTCTCTGGGGACCCTGATGTAAGTGGGGGGCTCTCTGGGGACCCTGATGCAAAGGCGAGGCTCTCTGGGGACCCTGATTTAAAGGGGAGGCTCTCTGGGGACCTTAATATAAGTGGGGGGGGGGGCTCTCAGGGGACCTTGATGCAAGGGGGAGGCTCTCTGGGGACCCTGATGTAAGGGAGGCTCTCTGGGGACCCTGTTGTAAGTGGGGGCTCTCTGGGGACCCTGATGTAAGTGGGGGTCTCTCTGGGGATATATACATATATATTACTGTATATACATGTGTATGCCCACCCAAGCATATGACTTTCTTTACTACGCTGCTATGGGCTCTTTTGTAGACCTAGCAAGGCACCTGCTGACCATAATGATCGGGAAGCATGGTGTCTTTCTCTCAAAGCCAGCTGCTTCTCCCCCACATGCTCGTTATTGTCCCGTGGGACCCCGGCTCTTTACTCTTCGCAGGCGTCCCGGAGTGACCAGTACCGGTTCCTTCCACTGACATTGCAGAGCCCGCACATTCCTGTTGCCTGCACTTTCTTTCTCATCTGGAGCTCCGCCGTTATTCTGCAGGAGTTGCCTGTCCAGAGATTAGGGAGGAACTTGAGGGAAGTCTGTCTCCTGCCGGGGATTACGAGCTGCTGTCTGCTGACAAGGTCCAGGCTCCGGGACGGTGCACACAGGTGAATGGGCATTTGTACCGCCCCCTCTTGGAGCTGGGGCCCGGGTCCCTTTGAATGCCTGGGCCCCTTACATGTGTACAGCGGCCCTGTTTGTAACACAGAACAACTGATTGGCCCCGTGTACTGCTTCTCCCGATCTGCGCTCTGCCATACAAGGACTCAGAGACTGATACCAAGTCAAATTCAAGAACTTACATTGCTTTTATTAAAAAAAAAAATGCATTTAGGGACAGGGGCGTACCTAGTGCATTTGGCACCCAGGGCGGATCCTATATCTGGCACCCCCCCCACCTTAAAACGTAAAAACACCCCACTGTGCTCCCTGCATACCTCTGCATCCTTAAATATCTCTTTGTCACTACTGTGTACATTACACAGCACCCTGCACCTCTAGACCCCTTTACATTACACAGCACCCCTTTACATTACACAGCACCCTGCACCTCTGGAGCCCTTTACATTACACAGCACCCTGCACCTCTAGACCCCTTTACATTACACAGCACCTCTGGACCCCTTTACATTACAAAGCACCTCTGGACCCCTTTACATTACACAGCACCCTGCACCTCTAGACCCCTTTACATTACACAGCACCATGCACCTCTAGACCCCTTGACATTACACAGCACCCTGCACCTCTAGACCCCTTTACATTACACAGCACCTCTGGACCCCTTTACATTACAAAGCACCTCTGGACCCTTTACATTACAAAGCACCCTGCACCTCTAGACCCCTTTACATTACACAGCACCCTGCACCTCTAGACCCCTTTACATTACACATCACCATGCACCTCTAGACCCCTTTACATTACACAGCGCCCTGCACCTCTAGACCCCTTTACATTACACAGCACCCTGCATCTCTAGACCCCTTTACATTACACAGCGCCCTGCACCTCTAGACCCCTTTACATTACACAGCACCCTGCATCTCTAGACCCCTTTACATTACACAGCGCCCTGCACCTCTAGACCCCTTTACATTACACAGCGCCCTGCACCTCTAGACCCCTTTACATTACACAGCACCCTGCATCTCTGGACACCTGTATGTTACACAGACACCCCCCTAGCAGCTCTGGACCCCCTGCATGTTACACAGACCCGCCTACAATACAGACCCCCCCCTACAATACAGACCCCCACCCCTGCACAACCCCCCTACAGTGCAGACCCCCCTTCAGTACAGACCCCCCTACAGTGGAGACGCCCCCTACAATGCAGAGCCCCCCCCTTTAGTACAGACCCCCCCCCCTACAATGCAGACCCCCCCTACTACAATTCAGACCCCCCTTCAGTACAGAGTGACCCCCCCCTTCAGTACAAACCCCCCCTTTAGTACAGACCCCCCTACTACAATGCAGACCCCCCCTTCAGTACAAACCCCCCCTTCAGTACAGACCCCCCCCCTACTACAATGCAGACCCCCGTGCAGTACAGAGTGACCCCATCCTTCAGTACAGAATGACCCCCCCCCTTCAGTACAAACCCCCCCCCCTTTAGTACAGACCCCCCCTACAACCCATAATGTACCTACCTCCTCCCTCAGGTCAGGAGTGTCAGCGCGGGACACACAGCACTACAAGGAGGAGGGGAGGCGGAGCCGGCGGCATCACTCTGCTCGGCTGAGATCAGAGCCACGGAGAGCCGCGGAGCGCGCCGAACACCCTCCCCCTCCTCTCACCTCACCTGCGCAGCCTGTCACTCACCGCGCCGCTGCGCCGCTGATGTGTTATATCAGCGCTCGGCGGCGGCGCGCTGTCACCGCTTCCATCGCGGAGGGGGGCGCCGGCCTGGCACCCCCCCCCAGTGTGTGGCACCCGGTGCGGCCCGCCCCCCCCGCACCCCCCTTAGTACGCCACTGTTTAGGGATAAGTACATTTTTGTCTTTTATATGTCTAAAGTGATATAGATATATTTATATCTTCCTGGGTAGAGATGGGCTCGGGCGTGTCCAAAATCCCACGTGCCCGATCCCGCCAGGAAGCCGACACTGCTCACCATTAATCACAGGCAGTGAGACATTTCCCGGTCCGCAGCTGCACAGATCAGGAAATGTCTCACTGCCTGCGATTAGCGGTGTGTGGGGTCTGCTTCCAGGCGGGATCATTTAGAAACACGTCCGAGCCCATCTCTATTCCTGAGGTTTAAAGCAGACTCTGCAGAACAATTCAAGGTCTGTCTATAAGGTTTGACCCACCTCCTTTCCTTCCAAACTCATTGCTGTCTCATGGTATTGCAAAGATGTACCTGAAAAAGTTTGGATTATATACTTACCTAGCGCCAATCTTCTGCATCGCATGGAATGATGTTACTATCCCTCCATGGAAATTTCTGGGGAACAGTGATTACCTTAAAGTGGGTGTAAACTCCCATGCATAATTTGTACCTATAGGTAAGCCTTATCATAGACTTACTTATAAGTAATGTAAATATCTCCTATATGTGCATCGTTTAGGAGATATTTACTGTACATGCTGCTGATGACATCACCGGTGCATGCGCTCTGAAGTAATGACCACGCGGCCATTCCTTTCGAGTCCTGTGCCATAAACGGTGGCTCCCGTGCGTGGGAGGGACATCATCGCAGCTCCAGCCACTCACACAGCTGGAGTCTGCGAAACTGGAAGGAAGACGAGTGATGATGGACGTCTTGTCAGCGGTGACTGCTTGCCTCTGGATGGGCTTTGTCCTAAAGTAATTTTCACACAATTTGCTAGTATGCGATGAATATGGCTTTACCTTGCAGGTTCCAGAAAAAAATTAATAAATACACAGCGATTTAAATCTTGTAAGAAGACCCAACAGTCCAGGGTAAGAGCTGCCTCTTGCAATATTTGGGCTGCTCTTTCTCCCATGGGATCTCGCTGGATGGAGCATGGCGTCACGCTGGATGGAGCATGAACTGCTGTGTGTTTCCTGTGCGCTTCACATGCAGTTCAGTGCTGTGCGATTTCAGCCCTATTGATTTTGAATGGGCTGAAATTGCAACAAAAGTAGTGCATGCATTTGTTTTTTAAATGTGCGGCAACTTTTGTACCATGCGATGCGGTGTGGGCAAACACAATGCATTTGCAACCTGTGTTTGGGGTGTTGTTAACCCCTGCCAAAGATCGCAAGGGCAGCTGCACGGGAACACGGCTCTCCCACACTGCATTTTGGTGTGAACAGGCCCTTACTCACCCCCTAGTTCTCTTTTTCTTGAGCTCTGGTTCTCATTGGAATGATTTGGCATGCGATTTGACATGTCAAATCGCATGCCAAATCGTCAGCAGTGGCCGGCAATGGCACCGCCTGAATCTGTGCGCTGCACCAATTCCCAAATGTAGTTTCCTTACTATTTTTGGCGACTTCGTGTGCGATTTCCATTGACATCTATGCAGCAACCCGCATAGATGTCTCTGAAATCGCCCCTGAAGTCGGGACTGGCATGCGAGAATGATTTTACACAATCAGTGAGAACCTAGGCTCACTCTCCATATCCCATGTTCATCCCACCATTTATCCACACACCACTATATCATTCTGGTACAGTTTTTGAACTTGTGGATCCCTTTGCCTATAGAACTGTGTTGCAATTTTACATAATCATTATTGTACAAGTGACCAGACCGGAAGAAACCACTTTTCTGCATTTGTTTTTTGCGGTTGACCACTTTTAATAAATAAAAAATTTTCACTCTTAAAAAAAGTATATAATCGAACTTCTTTCTTTACAACTACTTTTTTTGCAGTACTGTGTGGCAGTGATTATTACAGGGGTAAGGGTAACAGACTATATAAGCAGACCTGGCATTTTACTGCCAGGTCTGCTCTAAAATAAAACCCTTGTCCTTTTTATTTATTTTTTTTGCCATATGTACCCCATTGTGGAGATTTCTCAATAAATAAATGCACTGATCTACATAAGAACGAACTTTAAGCCCTGGTTCACATTAATGCTACTTTGAAATCAAAAACAGGAAGAAGATCTGGACAGCCGCACTCAAAAAAAGTTTTTTTGCCTTTTATTCAAAAACTCTTGTGAACAAAAATACAAGCCACATCAGGAACAGACAGGAGCTAACGCGTTTCACACTTCAATGTAGTGCTTAGTCTATGACTAAGCACTACATTGAAGTGTGAAACGCGAAGCACCTGGGCTTCCAGGCTGGATGAGAAGGTTTTTCACTGTCGCTTGACCTACCTGGAGCGATGATATCTCTCTCTCTACTTTGAAATTGTGTTACCTCATTTGAAGTAGCACGATTTCAAAGTAGCAGGTCAGCGCGATTTCAGGTGCTGCTTGGAAGACATCTGTGCGGCTTCATGCACAGATGTCTATTGAAGTTGCACCAAAATCTGCAAAAGTAGTGCAGGGACTAACTAACCCCTCACCACTATAATTAAGACAAGAAAAAAAAAAACATTGCTTGCTATAGAAAATCATTGAAGGGACTTGGAAAGAAAGTGAAAATGTCCAAATTGGGCCCAAAGTGTCAATATTTTGTGTGGCCACCATTATCTCTCAGCATTGCCTTAACCCTCTTGGTCATGGAGTTCACCAGAGCTTCACAGGTTGCCACTGGAGTCCTCTTCCACTCCTCCATGATGACATCGCGGAGCTGGTGGATGTTAGAGACCTTGCGCTCCTCCACCTTACATTTGAGGATGCCCCACAGATGCTCAATAGAGTTTAGGTCTGGAGACATGCTTGGTCAGTCCATCACCTTTACCCTCAGCTTCTTTAGCAAGGCAGTGGTCATCTTAGAGGTGTGTTTGGGGTCGTTATCATGTTGGAATACTGCCCTGCGGCCCAGTCTCTGAAGGGAGGGGATCATGCTCTGCTTCAGTATATCACAGTACATGTTGGCATTTATGGTTCCCTCAATGAACTGTAGCTCCCCAGTGTCGGCAGCACTAATGCAGCCCCAGACCATGACACTCCCACCACCATGTTTGACTGTAGGCAAGACACATTAGTTTTTGTACTCCTCACCTGGTTGCCACCACACACACGTTTGACAGCATTTGAACCAAATAAGTTTATCTTGGTCTCCTCAGACCACAGGACATGGTTCCAGTAATCCATGTCCTTAGTCTGCTTGTCTTCAGCAAACTATTTGCCGGCCTTCTTGTGCATCATCTTTAGAAGAGGCTTCCTTCTGGGATGACAGCCATGCAGACTAATTAAATGCAGTGTGTGGCGTATGGTCTGAGCACTGACAGGCTGACCCCACCCCTTCAACCTCTGCAGCAATGCTGGCAGCACTCATACATCTATTTCCAAAAGACAACCTCTGGATATGACGCTGAGCACGTGCACTCAACTGCTTTGGTCGACCATAGCGAGGCCTGTTCTGAGTGGAACCTGTCCTGTTAAACCGCTGTATGGTATTGGCCACTGTGCTGCAGTTCAGTTTCAGGGTCTTCTTATAGCCTAGGCCAGTGATGGCGAACCTTGGCACCCCAGATGTTTTGGAACTAAATTTCCCATGATGCTTAACTACACTGCAGAGTGCATGAGCATCATGGGAAATGTAGTTCCAAAACATCTGGGGTGCCAAGGTTCGCCATCACTGGCTTAGGCCATCTTTGTGTAGAGCAACAATTAATTTTTTTTAGATCCTCAGAGAGTTCTTTGCCATGAGGTGCCATGTTGAACTCCCAGTGACCAGTATGAGAGAGTGAGAGCGATAACACCAAATTTAACACACCTGTTCCCCATTCACACCTGAGACCTTGTAACTCTTACGAGTCACAGAAGACCGGGGAGGGAAAATGGCTAATTGGGCCCAATTTGGACATTTTAACTTAGGGGTGTACTCACTTTTGTTGCCAGTGGTTTAGACATTAATGGCTGTGTGTTGAGTTATTTTGAAGGGACAGCAAATTTACACTGTTATACAAACTGTACACTCACTACTTTACATTGTAGCAAAATGTCATTTCTTCAGTGTTGTCACATGAAAAGATATAATAAAATAATTACAAAAATGTGAGGGGTGTACTCACTTTTGTGAGATACTGTACCTCTCCAGAGGTGATTTAGTCCTAACTTTTGCTTGAGGAGCTACACAGCTGAAGATCCTTCAGCATCCAACACAGTTCTGGATGTGATGGATGTCTGGTTCCCCTCTTTGTGCTAAGATTTCTCCCATCGGCCCCTCGGTCACTGTCGGGCACAGTAGACACATAGCAGCCAGCTGGAGAAACCCCAGCACACCAATGCCATAACGTCATGGGTTCTTTCTCTTCTGATAGAGGTAATGGACATCGTTTTTTTCTGCACTCATCGGGGCTTAAATAATGTGAACACCATTTAGCGAAGAAGTACTGTAAACCCAGACTGTTGTGATAGTGTAACCCCAGAAGGTGGGTCCATGATATTCTGGGCTCAGAAGAAGTAAGTTGAATGGCCACAACATAATTTTTATTATGTTGCAGGATATGTTGCATGTTTAGCGCAAGTCTAGAGTGAATAAAACCATTGCGTTTTTAGTTCCTGTGTGCAAGATCGCTTTTGCAGCGCATTCCAATTTATTGTAATGGATCACAATGTACCACAGAACAGTAACATTACATTTACAAGAAAGGTTTAAATTGGCTTATAAAAAGAGAAGTATGGCTAATGCTGTTTTGGTCATACTTCTCTTGAGGGTCACAGGAGTGTTTTCCTGTGACCCAGAATCAGCTAAAGCCTCCTGTCATCTAATGTCACAGAGCTGCTCCAGGATCTTGACCATATTCTAAGACCCCTTTCACACGAGGCGTTTTTCAGGCTCTAAAAGAGCTAAACATAGCACCTGTAAAACGCCTCCCTTGCCACCCCAATGTGAAAGCCCGAGTGCTTTCACACTGGGGCACTGCGCTGGCAGGACGTTAAAAAAAATTCTGCAAGCAGCATCTTTGGGGCTGTGGAGGAGAGGTGTATACACTGCAGCGACGTAGCGGCGCTACACGGGCGCATTTAACCCATTCTTCGGCCACTAGCGGGGGTTAAAAGCGCCCCGCTAGCGGCCGAATAGTGCCGCTAAAACAGCGGTAAAGTGACGATAAAACTAGCGGTGCTTTACCACTAACGCTGTCCGCAGCTTAGTGTGAAAGGGCTCAAAATGAGGTCTCACTAAAGATCTATAGGGGAATCAGAACCTCCTTCCTTCTGCTGGTGATCTCTCCAGTGCGCTTGACAGACCTCACAAAGGGGAGAAACTCCACTGTTGTTCACAGGAGTCCAGAGGCAGAAGCAGCATTCTGCCATTTAAAGCAAGCCTTGTGCCAGGGACCTGTCTTCGTAGCTCCAGATTTTCAGAAAGAGTTCCTTGTGCAAATTTATGTTGTGGAAAGAGAGTGCCTAGCAATAAACCTAGAAACTTTCCACTACTGCTTGTTGGGCCAACCCTTCATGGCAGACACAAAATAAAGACAAGAACTCCAGAATCACTCACCCTCCAGGATTTTAAATTTGTAGTGGTGCATAGATCTTGGAGCTTGCATCTGAATACGGATACCCTTTTATATTCCCTTTTTGTTCGTGTTGTCCAGACCCCAGGCCTGAAATGGCCAGACACACACATGTCATAAGGGGTGTTGTGTGTTTGTCTACACTTCATTTTTTGTGGATGAGTCATACTCATTCACTCGATGGGGGCCAGTTCTAGATTCTGTTAAGTCATCCTCCCACCCCAGCAACCACCGGACCAGGGTTGTGGAGAAGAGGCCCTTGTCCTCATCAACATGGGGACAAGGTGCTTTGCCAAGGGGTCCCCCCCCCCTCGCAAAGTGCCCCTGCATGTTGTGGGCATGTGGCCCACAGGAAAATTGGGATAAATATTTGATATTGAATTTTCCGTTTTCCTGACAGCTCCATGTCAGCCTACTACTGTCTGTACTGACATGGAGCTCGCCAGGAAAGGAAAATTGCGGTAAATATTTGATATTCAATTTTGCGGTTTAAGTCACACACATTAACATTTTTTTAAAATTTAAAAGCATAAAGAAGCATAATTTAAAAAATCCATTTATTAGATTTAAAAAAATAAAAATAAATGAAATAACTTACAGTTCAAAATGTTCTGTAAAATATTATTTACATTCAAAATAATACATTCAAAATAAACCAAACAATATATTGCAATTTGGCATAATAAATGTACCTTGCAGTATAAGTCTACAGTGTGGGCATCTGAAGAAGTGGCAAAATATCGGGTTTTACTTTTTTGTAGTCCTCAAGGAGTTACATTTATATGTAAGTTTTCTGAACTATTAAACATTTAATGTTAGTGGTTTCAGGTAAGATGTTCAAACCACTTTAAGACTGTAAATAACTTAAGTCTTTGTCCTTGTCAGTTCCTGTAGGTAGAGCAATAGTGTAAACAAAGTGTGATGTTAAAGTTCTTAATCAACCTTCTCGATGGCATGCACTGAATTGTTGCCTTGCCTGGCACACAGAACCATAGTGCAGTAACAGTCCAGTTTATTTAATATAGTGTTTAATCTACTTCTTCAATTTTAGGTCCTGAGCTGGTGCCTTGCCTGGCTTGAGCACCACAGCTAGAGCCTGGCATGCCTCCCTGGTACAGCTTTGTAATGATTGGTTGGCACACCTTTTCCAGCTCCTTCTGCTTATGGGTGTACTCGTCTTTCTCTGCCAGTTGGTTGCTCTCCAGCCAGGCAATGGTCTCTGTACACTTCTCAGAGATTATCTTTTTCTCCTCGTCACTTATCTTGCCTTTCATGTTCTCATCTTCCACCATGCTCTTAATGTTGAAGGCATAAGATTCCAGAGAGTTCTTGGCAGCAATTTTCTCTCGTTGTGCCTCATCATCAACTTTGTATTTCTCTGCATCCTGCACGATCTTGTCAATTTCCTCTTTGCTCAGACGACCTTTGTCGTTCGTAATTGTTATCTTGTTTTGTTTGCCAGTACTCTTGTCCACAGCTGATACATTGAGGATGCCATTGGCATCAATATCGAAGGTGACTTCAATCTGTGGCACTCCTCTGGGAGCGGGGGGGATGCCACTCAGTTCAAATTTACCTAGGAGGTTGTTGTCTTTGGTCATGGCTCGCTCTCCTTCATACACTTGAATGAGGACGCCGGGCTGGTTGTCTGAATAGGTGGTAAAGACCTGAGTCTGCTTGGTAGGAATGGTTGTATTACGTTTGATAAGGACAGTCATGACCCCACCAGCTGTCTCCAGGCCCAAGGAAAGAGGAGCCACATCTAGTAGGAGCAGGTCCTGCACATTCTCTGACTTGTCTCCCATCAGGATAGCAGCTTGAACAGCAGCCCCATAGGCCACAGCTTCATCTGGGTTGATGCTCTTGTTGAGTTCTCTTCCATTAAAGAAGTCCTGCAGCAGTTTTTGTACTTTGGGAATACGTGTAGAGCCCCCCACCAGCACAATTTCATGAATCTGTGATTTGTCCAGCTTGGAATCTCTCAGGGCCTTCTCAACAGGCTCCAGGGTACCACGGAAGAGATCAGCGCACAGGTCCTCAAAGCGGGCTCTGGTGATGGAGGTGTAGAAGTCAATGCCCTCATACAGAGAGTCAATTTCAATGCTTGCCTGGGTGCTGGAGGACAGGGTGCGCTTGGCTCTCTCACAGGCTGTTCTCAGCCTCCTCAAGGCCCTCTTGTTTTGACTCATGTCCTTTTTGTGCTTGCGCTTGAATTCCTCAACAAAATGGTTAACCATGCGATTATCAAAGTCCTCCCCACCCAGATGAGTGTCACCCGCTGTGGCTTTTACCTCAAAGATGCCGTCATCGATGGTGAGGATGGAGACATCGAAGGTGCCACCTCCCAGATCGAAGATGAGGATGTTGCGCTCTCCACGGCTCCCTTTGTCCAGGCCATAGGCGATGGCTGCTGCTGTTGGCTCATTGATGATTCTCAGCACATTGAGTCCAGCGATTACCCCGGCATCCTTGGTGGCCTGGCGCTGAGAGTCATTGAAGTAGGCTGGAACGGTGATGACGGCGTTGGTGACCGGGTGGCCCAGGTACGCCTCTGCTATCTCTTTCATCTTCAGCAGCACCATAGAGGAGACCTCCTCAGGGTAGAAGGTCTTCATCTCTCCCTTATAGTCCACTTTGACCTTGGGCTTTCCTCCTTCGCTCACCACCTGGAAGGGCCAGTGCTTCATGTCAGACTGCACTATGACATCATCAAACTTCCGGCCAATCAGCCTCTTGGCATCAAAGATGGTGTTCTGGGGGTTCAGAGCCACCTGGTTCTTGGCGGCATCTCCGATCAGTCTCTCGGTGTCAGTGAAGGCCACGTAGCTGGGGGTGGTGCGGTTCCCCTGGTCGTTGGCGATGATCTCCACCTTGCCATGCTGGAAAACCCCCACACAGGAGTAGGTGGTGCCCAGGTCAATGCCAATCGCCACTCCTTTAGGTGCCATGTCTCTGCAAGTAATAATAAAGTCTTGCAGTGAAGGAGCTGGACTGCTGCTGGCCTCTCTCTGCTGGATTCTTCTCAGTGATCACAGGCTGTGATATGAGCGCTGTGTATCCGCTCTCTTCTCTCCAGTCTATGGATGATATTAGAGACTGTCACACCGCTCTACGAAACTTCTATATATTCGTCTCCTGTGCCGGTGTTGTATCATTATCCGTCCCCCATCACCAAGTGTCCGAGGTGTACTGCGCATGCGCAGTACACAGAACGCCCATATTCCGAAAATTGCCGAGGATGAACGGCGCCTGCGCCGTGAGTCCACTTTCAAGCCCCACCATCCCAGTGGACATAGAGTTAGAATATAAAAGAGCCGAGCGCAGCGAGGCCGTGCCCGATGCGTGGCGAGCGAAGCGAGCCCGCGAGGGGCCCTCTCAATTTGACTAACCCTATGTCCGCTTGGATGGTGGGGGCTTCTCCTCGACTCACGGCGCAGGCGCCGCTCATCTTCCGACAATTTCCGAAAATCTTCTGGATCCGGACTGCGCATGCGCTGCGCATGCGCAGTAGACTTCGGACACCTAGTGACAGCCGGACACTTGGTGATAGAACACCGGGACGTCACGCCGCTTCCAGTCAATCGCAGAGCGGTCCTCACTATGCATCTTACGTCGCTTAGCAACTTTCCCGAAAGTTCCCGAGCGTTCCCCGCACAGCCAGCCAATCGTGAGGCACCCGAGCCGCAGAACTTTCCCGAGGCTTCCAGCCCAGAGAGCTCTGTCCAATCAGAGGCGGCGGGTTGGTCAATTACGTCAATAGGAAAGGAGACGCTTCGCGAGCGTTCCAGACAGGGCTGTTAGTCAGACAACGGCACGGCCAATCAGTGCTGTGAGGGGGCGGGCTAAGGAGAAGCTTCGCGACTGTTCCAGGTGGGGATGTCAGTCAGGCAACATCTCAGCCAATCAGTGCTGTGAGGGGGCGGGCTTAGGGGAAGATTCACGACTGTTCCAGATGGAGATGTCAGTCAGGTGTACGTGTATACCCTTAGCCAGTCACAGCGCGGCCCTAACAATGATTTTAGCTACGGTCTCCTCGGAACTTTCCCGAGAGGTCTTAGACGAGCCAGCCAATCAAATCGCTTTACTGACATACCTGCAAACTTTTCGCTGTACTCTGACTGGTCGGACAACTGTCCAATCAGCAGCAGCTGGATGTCCACTCAGCTGTCAGTTAGAGATTCTCTCAGCCAATCAGCGGAGGGAGCGGGATATTCTAACCGTTCCAGAAGAGAGAGCTAGAAAAGGGCAAGGCGCATTCACTGGAGTGGCAAGGAATGGCATAGAGCTGGCATTACCTGAACATCTACAGCCGATGGTATCATGTCACTGAGAGTAACTGTTGGGATTTATTTATTGTCATATAGATTGCCTGCTGCCTTACATACTATGGGGTGTAGTTTAGCTGACTGTACTTCGGAATCTGACTTAGCAACCGATCTCAGGTCATGCTGAGCCTTGTAGTTCTCCTGGATCGTGAGTAATGCAGTGCATATTGCTAGAGCCCTCCTGACAGGGATTTGGATGAGGAAGCAGAAACCAGCCCTGAGTACAAATCCCTGGGATGAGATCACTGAATGATCCCATGTGGGATATATAGAAGGAACCATGTGTATGACCCACTGACATGAGCGGTGCCAAGCATGTGTATGACCCACTGACATGAGCGGTGCCAACCATGTGTATGACCCACTGACATGAGCGGTGCCAGCCATGTGTATGACCCACTGACATGAGCGGTGCCAACCATGTGTATGACCCACTGACATGTGCGGTGCCAACCATGTGTATGACCCACTGACATGTGCGGTGCCAACCATGTGTATGACCCACTGACATGTGCGGTGCCAACCATGTGTATGACCCACTGACATGTGCGGTGCCAACCATGTGTATGACCCACTGACATGAGCGGTGCCAACCATGTGTATGACCCACTGACATGAGCGGTGCCAACCATGTGTATGACCCACTGACATGAGCGGTGCCAACCATGTGTATGACTCACTGACATGAGCGGTGCCAACCATGTGTATGACTCACTGACATGAGCGGTGCCAACCATGTGTATGACCCACTGACATGAGCGGTGCCAACCATGTGTATGACCCACTGACATGAGCGGTGCCAACCATGTGTATGACCCACTGACATGAGCGGTGCCAACCATGTGTATGACCCACTGACATAAGCGGTGCCAACCATGTGTATGACCCACTGACATGAGCGGTGCCAAGCATGTGTATGACCCACTGACATGAGCGGTGCCAACCATGTGTATGACCCACTGACATGAGCGGTGCCAACCATGTGTATGACCCACTGACATGAGCGGTGCCAACCATGTGTATGACCCACTGACATGAGCGGTGCCAACCATGTGTATGACCCACTGACATGAGCGGTGCCAACCATGTGTATTACCCACTGACATGAGCGGTGCCAACCATGTGTATGACCCACTGACATGAGCGGTGCCAACCATGTGTATTACCCACTGACATGAGCGGTGCCAACCATGTGTGTGACCCACTGACATGAGCGGTGCCAAGCATGTGTATGACCCACTGACATGAGCGGTGCCAACCATGTGTATGACCCACTGACATGAGCGGTGCCAACCATGTGTATGACCCACTGACATGAGCGGTGCCAACCATGTGTATGACCCACTGACATGAGCGGTGCCAACCATGTGTATGACCCACTGACATGAGCGGTGCCAACCGTGTGTATGACCCACTGACATCAGATCGGGAACAAAATCTGATCATCAATGTAATGTTCACACCTAAGCGTTCCGGAAACGCGCATTTCTGCCCACATTTGCAGAAACATTGTGCTTGCAGAGCCATTAGTCCTTAATAGCATCCCAAATGCGGGTATCAGTCCTTCATTTAGTTGTGTAACAAAACGCACCTGGCTTGGTGCTAAAAAAAAATAAAAAAATTAATTTCTCACATTGGCACGTATGTCACACATAGGGCAGACCATATGCTGTCACGTGCCAAATGCAGTAAAAAAAAAAAAGGGCACGTCGTACAGGCGTGAATCTGGCCTAAAGCGTATTAGATAAAGGGTCCATAGAAATGCGATAGGTCTCATGCACACGAGCATAAAAAAAAAAAAAAAAATACACAGATTTTACAGGCGTACCGCTTTTCTTTTTCTTCTAATGCCTCTAAACACAGTTCTATGTTAAGCCCCATACACACGGTCGGACTTTTTCATCAATTTGGTCCGATCGGACAAGGTTGTTGAAAAATCAGACCGTGTGTATGCACCATCGGACAGTGTTCGTCGGTTTGTCCGTCGGACAAAGTCTTATCTCCTGCTGGAAAGATTTCCCGTCAACCCGGTCCGATCACACCAAATCCGAGCGTGTGTACGCTTGTCCGACCGGACAAAGTGCTACGCATGCTCAGATCACATTACAAGACCAAAGCTATTGGCTACTAGCCTCTACGTAGTCCCGTCGTAGGCAACAAACGTCACCACGTTCAGAATGATCGGATTTTCCGACAACTTTGTCCGATCGTGTGTACGCAAAACCAACATCAGACAAAGTATGACGGACATGGTCCGACGGACCTGGTCCACGGATTGTCCGCGCGTGTGTATGGGGCTTTAGACTATGTGGCTCTGCACATCAGACATTTAGATCAGAATTTTAAGAGCAGCGTTCAGAGGCATACAGGAAAAAGAAACACACCAAAGCTGCGTTCAGAAATGAATGCATGTAAACGCACACGTATGAGTGTACATGGATTCCAGTGGTCATAAACTAAAGCGGTATTAAACCCCTACCAAAATGTAATGTACAGTGCATCTGGAAAGTATTCATCGCAGCTGCCAGCCATGCCCATGGGCGCTGTTGGCACGTGCCCATTATATCTGTTAAATGAACTGCTGAACCAGTACGGTGTTTTGCGCAATAGAGCCGACCTGCTGCCGTATATTGGCAGCGGCTGGTCGGTAAGTGGTTAATAAATAAAAGCACAATATCTAACCCAATTTTTTGGTAAAATAAGGAAGATGATATAATGCCAAGTAAATAGATACCCAACATGTCATTCTTTAAAATTGCACACATTCTTAGAATGGCGGCAAACTATGATACTTAAAAATCTTCATAGACGGCGCTTCAAACATTTCTACAGGTTACCAGTTTAGAGTAACAGAGGCGATCTAGTGCTAGAATTATTGGTTTGAACACTGTTTACATATGTGGGCGTGACCTATGTATGCGTTCACCACTGCGCACGAGAGGGGTGGGGGGGGTGGGAGGCGGGGGCGCTTACAAACAGTATTTACATTTTATTTTTACACTGTCATTTAAAAAAAATATATGATTTTTTGATCACTTTTTTTTCCTCTCACATGAAATGTAAACTTCTAACGAGCAGCGCCCTCTAATTCCTCCTGTATTAATTTGTAATGTAACTGTACTGTCTGCCCTCATGTTGTAAAGCGCTTCGCAAACCGTTGGTGCTATATAAATCCTGTATAATAATAATAATAATAATAATAATAATGTATTAATCCCTAGAAATAAGCAGTGACATGTCCTCTTTATTGAGACATCTGGGATCAAAAAGTCCCCACAATGTAAACCATTTGATTAAAAAAACAAAAACAAAACATTGATCTAATGCTTTAAAAAAAAAAAATGGCCTTGTTTAAATTGAGCCACAACCAGAAGTGACGTGATGACTTCACTCCGGTCCTCCTAGACCATAGAGAGAAGTGGAGGCCATCTTTCCTTTGCTCATCTCTGTTACCAGCTGCGGCAACTGCCAGATTGGTTCTCGGGGCTATCAATCATTCATGTCAGCTGGAGAATCACCAGGAAGCAGCAGGAGGGAATGATGTTTTTACCTTCAGGCTGGGTTCACAAATGTGGGTTTCTCCGCATTCCAATTCGCATGACAGGAGATTGTGAATGGCTCTCAAAGGAGCCGCTTCGTGATGCTACAAATTATGAAATTTCGAAATGCAGTGCACATTCTCTTCTTCTTTAATGGGATAATAATGAAGTTGCTTTGCTGGAGATACTGATGGAGTTATTGCAAACAAATTTTCAAAGGCTTTTTTTTTCTAGTGATATCAAGAATAATATTATTATGTTTTTTTTTTTGGTGCAAGTTACCACAACGCCATTATCCCGTAGTTTTTAAGATCAAGGATACAAATATGTTGGTGTTCCTTGTCAATTTTACATTGTATTTTTTTAAATGTAGCTGCCTAATCCCAAACTGTCATTTGAAGTAAAACACATAGCCAAGTATTAGGGTGCTTTCACACTGGGGCGTTTTTCAGGAGCTACAGCGCTAAAAATAGCGCCTGTGTAGCTCCTGAAAAAAGCGGGTCCTTTCACTCCAGTGTGAAAGCCGGATGGCTTTCACACTGGAGTGGTGCGCTAGCAGGACGGTAAAAAAAGCATATATTGGAGCGGTGAAGGAGCGGTGTATTCACTGCTCCTATACCACTCCTACCCATTGAAATCAATGGGACACCGCAGGGATACCGCCGGCTTTCACACTGGAGCGGTGCGCTAGCAGGACGGTAAAAAAAGTCCTGCTAGCAGCATATTTGGAGTGGTGTATTCACCGCTCCTATACCGCTCCTACCCATTGAAATCAATGGGACACCGCGGAGATACCGCTGGCAAAGCGGCGCTTTGCAGAGGTTTTTAACCCTTTTTCAGCCGCTAGCGGGGGTTAAAACCACCCCGCTAGCGGGCGCATACCGTGGCTAAAACGACAGTAAAGCAGCGCTAAATATATCGCTGCTTTACCGTCGCCACCCGCACCGCCCCAGTGTGAAGCCGGCCTTATTCTCCACAATTTTTTTATTGTGCATTAAAAAAAGAAACAAATGAAACTAGATATGCTATCTGCCAATATAACTTAACCAAAAAGTGCATTCTATGCATCCAAAAATATAGAAAATATAACAAATCAAATCATTATTTAACCAAAAAATTAAATAAAAGCCTCATGCATGTGTCCTGCTTCTTAATATAGGGCAGTGATGGCGAACCTTGTGACCCCGGATGTTTTGTAACTACATTTTCCATGATGCTTATGCACTCTGCAGTGTGGTTGAGCATCATTGGAACTGTAGTTCCTAAACATCTGGGGTGCCAAGGTTCGCCATCACTGATATAGGGGGTCAACAATGCCAAGAGTTAGTGAAAGCAGGGGTCCGGCATCAGATAATTCTGAAAAACTGGATTATTCTCCTGGAGCTCCCGCAGCAAAGGCATATGACATAATTGGTCACGATTAATAAAGCAATCAATTTTTGGTCCAAAAAAATCCCCATCCTCCTGTTCCTGGACTGGACTTAGGTCAAAGCAATAACTCCAAGGCCAATAATAAATAACACGTTCTCTCCTCCGATTAAGCAACAAGGCTGGTTGACGAACGGCCGTTCAGAAACTGAAAAGCGCAAAATGAAAAGCGCGAATCAACACTCACCAAACTTCTACTAACACAAAATTAGCAGAAGGAGCCCAAGAGCTAAAGAGCTGAAAAACCAAGTACAGGGGGTGCCCGAGTTACAAACTCATTAGGGACTGTCCTCCTGTTCTTAAATCGGAAATGTTCGTAAGTTGGCCACGCATGTGCAGAACGACAATTACGGACATTTCCGATGTTCCGTCGAATGCCGTTCTGCGCATGCGCGGCAAATTACGGACATTTCCAATGTTTGCCGTCATTTTCTGAGGCTCCGTCTGGCCGCGCTTGCGCAGAATGGCAGAAGGTCCGTGGAAAATGGCGGAGGGTCCCCGCAGCGCCCGGTTCGTAAGTAGGAGAGGTTCGTAGGTCGGGCGTTCGTAAGTCGGGACCCCCTGTAGTACGTCACTACGTCCGTGTTTGTTGGCTGACAATTCCTTTGGGCCAACGCCCTTCGTACAAAAGTCCACGGTTTTGTTGGTGGAAAATCCGATCGTGTGTACAAGGCTTTAGTTTGTGTCTCACATGGGCAAAATGTCTGTTTACATGCGAAGGGCACTTTGGCTTTGTGCCTGGCATGCTGAGGATACCCCAAAGAAGCATTTTATTTACACACCCAGTTCCAACTTATTTAGGAGGACATGTTTCATCTCTGTGTATCACCTGAGAAAAACACTTGAGCAGTAAGTAAGGATACATCTAAGGAGAGATTGCTCCCAGGATTAGTAAAGAAATAGTTGAGATAAATAGAAAGTGTCGTGCTACCTTAACTAGACAATGATGAAAAATGTTGGTGCAAGCCAAAACCAGTCTACCCTACCATTTGCACCTGGAATGATACGTTTGCTCTACCCTACCCCATACAATAGGATATACAGTACATGTAAGTAGAGTAAATGTATCAATATGTGTATAACAACCAGCAATTATGCAACATAATCTTATATACTCAAATATATTCAGTGAGTAAAATAGTCACCAACCTTCCTTTAGCAATATAAAGTGAATGCGCAATGATACATGAACAATTGCAATTTGCAAGTAAGAGTGACACCGCCAAAATTGCTTAAAAACTCAAATATAGTAATAAGAATAATCTCAGTTATATCTGATAACTAGTTATAACTGATAGGTCTATATACGCTTTCACCACCAGGGGGTTTCACTCTTTTCCAGGTTCTCCAAATTCACTAAGATTCTCCACGTTGTATAATACAATAATAATAAAAAAGAACCAATAAAGACCATCATCATGTTTCAAAATTACAAATTTCCACAAGAAAACCGCTCACATTTAAAAGTTAACTAAAATCACAACAACACAATATACAGCATGTATAGGTACACTGGACCCTCAAGCGGTTTTCACAGCCACACAAGTCGCCATAACCTCTCAGGCTTCATGGACAGCCTCCCTTCTGGTCCAGCATGATAACGTCACAAGCTCCGCATCAACATGTGTCGTCACCAGTCACTTGACTTCCACGATGGGAAAAGGAGTCACCAAGCCTATTGCTTTCTTTCATACCGGACTAGAGCATATTTGGTTGCTAAGTGACCGGCGCCATATTGCCAATCACTCGCTATGCATTGCCTCGGTCATTTGCCAACCACCGCCCACATACTGTTTACTTATTGCTAGGCAACTGGTGCCATTTTTCAAGTAGTTTAATACATGTTGGTCGCTGCCATGCTGCCAGCTTTGGAAATGTTTTAATAAAAATGAACAAAATTGGGGGGAACTACTAAATAAACATAAATAAGGTATGGATGGTAAAGTGAAGGATTATTTTACTCACTAGCAGATACTAAGAAAGTTTAATGAGACTGGCAAATTAGAATACATAAATGAGTACCTATCGAAACCTAAACACTGCATGTTTATCCAAGATGGGACCAAATTTAAACTTGAAGAGAATCTCTACCTCTACACTAAAAATCCATAAAGGGGCAATCCTCTTCTATTGAAAAATATTCTAATACCTTACTAATAAATAAAACTTACTGTACCATTATATAAAACCTATGTAAAGATGTTTTATCCTAATGGGAATAAAAGCTACAAATCGGATATAAAACAATTTACATCAAATTCCACATTTAGTCCCCTGGAAGTTAGGGTCCTCATCTCATATATCCACCATGACTCCCACTGACTAATGCAGGGGTCAACAACCTTTTTCCACTTAAGGGCTGGATTCAATGTATGTGAATGCATGGAGGGCCTCATTCACATGCTAATAAACAAAGATAACATTACACAGCCCCCGCACCTCTGCCCCCCTTTACATTACACAGCCCCCCCTACCTCTGGCCCCCTTTACATTACACAGCCTCCGCACGTCTGGACCCCTTTACATTACACAGCCCCCCGTACCTCTGGCCCCCTTTACATTACACAGCCTCCGCACGTCTGGACCCCTTTACATTACACAGCCCCCACACCTCTGTACCCCTTTACATTACTCTTATATAAACTTATTTTTTTTTCTTATTTATTTTATTTTTACATGTATCACTTTTATTGCTGCGGGAGTGTGAACATTCCTTGTGACAGTAATAGGCAGTGACCAGTACTCTTTATGGAGGGATCTTGGGTCTATAAGACCCTAAATCCCTCCTTTGCATGTAAAAGCATTCAAAACGCCAAGTTTGGCTGTATTGAATGCTGTCATTTTTTTGCTGTCATTTTTTTAAATTTTTGCGCCTTTAAGGCCTCATGCACACGAGACGCAGTTAAACGCGCGTTCAGAGGCAGTTGGACACTTTTTTCAACTGCACCTGAACGCATGCAATGTTATCCTATGTGTCCATGTACACAGTCTAGTTTTTTCCCGTTTTTATGCAGTTGCGTTTAACCTCGTTTTTCCAGAAGCAAAAAAATGCGTTCAGACACTTTGCTTTTCTGCTTTTCAGACGCAAAACGCAGCTAAACGCGGCTAAACGCAGGCACCTGCGTTTAGCCGCGTTTGCGTTTATAAGCCTTTTTAAAGGAACCCAATTTTTTGGAGCAGAAAACTCAGAAATATGATGGTAAACCATAAAAAATACTAGAAAAAATTGTTTAAAATGTCGTAATTAGTTTAGATAGTTCATAGAGCATATATACTCACTGATGCATACATGTTTGTGAAATGCATACATGTTTGTGAAATGCATACATGTTTGTGAAATATCCAATGGACATTCGCTGTGCCATCAACGGATGGGTCCAATATCGACAAGCTCTGATTCTGGACCTCTGATGCAAATTTGCGACGACATTGCTGCCGCATCAAGAGCAACATCAGGAGCATTTCCTGACATATATTCAATATGGGATCCATTTAAAAAAAAAAACACAGAAAGAGAGGCAAATGCAAGTGTACAACTGCTCTCTCTGCTGCTGCTGCTCACTCTGATCAAATTGGCAGAAATAGTTAACAATACATGCTTTCTGAGCTTGGGGAGGGTCTATATGATGTTATATTTACAAATGCTTATAGACGCAAACGCGTCTAAACGCGGCATGAAAACACAGCAAAACGCGCGTTTTTAAACGCAGGTTTCTGCTTTTTAAAACACGCGTTCAGCAGAGTTTGCATCTGCGTCTCGTGTGCATGGGGCCTAAGTCTTTTGTAAACTGGAAGTGATGTCATGACTTCCGGGTTACTAGATCCAAAACCTGATCAAAACCGATTCCAGCTTCGTTCAGGTCTCCAGCCATCCAGTGGACATGGATGTGCCAGCTGGTCGCTCAGGCCTCCCGGTGGACGTGCCTCCTGCTGCTTGGGATAACAGCCAAGCAGTTGTACAGGGGAATCCAGGAAGCTAATATAAAAACTGATTTAGGTGCTTATACATGTGTTATGTAAAAACACATGTAATCTCTTTTAATAGATATACAACTTCATCAAATATCATTTGATACCATCCTAGAGTTTAGTTTAAAAGTGTACTTTTAATCCCTAACTGGAGCTTTTTAGTTCATCCTTTTTGTGCATTTTGGTGCAAATGAACACCCTGAGCCCCTTTCTGTCTACAAGCAATTGCTGTAGTGTTGGCTTTGCATTGTTGATCTGAAGTGGTATACTGATGGACTGTACCTGCATGGTGTGTGTTGGCACTGCCTCTTGTATTCTCTGCCAGGACCGCATGTTTCCAGTGACAATTTAAGAGCACATTTGGGGGACACACTATAACAGGGGATGTCTTAACAAGGACTTTTTATGGCAGGATAACCAGGTATTTACAAAGAGATTAAGGCTGCATTCACACCTGAGCGTTTTGTCGCCTGAAGCCTGAAGCTATAAAACGCTAGAGGGGAAAAAATACATTATTCTCTATGGAGATGGTTCACATCTCCACTCCAAAACGCCTGAAGCCCTACGCCTGAAGCTCAAACAAGTTCCGGACCCTTTTTTGTCACTCGAATCGGGCAGATTTGGGCGTTTTTCTTCTTTTTACATTGGTGACCTTTTACTCTGCACAAAATCGCTGCAAAAACGCGGTAAAAAACGCTGCAAAAAACGATGCAATTCGCACGATTTTCTGCCTGAAAACGCTACGCTCAGGTGTGAATGCAGCCTCAAGCCGAGTTCCACCCGTTTTTTAGTTTATTAAAAGTCAGCAGCTACAAAAAGCATTGCTGCTAACTTTTAAGTTTTAATTTATTAAACCGACACTTACCTGTCCCACGGTCCAGCGATGCGGCCGCCCGGAGCCTCGCTCCTTACCCCCTCCTCTCCTCGGCCCAGCATAGCAACTGTGGGCAAGCCGCGCTGTGCTCTGCTATTGGCCAGCCAATCTTCTGGGACCTGTGTTGTGTCCCAGAAGATCGATGGCAGGGAGGGGCTGCCTAGGGCAAGAGGAGGATTCGCCTAGGCGGCCGAGCACAGGAGGGAGGAAGTGGGATAGGAAGTCCCACTAAAAAGAGGGTACACACTCCCCCCCCCCCCCCCCCCCCCCCAAAGAAATGACATGCCAAATGTGGCATGTCAGGGGTAAGGAGTGCTTAAAGCGGAAGTTCCACTTTTGAGTGGAAATCCGCTTTAAGATGCAGTTTTAAAAAGCATAAACGCAACCTTTGAAATTACATAAACATGTTAAAGCTAATATGAGAGTTTAGAAATAAGTTTTAGATATACGTTAAGTTCTGCTACAATTTGACATCTACCTTAGTCATTCTGATTTATCTTTTTAATATATTGTGTTTGTTTTGGCAGTATCACAGAAGGGCTATGGATGCTGATGCATTGGAGTTAGCTCTAGAGCCAGGCAACAAACATGCTTCAGGCACAGAAGCGATAAACACAAAATGTGACAAACAGGGTCATTATTACAGGCAGATGTCTCATTTTTACAATATACGGATGACAAACATCTGTTCTTTGTCTCAGGACAGTCACAACTACAACTCTTCTATGGCACAGTTGTTTGACTGGGGTAAGCAAGCATCAAATGATCCAGACAGTGATCAGAGACCTGCGAAAAGTAATAACTTTGAGATGATAAGTAAGATTAAAACAGGGGACAATTCAGTGGATTCCGACATTGTGTTCATATCTTCAAACATTTCTGATTCTGGAAAAAGGAAAGCAAGTAAGGTTAAAACAGGGGACAATTCAGTGGATTCCGACATTGTGTTCATATCTTCAAACACTTCTGATTCTGGAATAAGTAGGGCAAGTAAGGTTAAAACAGGGGACAATTCAGTGGATTCGGACATTGTGTTTATATCTTCAAACATTTCTGATTCTGAAATAACAAAAGTAGCCTTGCACCCCCTTGACAATGCAGCAAAGTCACTGTTATCTTCTTTACAGACAGACCGAGGCCAAAGAAACAAAGATAATTTGTCTACAGATGACCCAGAAAGCCTTGTGTGTGACACAGAAGTACCTGAGTGTCTTCATGGAACCACTCATTCGAAAAAGAAACATCAAGTAGTTAGGTCTTCCTTACAGAAAGGTCCAGTGGTGATGAATCAGTTCAATACACCCATTCTTATAAATGGTGCGACGCAACAAGTAAGAGATGAGAACAAAAGGGATGAAGACAGATCAAATGTCCAAACTGTGGAGAATCCTGAAGAATCCAGTAATGTTTTCTGTTGTGTATTTGGTTGGTCATCACAAATTCATGGTAATACATTGCAGTGTTCATGTGAAAGTAGACATAAGGACCAAGCCATTGATTCTAGTCCAAAATATGACTGGAATCTGCAAAGTAAGGATTGCTCACCGGTGAAGCTCCCTTTTAGTCAATGTGAAGTCTCCACAAAACATGGTACCACTGGTATGCAATATCATTGCAAAACATCTAAAGGCAAGTGTAAAACTACATCAGCAGGTCCTTGGTTAAAGTATACCCAGCTTGAAGGCCATAGTCTTCTTGGTTCTTCCTCTGGATATAAAAGTGAAAAAGGCACTACTTCTAAGAAAGGTACTCGTACAAAGAAAAAGAAGAAAAAACTGACTGCTAAAAACAGGTCCACATGTGTGACTACAATCAAGAAATCACACAAGTAAAACCACCACAAGTTTAATCCTATGCTATTTGTTAAAGGGCGGTAGGGATTTTGTTTAAAATAGAAGTACAAGATTACAAAAATGTCTACATACACCTATGGGGTTGCAGCATCGGTCTGATGCTGCAGCTGTTGATCTAAGACTGAGAACTAAGTGATCAGATGACTGCTGATCACTCAGTTCTCAGTCTTCGCTAAGCAGAGAGCAGTCACTGTCAGCCACCTGCTCTCTGCTCTGCCCAACCAACACTCACTAAAGTGCTGGCCTGTGGAGGGAGCAGAGGCGGCTGGCTCATGCTCTCAGCAGTGCGCTGAGAGGCTTATCCAGCTGCTGGTCAGGCATCTGGGTGGATCCCGACAATATGGTCAGGACCCTTAGAGGCTGGAGCAGCCATGTGATGTCAGCTGGCAGTAGACTTTAGCCCGCTGTCAGCTGAATTCGGGCCACAGAAGTGCAGAGCTAAGTGCACTCCCGTGACTGACGTGAGAAGTATGGCCAAAAGAGCTTTGGCCATACTTCTCCTTTAAAATGAAACCCAATATTTTTATTGTTTGGGATGGAATGGGAAAGGATTAAAAGTTTTGTCGTGTTTTTTTTTTTAAATTGCTGTCTATGTTCAATTGGCGAGATTTCCATTCACTTTCTGTCCTGGTGACTACACAGGATATAAGAGGAAATCTGCACACGGAGACATAGAAGGAAGAAAAAAACAGGATAGAGTTTTACAACATGCACATTCTTATCAAAACTGAAAATATTTTTACATGAATTTCACTTTAACTATTCTGTTCCTAAGTTGCCTTCTTTCGAAGGATAGTTTTTTTTCCTCTATAAGTATATGGAGTCCTGGCCACACAGAGCAAAACTGGGATTATTATCAAGAAATTCTCGGGGGTGCTAGGCACCTGAACAGCAACTACATCTAATAGGATGCAGTCGATGTTCGGCCAACAGTTTTCCACCCCACGCCTTTGATTTTTTTCACTCAACTTTTGTGGAGCTGGGTGATGGCAACAAAGCCACCCATTGCTTGAGTGTTAGCCAATACAGTAGGATTCAGATAAAGTTCCAGCTGTGTATGGCCAGTTTATAGATAGCGCTGATCTTTTAATATAGTTACATATAAGTTATTTTTTAAAGTGCTGTTAATAACAAGTAAGCAAAGTGAAGGGAGTCCCATGGAAGCTTCAAGTCGGAGTTGTAGCTTACAAAGGGCTGAAGACTCTCTCTTGGTACCATTTAACAGAGCTGGGTTCCTGAGTTTAACATAATCTGTTGCCCATTTTTTAAACATATGTTCTTACGGGTATAACCCATTTGGTAACCTAGGCTTTTTCCCACCCTCCATCTCCTTACTTATACAAAAAACAACCCCGTCTCACATTTACCTGACACTTTTTTGGGCTCACATGGCTAACGTTACCAGTGCTTAGCCCATGGCTGCAGGATAAGACCTGTTAGTGATGCTGATTGACTGCCTCTGATTGAGCATCACTATCTCTTCCCTCACCTAAATTCCTACCTTCAGTGCCAGGATGAGCATGATCCCAGAACTGCTGTTGACGAAGTGTAAAGTTTGATATGTTAGGTTCTTCAGGAGAGAATGAAGGGTGGAAAATACGTTAGGTTAAAAATCTGTTCAGCCCTATACCCGTTCAAAAAATCTGTTCAGCTCAGTTTTAAAGTGATAGTAAAGTGTATTGTTTTTAAAACATGTTATACTTACCTGCTCTGTGCAATAGAATTGTACAGAGCGGCCCGATCCTCCTCTCTTGGGGTCCCCCACCGGCGCTATTGGATCCTCCTCTTCTCAGTGTGCCACCATAAGAAGCCACTTCCTATGGTGGCACACCTGTGAGCTTGATCCAGAACCACACTGCCTGTGCCAATAAGTCCATAGCAGGCACACCCCCCCCACCAGTCGGTCGGTCACCAAACCCGCACTTACCCTATCAAGGTTACAGGCAGCGATTCCCCTGGGAGGTGGGTGGCGGCTTCACCCTGCGTCTCCTCATCCTGGGCTTCACAGCGGCTTCCCCTGCGTCTCCTCCCTCCTCCTCATCGGCCAATACGATCGCTTCTCCTCACGGCCAATCAAGTGACGTGTCTCAGGACCCGCTTCCTGATTGGCTGGAAGGAAGAATCAGGAAGACAATAGCGAATATTAATTCGCTATTGTCACACAACTGAGTGGGCTCCGGGGGCAGTGCACTTTTCAAAGCCAATTTGATTCTCCGGCTCTAATCGTGTGCTTCTAAAAAAAAAAAAAAAAAAAAACATTGGAATCCATGCATCCGGTGCCTTGCATATAGATTAGGAGCCGGGCGCATGGATCAGGGGGGGCCGTATGGATGGGCCGCCGCTGGTCCATAGACAGACAGCGAGGCTCGGCCCTGTCCCCCACTCCGTTCTCACAGAATTTAGCTGACAGTAAAGCCTGTGAGAATGGGAAGAGCCGCTACAGATGGGCACAGTGCTGGATCAAGTGAGGGCTCAGGTAATTATAAGGGGGTGGTGAGTAGGCGATACTAATACCGAAACATTTTTCATCTTAATGCAGGGAATGCATTAAGGTAAAAATGTAGGCTTTAGAACCACTTTAAAGCCCACAACAGCTGATCAGCGCGCTTCAGGTGGTAAATCCACCAGCAGCACATATTGGGATCAAGTGGGGCATCAAAGACCATCTGTATTGGATCGTTATCATTTACACTGTTACATGAGCAGTTTTTGTTTACAGCTTGCTCTCAGATTATATTTGTTATAATAAATTATTTTTTTCAAATAAAGCTTTTATGAATCAACTTAAATTTCCAGAGCATATCAGAAGCTAACACCATTGTATGCGCAAAAGAAGAAATGTAGGCTAAACAAAAAAAACACACATGAGTATATAATACTAGAGAGGGGAATTTTTTACGGTTTACGCCACATCCTATAATAGAGAGAACAGAGAAGGGGTCCCCTGTGGGTTGGACTTTAAAGGCGTAGAATTTGTAACCCCAGATAAATGGAGATTAATATATATTGAAAAAGCGTTTATTACAAAAAGATGTAGTACATAAAAACAATAGAAGATTTCACATATATAACAATATAAAACACCTGGAGACTGTTTCAACAAAACTTGGTGATACAATACAAGTTATGAATGCGTTTGTGTCATTTTCTCACACTGACGCGTTTCGGATATTAATGATTTCCTCCTTCCTCAGAGGTGAGACTATAACACCATTCCTATTATATATAGAAAAATGTCAAAGTCAGGTGATATGTCAGAAATGCAAATCTTCATACAAATGATTACATCTACTGAATCAAAAAGATTCATACAAATACAAATGAAACAGAGCAAAACTCACATGGAGAGCACACCAAGTAACGAGACATTCCAGTAGGGTTAAAAGTAACGGCTGGAGGGAGGAGCTTCTTCACTTTACAACCTCAAAGGAGGTCGGTTGTATACCAAATATATATAGATGCCCATCAGCCAACTGGAGCTCAGTAATTGCTCCAACAGTTGGATATAGTGCGTCTATCCCAAAGGGAGCGATCGTTTGGGGGGCGCCTGTAGAACACACTGGGGTCGGACAGTGAAAAGAGAGCCCTACGAGATAAAACATGTATGTATGTATCAGGTAAACGTGTAATTACTTTTGTGACGTAGATAATGCATATAAAATCACTGATCTATACCCGTCGGTGAATCTTAGCTTGTTATACCACTGGTTATAGTATATCCAAGTTGGACAGTGTCGACCGATGACTCTGAAGAGAGATGGTCAAAAAGGCATTTAAGATAGTGAGTAGGAAAAATGATGGCTCACCCCAAAGGTATATGTATTTTTGTATTTCAATGTATGTCTCAATAGTAAATAACAATATATATATTTGGATAATTCATATAATAGTAGATATCTGTGGGGCAAAAAAGTCCCTCAGAGTTCTATGGGAGAGCAATGATTGCAGCAAAAATACATAAGCAAAGAGGGGGAAAAATGAATGGCTTTTATATTATTGTATCCAAATAATAATCTAGGATTGTCAAACAATGACAGCGATGTCAAATAAGGAAGTTTACAACTAACAGCAAACTTATATTAGTGTGGTAAAAAAAGGGGGGAGCATAGATTCCATAGGGAATAAAAGAAGTCAAATAAAAAGGATTTGTTACCTTATAGTGGTGTCACGCTGTTCGCCTCCTCCTCAGACTGACTGTTGCAGATTCTGAGTGGGGCGGACAGCGTATTTATATGTGTGTTCCAGCCCTGCAGCCAGCTATATCAGATACAGCTGATTGCTGAAGGGCATGGAGACTGATGGAGCGTGTGTATTCCAGCCCTGCAGCCAGCTGTATCAGATACAGCTGATTGCTGGAAGGCATGGAAACTGATAGAGCTCTCTGAGTCCGGCCCCCCGAGTGTTGCGCGCGCAGCCGGGTCCCGCGCACCAATGAATGGTTGCGCAACGTGACCCGGGCACGCCCACAACTCCCGCCGGCACGTTATGCTTCACCGGTGAACAGCGCATGCTCGCCGGGTGAAGCAATATGGAGTCCCGGTGTCAAATGACGCCGGGAAATCCTACATCGTCGTCGCGTCCATTGGGAGATGGGCGGGACGGCTG
This sequence comes from Lithobates sylvaticus, assembly GCA_028564925.1. Lineage (NCBI taxonomy): Eukaryota > Metazoa > Chordata > Amphibia > Anura > Ranidae > Lithobates > Lithobates sylvaticus. The sequence goes on along the minus strand of CM053033.1, from coordinate 186,552,446 downwards.
GGCGTGCCGGGCGGCCTACTAGGCGTCTCCCCTCATTAGTACCATCTAATTGTAGGGAATTCGATGGAGATTATTGATTGAAGCTCCTTCATCCAGACGCTTTACATTGGGGGATATAATCTGAAAGTGAAATTTAGGCAAAGAAGGAGAAGAGATAAATGCAGATTATACAGATGACAACAAATCATATTAATTGCATGGAGATCCATGTATATACATATCGGGAAGACATGCAAATTATGTGCAGCAAAAGGACTTTATACAAATTGTATGTTATTAAACAATATATAGCTGGCAAAATAAGGTGACAGGGAACAAGGGAAGGGGAGTTATACGATTAAAGGTTAAAAGAAGTGTGGGAATAGGTAGAACCTCGATCACACTGCTTTTAACCTTGAATCGTGATTTTGTGTCTTTCTTCATTGAAATCTACACTTCCTGATTCCATTGGGACATTTCCAGTATTATTTGAGTGTGTTCATGCACTGTGGACTTTTCTATCTATTTATTTTTACACAGGGAATAATCATTATGTGATAATAGTTCACTGTTTATATGCACTTGTGATTTGGTGTGGCTATCCTCACACAGGCAGTCACCCTGTTATTTACCTTTGTGATATGAGTCATTATCCTTGGGCACTATTTAGTGTATGTTTTCTTATGCTTAGCGCTACATTCTTTATTTACGTCACTTAACGAATTTTTGTCACATTCATATGTAGCCGCTTGGGTCACACCCGTTTTTTCAGTTATTTATTAGAGTTCAGCGCGATATTGTTTCCTTAATCACAAATCTCTAAAATGCCAGGATAGTAAAAGCTAGGGATCAACCGATTATCCGTAAGGCCGATTATTGCAGGCCGATATCAGCATTTTCGGTCGCAAACTAGACTGATATTGCTTCAAGGGGTTTTATTGGGGTGATGCCTGCAGCTGCAGGCAGGCATCCCCTTCGGCACTGTTCTTTAGAGCGGATGGTCGACTGTTATTACAAACAGCAGGAGGGGACATCCCCTCCTTCTGCCGCTCGCCTGGGCTCTCCCGTCCCACCGGGAGGCCCAAGCAACCAGCCGAAACGTCCGCTGGCTGGCCGACAACCCGAATGAAGCATCGGTCTTGGATCTAGTAACGCGGAAGCAATGTCATCACATCCCAGATTACTGGCATTTTAAGGGCGCCAGTTTTAAAAAAGAGTGTGACAGCAATAACAGTGATACAAAAAAAAGAAAGTGTACATTTTTTTTTTTTAAATGTACAGACCAGCCATTCTCAACCAGGGTTCCGTGGAACCCTAGGGTTCCTCCAGAAGTGGCTAGGGGTTCCTTGAGCTGTGGCTGATTTACCTCCTGTTTGATGGTGCCTACATAGTTCTGAGCCAATGCCACTTGGAGGAGCCAGTGGTATGACACCAATGATCTTTATAGCTCTCTGTAAGGGGGCTATTCTTACACTGACCACCAAAGTAAGGGGCATTGTTCCCACTGACCCCCAATGAATGGGTTTTATCAGGGGTTCCCCGAGACTGGAAAATTATTTTAAGGTTGAGAAAGGCTGGTACAGACTATTGTCAGACAATATCGACTATCGGCCTGAGAGGTTACCGAAATGTTGATATCATATCGACACCAAAAAAAACGACATTGGTCGATCCCTAGTAAACACCCCCAAATGGCTCTTTTTTTTTTTTTTTTTTAAAGTAGATCCTCCAAGGTATTTGCTAAGAGGCATGGCAAGTATTTTTTAGATGTCATTTCTTGCCACAAGTTTTTTGAAAATGAAGTAAAAAAAACGACACCTATGGACACCTCCCAGAACTGGAGAACTGCGATGTAGCCGTCTTTCCCTATAGCGCGGGCGGGACGGGATTAGGGGCCATACTCCTTATATTCTCCATGTCTTGTAGATGAGTGACAGGCCTTAAAGCTAAATTCCAGGAATTCAGCAACTTTACAAAAACTGCAGACATGCTATGAGTTAAAGTGGGGGTGCCCCTTAAAAATTTTTTTTTTAAAGTCAGCAGCTACAAATACTGCAGCTGCTGACTTTTAATAATCTGACACTTACCTGTCCCAGGGTCCAGCGATGCGGGGGAACGGAGCCCCCCCTCGTTTCCCGCTCCGCTCGCCGCGCCGGCATTCTTACTGTGGGCACAGCCGGGCACCCACTGCGCATGCGCTTGCGGTGCCGCGATACGCCGCTCAGTCATCTGGGACCTGTCACGTGTCCCAGATGACTGACTGCGGCGAGGGGAACTGATGTCAATGCCCGGGCACTGAAGGAGGCAGACTACGAGGGACCCCCTAGCAACAGGCATTTAGAGATGAGTACAATTTTTTCAAATGCACTGCACCATGCCTTTTTAGGCCCAGGGCTCGACAAACCCCAGGTCGCCATGGCGAGTAGAAAATGCAGCCCGGCGCCTGGACTGTTGTCAGCCCCAGTGGCTAGCATGAGCGGGCACAACATTGCCGGGCGGCCTGCAGGTCTCCCGAACGTTTTCTGATTTTTTTTTTCAGCTCCCACCTGCTGGCTGCGATTCTACATCGAGCTGTCCGGGGAGACCCCATGCAGCAGGAACCGGCGGCTCTGAATGGGTACAACAATGGCCCTAAGCTTGACACCACCTCGCAGGGGATCCCCCTGCTCTCAGCTTTGGTTCCCCCACTGGACTGGCTCAGATTGCAACTCTGAGTCATGCCTGAGCAGCCAAAGAGCCGCTACTTCCTGGACAGCCAGTGTGACCACCTATCAATGCTGCCTCTTCAGTTCCGTCTCATCAGTGTCCCATCAGCGCAGCCTCGTCAGTGTCCCGTCAGTGCAGCCTCATCACTGCACATTAACGAAGGGGAAAAAAAATCAGGATTTTTTCATGTATTTAGCAAAAAATGAAAACCCCAGTGGTGATTAAATACCACCAGAAGAAAGCTCTTTCTGTCTAAAAAAAAACTGATAAAAATGTAATATGGGTACAGTGTTGCATAACCACACAATAGTCAAAGTGTGACCGCTAAAAGCTACAAAAAGGCCTTGGCAGGAAAGGGGTGAAAGTGCCCAGCAGGCTAAAGGTTAAAAAAAACTAACTCTTAACTTTTTTTAGCTGGCTCCTAGATTCAAAGCAAATTTGTCAAGCCCTGTTTAAGCCAAGCCCAGAAATGTACTGCAAACGAAACACAAAACGCATGCAAAGTGCACTTCAAATGCATGTAAACACGCAGTCAAAAAGTTATGTGCAGTTTCTGGTATGAATGGGCCCTCATGCATTCTATGCATTAAGGTGAAAAACCTTCTGTGCTACAGCTCCCCCCAGAGCCCTCCTTTTTCTTATCTGAGCCTAATCCGATCCAGCAATGTGCACAAGCGCAGTGGCTTTAGCTGCTATCTCTCTCCTCCTCAATGGACAGATTGATAGCAGTGGGAGCCATTGGCTCTTGCTGCTGTCAATCAAATCCAGTGAAACGGGATGTGAGGGTGGGGCAGAGTCCCGCTGTCTGTGTCAATGGATGCAGCAACAGGACTCAGGAGTGAGCCGGCACGGGTGCGCCCATGGAAAGCAATTTTGTTTTGGGAGCACCCGATGAAGAGGAGGGGCCTGGAGCACCGGAGGGGCACCCCAGAAGAAGATGATTGGGGCTGTTCTGTGCAAAACTATTACACAGAGCAGGTAAGTATAAGCATGTTTGTTATATATATATTAAAAAAAGGCAGAATTAAACCCTTCAATCCTTTGCAGCCAAGGAAGCTGCTTCTGTTGGATCTGCAACTGTCATGGTGCTGCACATGTGACGAGTTATGACACTAGCCATTTGATGGTTTGACAGTTTGGTTGAGCACACAAACAAATATGACAGTTAGTAATTCCGGCATTCCAGGGATGTAACTGTTTTTTTTAAACCGTTAAATTATTGGGTTTAGTTCTGCTTTATGATTCACTGCTGGGGCTTTGGACTTCAGAAAAATGGCAGCCTCCAGCAAGAAGAGACAAGATCACTACTGGAGGCAATTTACAGCACATGCTAATTTTGGTAGCCTCGTTATTAATGTGGAATGTATGTTCTTTGCTAAAGAACATTATTTGTTATCAAGTTGTTATGGGTAAAGTCCGCTTTAAGTAAATCTCTCCTAAACTGCATACGTTTAGGAGATATTTACTATACCTACAGGTAAGCCTTATATAGGCTTCTTTAAGCATAAATCAGCCCAAACACCTTTTACTACCACTTAAACATGGGAATAGCTTGTCATTGATTTTTCTTTTCTTAGTTTCAATATTCAAAACTACAGTACAGCCTATCTAGGACTACACAAACATGGCCGCCATAGGACTCCAGCACACTAGATATATCATATCATCTCTCTAGTGCCAGAAATAGAATACACAGGAGCAGTCCTCTGATTGGTTCGTGTGTTCTCGCGAGACTTTGTGACCGGCATTGAAATTCAACACAAACGTGAAGCGCTCGTTGTAGTGAGCGAGTTTGTGGTCGTAGCGGAGATCAGCGGCGGGTGACGTCACCATGGTAAGGGCGCGAAGCCGTAGGTGGCCGGTCTGGCGAAGTCACATGTGCGCTGTGTCTGCTGAGGGTGTTGGGATCTAGTGACAGGAAATGCTGGGACTTGTAGTGCTCTTTAGTCAGCCTATCGGTTCTCTATGGGGCATATTTCTAGAGTTGGAATATGTGGCTGTGTAGGTTGGCTGCTGCTGCTGGCCTTGAGCTTCTCAGGAGGGGGATATTTATTCTATCTAAAGCCAGAGTGTATTCCATTGTAATGGTGGGATATAGAACTCTTGTCAGGTTTGTGTTGCTGTCTGTATTCTGTTTAATCGCTTCCGGACCACCCCGTGTACTTTTACTGCGGCAGGGCGGACCGTTGGCGCAAAATCACATACCTTCAGTGCTTCTTTGTGGTCTGGCGCTCCCACTGTGATTGGACACTGGTGATCGGCGCACCCGAAGATCTCTCCCGAGAGAGGCAGAATGGCGGTCTGTCAGAGCAGAGGATGGAGATCTTGTGTTGCTGCTAAGCAGAAATATCTCTATCTCTCAGCATTCCCTAGGAGCACATTTTAATATTTGTTTGCCCCCCCCCTGTTAACCACTTGCCGCCCACCATATAGCAAAATGACGTCGGCAAAGTGGTTTTGATATCCTGACCAGACGTTGTATGACGTCGCCTGGATATCAAGCCGGGGCGCGCATCGTGGTGATTGTTGCGGTGTGTCGGTCTAACACACCGCAACTCCGATCTAGGTAAAGATTCTCTGAAGGAGACTCTTTACCACGTGATCAGCTGTGTCCAATCACTGCTGATCACGATGTAAACTGGTAGAGTCGTTGATTGACTTTTCCTCACTCGCGTCTGTCAGACACGAGTAGAGGAGAGCCGATCGGCTGCTCCTCTGATGGGGGCGGGGTCTGTGCTGATTATCAGCGCAGCCCCCCGAGGATGCCCACACTGGACCACGAGGGATGCTACCACCAGGTATGCCACCTTAGACCACCAGGGATGCAAATCAGTGCCCACAATAGGCATCACTGATTGCCAGGCATTGTTTGACACTGGCATCCATCTGAGCCGTCCTATCAGCGCTGCCTATTAGTACCCATCAGTGGCACCTCATCGGTGCCTGTCAGTGCAGCCCCATCAGTGAAGGAGAAAACTTACTTATTTAGGCTCCTTTCACACGGGCGGACCATTTAGGTCTGTCTGTCAGTTTATTTTTTTTAGGCAGACCTGAACAGACACTCCCTACAGGTCTAGGGAGCGACGGATGTCAGCGGTGACATGTCCGCTGACATCCGATCTGCTAAAGTGTGACGGATGGAAACCCTATTTTTTATTTTTTTTCCATCCGTCTGGCGGATTGGATCAGATGAAAACACTCTATGGTCCGTCTTCATCCGATTCCACCATAGAGAGCGGCGCTCTGAATGAATGAATGATTTGTATAGCGCTGCAACTGCGAACTGAATCGCCTCGAGGCGCTTGACTGCTCTTGTTGGGACGCCATGTTTAGAAGAGGTAGGTCTTGAGTTTTTTCCTGAAGGCCTGATGGTTTTCTTCCATGCGGATGTTGTTTGGTAGAGCATTCCATAGCTGGGGTCCCTGTACTGCGAATCTTCGTTCTCCCTTCGATTTGTAGCGGGCTTTAGGGATGAGAAGGCGATTTTGGTTTGTTGATCGAAGGCTGCGATTCGGTATGTATTTTTCTATTTTCTCACAAAGGTATTGAGGCGCATTTCCTTGTGTACATTTGTGGGTGAGGCAGAGGGTCTTGAATGTGATCCTGTCTCTGACAGGTCGGTCCCTGCACAGTGTGCAGAGACCGACCTGTGATCTGCCTGCTCAGCGGGATCGATGGCGCGATCCTACAGCTGAGCAAAGCAAACAGAGACAAAAAAAAAAAAATTTTATATTTTTTTTAATTTTTTTTTTTTTTTAAAAATTTTTGGTCTTTTTTTTTTTTTTTTTTTTTTTAGCAGGATTATGTAAATTGATATAAGTGGGTTAACAACCACTTTAACCATTTTCCCATACACCTACTGTGAAACGTTACTAACTGTGTGTGGGGACAGACTTCCTGTGTGGTGGGGGCGGGGGAAGAGAGATGAACATCTTCCTGATAACTTGACCACAGATTGGCTGTCAGTGGTCACGTGATCGGGAGGCAGAGGCACCAAATCTTTGACCCTTCCCTGCTGTATCAAAAAACGAATCTTCTCAAAACTTTCTTGTATTTGTGAGCTATCGGTGCTGAGTTCCCAGGTCTGCACACCTGCTGTGCCCATTATGAGGGGTTCCCCCACCATCCTTACTAGATTCCATTTTATATTCTAGAGAATGTAACTGGAGGTGCTGGAAGACAGTTGGGCAGGGAGGCGAGCTGGCACTTGGCTACTCAGCACTGACTATTAGGGACCTACAAAAGCCAGGGGCTGACTTGGCCCATCCTGATCCACATATCATTAAAGTCTTTAAGATGACCCTTTAAAGAGCTTTTACAAATAAGTTATTGTTGAATGATGAAATGCAGTGTTAAGCTATGTGAACACATTCTGAAATATTTGACATTCATTTGTCTGCATTGTTTTTCTATAGTTGTTTTACTCCTTCTTCAAATCCCTTGTGGGCAAGGATGTTGTAGTAGAGCTGAAGAATGACTTGAGGTGAGTATTATCTTCATTGATGGCTTTGTTGTATTCCTCACCCTCCCATAGCCCTTTATCTATGGAAAATTCACGGTGACGCAAAGGATTTTGACTAATGGTAAATTTGTGCATTGTCCATGCAGGGGAAAAAAAACAGGCTCACCCTAACATGTTTACTTTGTGATATTACCCTGCTGCCCACCACGTAAAACACATGTGCCGCGCAAAAGGATGGGTTGTAATGCCCACATGCTACACATGCATCACTTGATGGCTAATGTTTCTGTTCATAGACCAAGCTGTCAAAGAATATGCACAGCCCTCACAAATGATCAGTAGCCAGTGGGCAATCAGTAGGGGTGTGCATCTTCACTGGCCTCACGATTCGATTATGCAGTCCACGATTCGATTCCACGATGCATCACGATTACTGCGCACGGTTTTCATCCAAAAAATTCAACCGTTCAGAAGTACTCAATTTTTTTTAATTTTATCCGTTCTTAAAAAAAAAAAAAAAAAAACAACACTCCCTGCATGTAGCAAAGTGTAAACGCAGCAGACAACTTAAAGAGGAGCTCCAGACTGCCCCCGCAGACTTGGTACAGGAGATGGTCAGAGGCTGCAGACACGGCACAGGAGATGGTCAGAGGCTGCAGACTTGATACAGGAGATGGTCAGAGACTGCGGACAACGTCCCCCCAAACTGACAATGTATAGCATTTCATTAACTATGGTTTATGCTTGTCTCTATTGATTCACATGACAACTTCATTGATAACTTCTTTTTTTGTATGATTTATGGTTTTGCTCATCACTGCCCCACACATGCAATGCATGGCTGCATGTGTGAGGTCAGTGATTAGCAAAACCATAAATCGTACAAAAAGGTATCAATGAAGTTGCCATGTGAATCAATCACTAAGACAAGCATAAACCATAGATAATGAAATGGCATGGTCATTTACTGTTTAGGTCCACCACCAAGTTTTTTTTTTTTATTTTATTACGGTCATAATTCGGCAAATGTGTATTTTAGTGCCTAGCTATCATGCTGCCATACTGTAAGGAGACCTCCAAATTTGATCTAAGCAGCAGACCAGGAGTTTGCATCCATTAGTTCTGGACTGACAATCTGTCTGTGAGGAGGACAGAGGACAAGCGCAGCCTGGCTCGCTCAAATCTCTCTCCCACAGTCCTGTTGCCCACACAGCCAGTTGTAAGAGGAGTCGGGTGACGGTCTCCCCCCGTAACAGCCTGTGTGCACTGCACAGTGAGCCGAAGAGGAGAAAAGATATGGGGATCGGGACTCGTGTCTGTCTCCTCTTACCAGTGAAGTGAAGCGAAGCGAGCGACACAGGGCGGCTGGGGATGACGTCAGCGGGAGGAGAGAAAAGACGACACAACTTGCTTCGGCTCTTTTCGGAGGAGGGAAAAGACGGCGTGGCTTACTTCGGCTCCGGACTCGGAGGCAGAGCATGGCGTGGCACGGCACGAGGATGACGTCATCAAAAATAGTCGATTTTTATAGTTGTAACATCGATGCCGCATCGTGGACCTCCGAATCCTGATGCATCGATGTTACGATTAATTTCAACACCCCTAGCAATCCGTGGTCATGGGAGGGCTCCCCCCAGGCATGCAGACCCATTTAAGGGGATGGCAGGGCAGAAAGGAGTTTAAGGTCTTCTTTCTTTTTTTCCTGTTCTGCAGTGCATGCTTCTGCTTTAAAAGGCTTTCTTTCCCTCAGTTATGCTAGTCCCGATCATATGCGCTGATCTTTTGGGGTTGCTTACATTAGACAAATGCGAGGGGCAGTATCTAATGTCTCCCAGTAGTGGAGGGTATGTGATCTCAGTCCTGTAACGATGCAAAGCTTCACAATTGAAAGACACTAAAGCTCCACCTGCTGGCTGGATTGATAAGCTAATATTATTGTTTAATATTTCACACTTGCCTGCTTTCTTCTGTTTTGTAACTTATTAAACCTTTTTGTTCTATTCCAGTATCTGCGGTACACTACATTCAGTTGATCAGGTAAGACTGTAGAAACTTTTGGTTTGGTTGTATTTGAACTATTATTGTAGATAATGTCCTTTTTAATAGAACTGTGTAATTTCCCAGCAAGTCCAAGATGATGGTATTTTGGATTGGAATATTTATCTTGGTTATAGGTGTGCAGTCTTCCTTTTTACAAGTAAATATTTGAAGTATAACTGAAGGCAAATCTTTTTTTGTTTTAGGCCCCTTTCACGACAAGCCCGCTCTGATCCGGCCATCAGGCCATCCATTGACACCTATGGGCAGGCGGGTGTCAGCGGAGATGTGTCCGCTGACACCCTTCTGCCATCCGATCTGGTAAAATCGGACGTATGGCAATACGTTTGTCATCCGTCCGATCGCATGAGAGCTGATGAAAACTGACATGCTGTTCGTTTTCCTCCGATCTCTCCATACGAATCGGCGGTGCTTGACAGGCCCCTCCTCCACCCAGTGAGAAGAGACGGACATGTCATCCACCGGCTCAGCGGAGATCAACAGAGACCTCATGCTGAGCTGGTGGACGGAAACAGATCCGCCTTGTGTGGATAAGGGGCCTAAGAGTGGATGGGAACTAGCATACCGGTCAGTTTTTGTTTGTCTCCCAGTCTGGGAGATTCACCCTCTCCATTTGATTTGGTGACCATTATGAAAGTAAGTGAAAGAAAATCCCAAGTTTTGAGTCGTCAGCAGAGCAGGAATAAGAGGGGTAATCTTCCAAGGGGGGCGCTAGTTCTCATGACCCTGGATTTTACTAATTTTGGAGGGATTGCCTTTTGCTTTCTGTTATGGCTATGGGACACGGAGTGAAGGTGTATCTCCCCAGTGGGTGACACATGGCAGAACCACCCCTTAGGCCTCATTACATGGCGCTGAGGCCTGTAGTCCATGAATGGACTGCTGCATCCCCATACACATACATGGGCTGCCTGCACACGCCACCTGGTGGCTCAAAGCCACATAAACGCACAGTCTCTTTCTTTCCTGTGTGAATGACTCCTTGCGCTTTGGGAAAAGAGAAAAAAAGTGTGCTTTTTTTTAGTTTAATACATGACATGGGATTCCCAAAACACTCCAATTTAGCTAAATGGAGTACAACAAACAATGCTTGCTTTGTGGATTGGCCTTTCTGATTAAAACTTCACAACTGACACTGCTTATATGGGATTTTTCCAATGGAAGCCCTCAGTAGCAAACAATTTCAGTCATTTTCTTATATTTTTATGTTTTTATATGTAATCCATACTAATGCAGTATAATACTTTTGCATGTGTTTTTCTAGTACCTAAACATCAAACTGACAGATATCAGTGTGACAGACCCAGAGAAATATCCTCATATGGTGAGTCCCAGTTTTCCGAACTCCCCAAGCACAGCTGTCTGCCCATCTGTAGGGGTACATTTTATTAATTCTGAGTCCATACCAATACCATACCTGAAGCTTGTAAGCAATGTGTTTCACACAGCATTCTTTTATGGCTAGTTCACACAATGGACAGCTGCTGCACAGTTTAGTGTGCAGCAACTGTCCTTTCCAGGTGCAGTGAGCCGACAGTAGGGGGCGGTGTAATGTGCCTTTTCAGGGCATTACTCAGTTCTCTATTTGAAGTGTACAAAGGGACGCTTCATTTATGTCACTGTACAGCAGCGCTGTGCCGCTGTTCGGTGATATGCGATCCTGTGCACTGCAATAAAATTCAGCAAGTTGTACGTTTTTAGTGGTGACTGGTGGTCTTCCATTGTGGAAAACTGCCTGTTGCAGCAATGTGTAAAATGGCCCTAAAGGGGATTTATTTTCTTTTTCTCATCACTAGGCAATCATTTTTGCCCCAGCCTTTTTATGTACTGATTTGGTGACCACTGTATTTTCCTCTTTTTTTTTTTTTTCTCTTTTTAATTGCACTGTGTTTTGTAGTTAAACTTTTTGTATACACTGGGGTCTCCCCTGACTACTGCTTGCAATGCAAGGGTTTCAAATTGCCTATAATTTAGTTTGCTGGATTAAATCCTGTTTTTTTTTTTTTTTTTTTATTTTTTTATATGGCTGGGCAAGCCTGGTGTTTTTGGTGTGCATTGCATTTGGATGACACCTGTGTTGCTTACAGAATCAGTGTCTTCCCCCCCCCCCCCCCCCCCCCCCCCCCCCCCCCCATTTTTATATACTTTTACATTTCTTTATATAATACAAATCATAATTACATTTGCTCCTTCCTTTCATTCCTTCCTCTCTCACCCTCTATGGTCACTTAATACTGTGTTTTCAACTATTCCTCTATCCGTTGATAGCCATATTCTATTCCATTTTGCCCATATTTTTTCATATAAAACCTACACTCAGGCTGCAGGTTCACACTTGTGTGATGACATGTGATTTAGTCCTCCGCTATTATAGACAGTATTACCTGGTTAAGCCTATTGGCAAGCACTTTTGCCAGTACTTTATAATCTATATTTAATAGCGATATCGGCCTATACGACCCGCACTCAGTTCTATCTTTCTCTGGTTTTGGTATCAATATAACTGTAGCATCATACATGGAAACAGGCATTTCTCCCCTTTGGAACGCCTCTCCATACATTTTGGTCATAACTGGTACCATAATTTCTGCATATCGCTGGTACATTTCCAGTGGTATGCCATCTGGTCCTGGGGACTTACCCTTTCCCAGAGAAAAGATAGCTTCTCGTACTTCCTCTTCCTCTATATCCCTCTCTAACTCCTCCTTTTGTTCCTCTGTTAATTTAAGGAAGTTCAAGTCCTTCAGATATTCCTCTATCTCTTCTCGTGTACATGTCAATGTTGATGTATACATATTAATATAATATTTTTGGAATGTCTCAAGTATCTCATCTAATGTGTTTACCGTCTCACCTTTTTCGTTTTTCACCTCTGATATTGCTAGTGATGGGGTTTGTCGTTTTATCATAAAGTTCAGCATCTTATTAAATTGTTGTCCTTGTTCAAAGTTTTTTTGTGCATGTTGGAGTTTCTTACGCTTTGCGTTAATTATTAGTTGGTTCTTATATTGCCTTGATGAGGCTGCCCATCTTATTTGGTTTATATTTGAGGGGTCCCCTATGAACCTATTTTCTGCCTGTGCACAAAGTTGTTCCAATTCCTCCTCTTCCTGTCTATTAGTGCGTTTAATGTATGATATTGTTGATCTTGTTATCCCCCTCAAATATGCCTTAAATGTATCCCAGAGTACTCCATCTATTTTCCTGTTTCCATGTGCTTCCAGGAACATTCCCATTTGCTCTGGAATTCTATCATTTAATCCTATCTGGGTTAACCATTGAGCCTGTATCCTATAACCCGGTTTTATTCTTTTTGGGCCTATTTTTAGCTCAAAGGTTAATCCAGAATGATCAGACACCCCTCTTGTCATGTACGCCACAGACTGAACCATTGGCAGGATCTTTTCGTTCCCCATTGCCATATCTATTCTAGACATGCGCCCTCTCCCTGGCGCATGCCATGAGTAAGCCTGGGTCCCAGGGTTTCTTATCCTCCACAGGTCAGCCCATCCTACTTCATTCATAAATTTCTCCAACACCTTCGGCCCTTCCCCTCCTTTATGGTTACTTCTTCCGAGCCTATCTAGTTTTGGGTCTAAGCACATATTAAAATCTCCCATACATACGACATGTGCCTCTGGATATTCTGACATAAATATTACTGCCTCTTTCAGTACTCGCATTGTAGCTGGAGGGGGGTTATAAATCCCCATAATTACAACAGGCATTGCATGCACCAGTGCAAAGACAAAGACATATCTTCCATCGGGATCTCTTTTTTCTCTAATACACTCCCATGTTACCCCTCGATGAACCAAAAGAGAGACCCCTCTTGAATATGTGGTATGACATGAGTGGCTTGACCATTGTATCCAAGGTTTTTCTAGGTACTTCAATCTTTCTTTAGTCATATGTGTTTCTTGGATACAATGATCTTTGCCTGCACCTTGTTAATTTCTGAAAAAACCTGTGTTCGTTTTAATTGCGTTCCCATACCTCTCACATTCCATGACAAAAATGTGTGCTGATTACTCATGTCTAATATATTTTATTTTAGCCATTATTCCCCCGAAGAAAAAAAGAAGAGGAAAAATAAATCGTATGTCTCTTTTTCCTTTCTGTGACCATTCTCTTTTCTACCACTCTCTTCTCATTCATCCCTTCCATTCCATTCATCCATACCATTTTTTTTAGGGCATTACCGACATATTGCATTTTTGCTGTTATATAGGTAATTAATTTCGATTTCAGCCTGTTTGCACCTACCCTTTTCCCGCTTAGTCCTAAATATAAGGGGCGAGGGGGGAGCCGCCCGGGGGGGGGGGAGAGGGCATCCCCTCCTTTCACCCTCTCCCTCCCCTTCACATTTAAGAAAGAAGAAAAAAAAAAAAAAAAAAAAAAAAAATAAATAAATAAATAAATAAAAAGCCACAAAAAACCGCAACATCACACAGCAAAAACGAAAAAGGGAAAAAAAAAAAAAAAAAAAAAATAATAAATGTATATATTTCTCCTGTTCTCTCCCTTCCCCCACCTCCCTCCCTCCCTCCACCTCCCTTCCTCCTTCCTTGTGCACAACTCTATTTTGTTATCTGTTCATTCCCCATCCCTCCCCCCTTCCCCCGTTTGTCTGCATTTATAGTGTTTATAATGTGACTCTTGGCCTTACAAGGCCTTCCTTAATATTGTGTCTAATAAAAAAAAAAAAAAAAAAAAACACAAAGGAAAGGGAAAAGGTGAAGGGGAAAACTTCCTCTCCCTCTTCCTTCTCCTCTATTGCCTATTTTAATGTGTTTCACTGTGCGTCTAATTCCGTTTTACTATTTACACACACGCCATCATCCATCATTTGCCCCCCCCTCCTCCCCATCCCTCCCGTTCCCCTATCAAATGGACACCCAAATAAATTTTTACGTTTTACCTTTTCCCATTTCTCCCCTCAAGAGAAAAAAAAATGAGAAGGAAAGAAAAAGGAGGGGAAAAAGAAAAAAAAAAAAGCAAACACATAAGAAAAAAAAAAAAAAGAAAAAAGGAAACCAAACCCGTAAATTATTAAAACTTCATCCCTTAACCTATGGTAATAATAAAAAAAAAAAAAAAAAAAAAAAATAAAATAAAAACAAATATAAAAGTAGGGAGAGTGTCCCTCTCATCCCCCCCCCCCTCCGCCCCCTCCCCCAAAGTCCCGACATTCTTGGTGTCTCATATCTTTTCAGGGCTTCTCTGTTTCTCTTATCGAGGCATAGGCCTGGTTGTTCCCAGCCAGTCTTTAGCTTGTTCCTTTTTTGTCTTGCTTTCCGCAGAATTGTGTCTCTGTCTCTGCACTTTAGTAATCGTGCCAGCAGGGGGGGCTAGGGGGAAACCCTGGTTTAGGTACTGCATCTGCTGCTGATACCTCCATATTTGGGAATACATGTTTCAGCCATTTTTCTATAAAGTCTCCAGGATTAAACCCTTCTGCCTTTTCTGGTATACCGATTATTCTTAGGTTATTGCGGCGCATACGGTTCTCAAAATCATCAGATTTTTGATGCCACAGAGTAATCTGTTTTTCTATTGAAGCTATCTTTTTGGGCCTAGGGGTCTCTCCACTGCATATGCTGCTGATACCTCCATATCTGGGAATACATTTTTCAGCCATTTTTCTATAAAGTCACCAGGATTAAACCCTTGTGCCTTTTCTGGTAAACCGATTATTCTTAGGTTATTGCGGCGCATACGGTTCTCAAAGTCATACAAGCTGTATGGCTGAAATCTAATTGCATTCGCAGCAATATTGGCGTAGGACCCTTTTCGGTTCGCACTGTAGTCAAATTACACCTTCACACCTATGCAATCCAATTCCTGCACCATTTGACAGTTTGCACTGTGATCTGATCTGGGGGTGATATTAACGTTCTATTGACACCCACATCGGTACGCAAAGGGCATTGTGAACCACCGGCCAGGTATACCCCCAAGTTGACTTTTATATTCCTATAATTTATTAATGTTATAGGTCCATTATCACTGGGTGTTATGTTTTTACGCTAAGTTGAGTGAATGTGCTATGTCATATTCTCAGATTTGATTTATTCATTTGAAGTCTATTCTGTCAATATTTTTATTTATTTTTTTTGGTATGCGCAGCTTTTTTCTTTTCTCATTTTGTTTTTACTATTCACGTATATGGTATAAGTTGCTGCAGCCTTATTTGGTTTTAATTTAACCGGTTTAGGATTCATATCTGCACATCCGACCTGTAGCGCAGTTTCTCACCATTTTTCTCTGTGCACAGGAGATGCCCTCGCAATTTGACAATTTGAGTGTTTTTGCAAAGAGGAGTGGGCATATATTGGCAAGTCAAGATGTGCCATGCTGATAGACTTGTACCCAAAAAGACTGAGTTCTGTAATAAAATAAAAAGGTGCTTCAACAATGTATTAGTTTAAAGCAGAGGTTCACACAACAGGTATTTGCACCCAGTTCCAGGCATAGACTCCCGCAGGAGTCTATGCCTCTTCCTGTCCCGCCACACTGTCTGCTGAGACACACGGGTCCCAGAGACAGCAGGGACCATTTGGATTGCGCTGTGCGACTCGCGGATGCGCAGTAGGGAACCAGGAAGTGAAGCCGCAAGGCTTAATTTGCTTATTCCCTAACCGAAGACGGAAGTGGCAGCATCCGAGAACCGAGGGACGGTTCGATCTCGGGTGCCGACGGCGCTGGACCCTGGGACAGATGAGTGTCCTTATTTTAAGCAGCTTTAAGGCACACTTGTGCAACCATATTTTCGTTTTTTTATTTTTACTTCCCTCCACCTAAAAGATGTCAGTTTGTTGTACAGTTTATAGGTCACATTAAAGGTGGGGAAAAGTTCTGAAATAATTTCTTTGTCATTAAAAAAAAAAAATCACAGAAATCGATCCCCGCTGAGCAGGCAGATGACAGGTCTGTCTCTGCACTCTGTGCAGGGATGGACCTGTCAGAGCGCCGCTCTCCCCTATGGGAGATCGGATGACGACGTACCGTCCAGTCCGTCGTAACGTAGGTTTTTCCTCCGTCACACTTTTTCGGAGCGGGTCGGATGTCAGCGAACATGTCACCACTGACATCCGACGCTCCATAGGTCTATGGAGCATCTGTTCAGGTCCGCCTAAAAAACTGACAGGCGGACCTGAACGCATCATTCGTGTGAAAGAGCCCTCAATCTGCTAGTGCATCGAACACTACCCTCTCCCGGACTGACAATGTTGCTGTCCAAAGGTGTTTGCTTTACTACGTCATCCACAATGGACACCACTAGACAGGAAGTGTTGCTGGCCAGATCACCAGGAGAAAAAAAAAATGAATGCAGCCAACACAAGAAGGATTGATGAGCTGCAATACATTACATTTTTGGGTTTAATATCCCATACACTGCTACTGTATGAGACACAGGTGCCATCCACTTGTAATGCTCACCAAAACTATTGTAGCCTTTCCTTCTGCTTTAGGAAGTGAAAGGAGACGGTTATAGGGGGAAAAAGTCAGGATTGAGGACATTTTTGGCCAAAGATATTTAATGGTAGAAATCCTTTTTAAAGGAAATTCTTAGAGAAGGATTGGATGCTGTAGGTCAGGGGTGCTCAACCAGTGTCCCGTGGAGCCCTCTGATGTGGCCCGTGACCTCCTGCTCTGGGATGGAATAGAATACTGTTATTAATAGTAAGTTTATTACTAAAACCCACTGTGTGTGTATACTGTGTGTGTGTGTGTGTATAAATAATATAATAATAATAATAATAATAATTCTGCAGTGGTCACTGGGCTGCTTTCAAACTGATCCCCAGGTGCAGAGCAGCGCACCTGAGGGTTACCTGCACTGAACCCTAGGCCCATTTCACACGGTCAGTCTGACCCAATTGGACACTCCATTCACCTCTGAGTAGCAGATGTAAATGGACTTGTGTCTGTTTACAAACGCCTACCTCCAATCCGATCCGCAAAAAATTTGGCTCTATAGAGTAGAGTGGGCTGCCATGCACCCACTCCGCTCATTGTTGCCCGTGACCGGTTACCAAGTTGCTTAGGTGGCCCTCACTCTTCAAAAGGTTGGGCACCCTTGCTGTAGGTAGATAACATGTCCTTTTCAAAATGCTAGTTACCTGGCTGTCACGACCCCAGTGTCCTGACTTTACTCTAACTTTCCTGGTTAGTGACTCTGTAGTGGAGCCAGACACAGATGAGCAGTTAGCATTTTCAAAACAAAATTTAACTATTTCCTAATCCATTTCTTTTCTGGTGAACTGTCCGTATGGTCCCTGTTCCTGACCAGGAGCATCTTTTGTGTTGCTGTGTGCTTGTTCTCTGGAATCTTCACTGCACCTCCCCTTCAGCATCCCAAACCAGGATTTTTATTTTATTCTGTTTGTCTTGACCTCTCCTTTTTTGTTTCTTGCCCCCTAATCCTTTTTGCTTTCTTGAACAGCTGTCTGTGAAGAACTGCTTTATCCGGGGCTCAGTGGTGCGATATGTCCAGCTTCCGGCTGACGAGGTGGACACTCAGTTACTCCAGGACGCAGCAAGGAAGGAGGCTGTGCAGCAGAAACAGTGACCTATTGGGGCAGAATTTTGAGACCATACAGAGACTCCCTACTACTGTTGCCTTTCGTGTTAAGGCCGATTTAATGAATCCCTTATTTTTCAGATAACATTTAAGTATTTGGGCATTTGGAAAATGTTCCAAAAATTTGTCTCTCCCAAACCCTCCAACCCCCCCCTTATTTCATTTTTTATTTTATTTTTTTCCCCCAGGCTAATGTGTTAACCTGCTATTCCCTAAGGATGAAAAGTTCATGATCAAACCAATATTATGCTTTATTGATGGGCTTCTCCCACTGTCAGCTCTTGTAGCACTGACACCAGCAGAAACCTGGGTAGTGCACTCAAGCCAGGCTTTCAATTCTTTATACACCTGTGTTGGTTATTGTGCTAAAAGTATGCTGATACTTTCAGAAATCTTCAGTTTTTTTTTTTATTTTTTGTTCTGCAGGCTGGTACAGAAGTTTTTACTTTGTTGCTGGGCTTTGGGTGGAGCCATAGGTATTTGTCTATATTAAAGGCAAATAGGATGATTTTGCAAGAGACTTTTTCCCGTGGCTTAGTGAGTTATGTGAAACTCTGCTAACTTCTATCATCCAACCACTTGCATGCAAAAATATCTGGTGTGTTTTTTTTTTTTTCTTTCATGCAATTGGGTTTTCTTCATAAATGGCTTTTCACCACAAAGCAAAGAGAAACGTCCATTGCAAAAAGACCAACCTCAAGGTGCCAATTCAGTCTAAAAATTATTATTATTATTTTTTACTCAAAAGGGAACTGTCATCTCTTTTGGGACAAAGTAAAGCCAACCAGGCTTAAGAACAATTTGTTAGGATGCAGCAAACTCATTTTGTGTTTTTTATTTTTTATGGAATGTTAAGATTTTCAGAGACATGCCTGTCTGGGGAGAACACTCCTCCTCCTCCTTTTTTTTAATATATTAAATAAAATACTGTTTGGCTATCACCAGGCCTGCTGTATTCACTGTCTAGCTCTAAAATGTCCAAGCCTTACCTAGATGTTTTACACCACAGCTAAGTGTATGTAGCATATCCTATATAACAAGGGATCATGTGTTATGGTGCTATGAGGATTTGATGCCTGCTTTATCAATAAATCGCCATCTACACACCAGTGGTCACTGTTCAACCACTGTTGATAATGATAAAGTAAGCCTGCACTTTTTAAAAATAACCCTTCATAGTTTTTAATTTTTTATTTTTGCTGTACATGAAAGTCATAGACCTGGCTATTGGTGTTATGTTTTGTGTGGAAGACCATGTTTGGTCATATAGTTCTTTAGTCCCTTTTACAGAATTAGAAAGCACTGTTTGGGTAAATGCCATTTGTACATGTCAGGCCTATCCATGCATATCTTATTTTGGCATTTATGTCGAGTGTATTCTGAACTAGAAAAACATGAGTTTTCCACTAGTGACTTCTCATGCTGCAAAATGCTAATACTTGGCTGCCATGCTGGACCTCTGACATCAGTGTTCTGAGTAACACACAGTGCACAAGATCTGTCTTCCCAGAAACTGTCCTAATACTTTTTAATTTAGTATTAAAATCAGTGAGTCAACTATCCATTTTCGGAAGTAGGTCAGCAATGGTTTATTTTTTTTCTGTACGTCCGCTTTCTTATAGTAGAGGTAAGTTGTATCATATGCACACACTGATGTTTGCTGTTCTTTCGACCAGAGGAGGGATGGCTCCTGTAATCATTTGATACCTTCTGCATGGACATGTGTTTGTAGTAACTGTTAATGTACCATACCTCCTGGCCTGTCTTCATGCTGCAGGTTAGCGCCTTCTCATTTGACCCCTTTAGGACCACGCATAATGTAACTAATGTATATGTTGACATGAAAATAGGCCACAAAAGGAAAATTTTGTATTTTATAACAATTTTATCATATTCTTGGCTAGTTCATGTTGCCATACTATGAAATGTAGCAAGCAGGAAGACAAGGGAGGGCAAGAAGACCCCTGAATGTGACTTAAACTTTTTGAGAAGACCTGGCTGATAAAACCAAGACCCCAAAGGAGGACAGCCATATCCACAAAATTGACTCCTGAGGGTATTAGATGAAGTCCAACTTGCAGTTTTACAAAATTCTTCTGTTGAAACTGGCATAAGCTGCCCAGGATGCTGCCACACATCTTCTAGAATAAGCGCTAATACTTCTGATGGGAAGGGCTCCCTAGCTGTAAAACATGCTTTTATGTATTGCCTAATTGAAGCTGCATACCTTCTTTGGACCCTTCAGTAGAAGGAAATTATTTTTCACTCCCCTAAAAGTGCTCGTTGACTGCAGGTAGGTTGAAACAAGTAAAGTAGATTTAACGGGTTGACCTCTACTCAGTCTGCGGGTGGGGAACTTGACGTCAGTTTTGATGAAAAGGTATAGAGGTGGAGATGATAGCCTTAAGACCACCTTTTCTGATTAAAATTAATCATATTAATATAATTAATATATATTATTTATATTGTATGTTATGGTTAGCATTTTGAATTTTACACTGTGGGGTAGGGGAAGCCAGTGAAGGGATTGGCAAAGAGGGGCGGCAGTCACAGATCGATTAGTGAGGTGTATTAGTCTAGCAGCAGCATTCATAATAGATTGAAGTGGGGATAGCATCTGTGCATTTTATGAAAAGGGCCAGGGACTTTTTTCAGATTTTTTTTGGTTCCATAGACTTCAATGGATAAAAAGCATGTATTGAAAAATACAAAATGCACCTGCAATTTGCAAAAGTGTGAATCCGACCGCATTAGCCACTGAAACACTGTTCAACAATTTTGTTTTTAGGTAAAATGGCTGTTCCCACAACAAGGCACCTGCGGCAGCAAAGCCCACTAGCAAGGAAGGAGCGTCTGACATTAAGTGCTAAGAAATGGGCCCACTCCTGTTTATCCCCCTTCTCTGTATGTATAGAACAGGAGTGTGATGAAGATGCACACCAATCCAAAGCCTCTACCACCATTGCAAAATTGGGCCAGCAGCATGCACAGCTCATATTTACCTGCCAGCCACTGAACCATATCTCCCCACCATTAAATAAGGAGGCCCACGAACAGGCCATTTAGACCCCAAGTCCTTGTTTAGAGAGTCTCTACTGCTTCTCTGAGCAATCTGTGGTGGATCACTTCTCTGAAGGTCGTAGTGCAGCATATAGGTGGATATCCTGCCTGTTTTTCTCATCTGAAGCTGGATTTTGTATTGAAATACTGTGCCCAATTGAGAGCCAAGCGCTCTGTTTGCAGATGCAGAGTGGTCCCATTCAGGGAGCTATTTGACAGGCAGTGACTTAATATTGACAAGACGACCTAAATTTGCCATGGTGCTGCAGCAAGTATGAGATCTCTTCCGGCTACATGTCATCTTTTAGGTGGGGGGAGTGAGGGAGCAGTAAAACCACAGCACTACTGCCCCTTTTTACTGCCCCCTTGGTGTATGTGTAATTGAGGTATAACAAAATAATACCAGCGCTAAAAGATGCCACTGAATTAAGAGGGTTTACCTCTGACATCAGAGCCTTGCATTGCAGGAAAGGTTAAACCTACCTGGGGTAGATGGAGAGCAGCAATCTTGGGTGATCTAGAGCGAGGACAAAGAACACAGGTGGGATCTACCTTTTTTTTATTTTTTTATTATTGGTTAGTGATCCTATGGAGGTCAGAGGTGAAGGAGCTGACCCGTAGTATGCTTACATGAAGTGGCCATGAAATAATATAAGAAGAAATTATATATATTACACCTTAATCATTGAGTGTGTTTTGGTTATCTTCACAAAGAATTTACTCAGCCCAGCAGGACTTTCAGGTTATGTCTTCATCGGTATACAGGTGTTGTTATCTGCAGGGTAAAAAGATTGACTTGTTACTGCACAGTATATCACTACACAAACTCATTTAGCCAAGTTATGTATTTATTAAATGTATCTTTGCATATAATTCACATAAGTGCCTGTCTCTATGTCTTCTAACTGCCTGCCCAGCAGTACACAGACTGGGAGAGAAGGGTGGGGAGGGGCAGCAATGGGAGCCAATCCTGGCCTATTGGTTTGCATAGAGATGTCACTGTAACTGGGGGGGGGGGCGGATTTATAGGCAATTAGAGTCCAGAAGCAACCTTGTGTTGCATATCGCTGCTTCTTTATTATCCAATCATGTGGTGTTGAGTGTCCTGGACAGGGATGCATAATTATATTGCCCCTATGATCTATCTGGCAGGTATGCCAGGATCCCAAGCATGAACAAAATGTAAACTTGGAGGCCGGTAAAACAGCTCACACATGTATTTTGACTTTGTTTGGTGCCCAACTTGAATTTTGCTTTTGAGCTAAGTAGAATGTTTATCCCAGTTATTCTGTGATCATCCCAGTTCCCAGTTACAAAAAGCGCCATGATGTGGGATTCACAAATTTCCAATCTTAAGAGCAGAAATAACTGCCAGCTACAACCTCACATTCTGCCCCTAAAAATTATCAGGCAACTGGAGCCTGCTTTAGCCCATGAATTTCTCTCTGCTTAAAGCAGCAGAGAGCTCTGTGATTGGATGACCTTTTTTATTTTTTTCGTTTTATTCTTTTTGCGTAATATTTATTGTAATTTTTTCAAACATTACAAAGAAAGTAAAGCAGTGCTTCATTGTAGCATCAAGCAGACAGTGAATTAAAAAGTGGCATCGTAACCACTAGTCATGTATAGACATAACATCAACGTATGAATTTGAAAGATATGTATTTGACACTCAAGATTAATACCAGACAATGGAGAATAACTATGTGGGCTCAAGTACTGGATAGTAGCCCATAAGCCGGACCCAGAAGAGCAAATTCTCGTGGGTCCAATAATTTGGATTATAAATACAAAGCCTCTAACCATAGGCATCCTCTGTTAAACCAGTAAATACTTGAGCAGGTTTGGGGCCTGCGCTACAATCCAGTAAACCCAATCTCTGTGGAATTGTCTTATATTTCTGAGCTGGAGAACTAAGCAGTTCTTATAGGTGACCATAAGGTTCATCTGATTTTTAACCTCTGAATTGTTAGGTACCAAGGAGCCTCTCCATTTTCTAAGAATCAATAATCTAGCGAATAGGACATGAATGACCACGGTCCTATACTCTTTTGGAAAGCTATCAATGCCTAAACTGATTAACCACTTGACATCCGCGCTATAGCCGAATGACAACCACAGCGCGGATCTCAATTCCCGGGAGGCCGTCATATGGCCTCATCAGTGTACATCAATGACGGACAAAAATTACCCATTTTACATCTTTATAACAAAAATTATATATATATAATTATTTTTTTTAATTCTGTCTTTTAACATTTTTTTTAACAAAAAATAAAAATCGCAGAGGTGATCAAATACCACCAAAAAAAAGCTCTATTTGATGGTAAAAAATGATAAAAATGTCATTTGGGTACAGTGTTGTATGACCGCCCAATTGTCATTCAAAGTGCGACAGCGCTGAAGGCTGAAAATTGGTCTGGATAGGAGGGGGGTTTAAGTGCCCAGTAAGCAAATGGTTAATGTCAGCGCCATGCTGGGTTTGGTCAGGCAACCTGTAACCTCTGATTATAAGAGTGAATGTCCTGTTCCAGAAGCTTTTTAGGTGCGGACAGTCCCATAAAATATGTAACAAGGAACCCACTCTCTGACAGCCTCTCCGGGATAGGTCGTCATCTATGTTTGTAAATTTCGCTAAACGTACTGGGGTTAGATACCACCTATGGAGTATTTTTCTGGGAGATTTCCCAGAAGTTTATACATTTTGTATAAGATACGTTGTAGTGGGCGTGGTCTTGACTATGCACTAGACCAGACGTGTTTCCCTCGAGCTCCGGTGCCGACAGCACAAAATTAACTATAATTAGCACGCAGACCTAATCCACTCACCCTCGAAGATGAAGAGGAGAACCACCAAGTCCCTGACGAAAAAGGGACCCGCCAGTGGCTCCATTAAGAGGTATATGTCCGCAGATCCCCCAGACCTGGACGACCAGGACGGCCTAGGCCGCTCACCACGAGGCAGCCTCGCAGCGTCCGGCTCCGCCTCCCGGAGCAGGCCAGATCACAGACATCTCTCTCCCACATCATCTGCGGGCTCCGATGGGGAGGATCGCCACCCTAGACACGCCGGAGTCGCTTCCCTGGTGGAGGACTTACCTACCAAGGCCGATCTGGCTTCCATGCTTCTAGGCCTCGAACGCGTCATCAAGAAGGAGGTATCGGCGGTACGCTCGGACCTGTCGCAGGTCTTGCTCCGTGTCGAAGAGTCAGAGCTTCGTCTCGATCGCCACGCGACAGCAATCAGGGCCCTGCAAACCACCACCCGACAACTAGCGATTGCCCACAGGATGGCCCTCTACAAGCTGGAAGACCAGGAGAACCGGAGCAGGCGCAACAACGTCCGGATCCGTGGCCTTCCCGAAGCCACAGGCGATGAGGACCTGCTCCCGTCCGTCCAGGGAATTTTTAACGGCCTACTAGGCCGCGCAGCGGATGCTCCCTTGAAGATTGACCGAGTCCATAGGGCCCTGCGCCCCAGAGCGGCCCCTACAGACATGCCGCGAGACATCATTTGCCGAGTCCATCACTTCCCGGAGAAGGAGCTGATTATGAAGAAAGCGAGGGACGTAGCTCCGCTGGACTTTGATGGCGCCTCACTCACCTTCTACCCGGACTTAGCCAAGGAAACCCTGGACAGGCGTAGGGCTCTACGCCCGCTCACGGAAGCTCTCCGGTCAGCCTCCATTAAGTACCGGTGGGGCTTCCCGGCTGCCCTGATCGCCCAGATGGAAGGGAAAACAGCGGTCCTCCGATTCCCGGAGGACCTGGAGAAATTTTGCCGCGACCTCAACATACCCCCACCGGACCTCCCGGGATGGACGGACATCCTCCCGCCGCTGCCTGGAACCAGCGACTCCCACTGGCACAAAGTAGACCGAAGACATCGATCTCCACCATCCACCTCACCTTCTCCGCCCGACTGAAGTCGGCCCCTCCGGAGCGAGCCTATCGCCTTGTCGGATGACATCGGCAACCCAACCTGCTATTTGATCGACCGATCTGTCCGAGCCCATCTGATCGAGCCTCTTGTTGGCCAACAGAGCGCCCTAGATGCCTTACA
This sequence comes from Lithobates sylvaticus, assembly GCA_028564925.1. Lineage (NCBI taxonomy): Eukaryota > Metazoa > Chordata > Amphibia > Anura > Ranidae > Lithobates > Lithobates sylvaticus. The sequence goes on along the minus strand of CM053033.1, from coordinate 186,527,531 downwards.
GTTTTTCCCTGTGTTTGTCCACGGTCTGGACATCCCCCGAGTTATAAGTTACCAGTTTGTAACCTCTCAGACCGACCGCCCTACCCCCCGGTACCGGCTTACGGTGTTCAACCGGTCTCTATACCCAGTTCATCATACCACAGAAGGTCCCATCAAGCCCCCAGCGTTGGACTTCCGCACCGGGTACTCGGGTAGGACGGGGCCTTGAACCCTGTGTGAATTTGTTTTGTCTTATTTTATTTTTAAAAATCTTGCGCTGCTCTTAATGTGCCTACATCGGGGAGACACAGGGCTGATTTCGCCCGAAGGTCACCCGATCATAGTAATGTTAGTAATGTTTTCTATTACTAGGTTCTTATTTGTGTTAAACTTACTTGGTCAACCACATTTGCTGACTGTACGTATATGCCTTGATTTCACTCCTTTTCCCCCCACTGGTCACCCACCCCTTTCCCCCTGTAACATTCCTGCAGGTCTGCAGATTTCTGTCGGCGCCGGAGCACCGGGACACCTCTCCCCCCACTCTAATGGCTGGTGCCCCGTTGCGACGGCCCCCCCATGTCGGTGCGTGCCCTGTGCGGCGCCCTCACCCCCCCGCTCCCCCGGGGGCGGGGGGATTGGGGGTGCGGTGCGGGACGCGTGCCCGACCCTTGCACCGCATTGTTTTGCGTGCTCACACGACCGCCCTGTTGGAACGGTCTTGGCTGTTTTTGTTTTTGTTATGTTTTGTCTCCCCCATCCCCCCTGACCTTCCCAATACCTCCCCCATTTCCATTCCTTCCCTCACCTGCCCCCCTCTCTCACACCCTCTTCTCTTCTCCCGCTCTTCTCGAGGCTCTGCCTGGGCCCTATGGGAACTATATGTGGAAATGTATTCTGACCTGACTGTGAACGCGGTACACCCTCAGGAACCACCATGACCCAAGCAAAATTAATTTCATTTAATGTCAGGGGCCTCCACGCCCCTGGGAAGAGACATGCCCTTTATAGAGACCTTGACCGCCTTAGGGGTGATATAGTTTTCCTGCAGGAAACTCACCTCACACACACCACCACAGTTAAACTGCACTCCCCCTCATACCCCACGTGGTATTACAGCCTGTCTGATCTCCACAAGTCCAAAGGAGTGGCCATTGGATTCCGCAAGGGTACCGCGTTCACTTTTGGCTCTATGTTAAGCGACCCTTCGGGGCGCTTCCTGTTTGTAAAGGGCACCCTGGGCACCATGCCATGCACCCTGGCTAATCTATACGCACCCAACAGAGACCAAGCACGTTTCATTGCCGACACGCTCAGGAAATTGCGTGAATTTTCCGAGGGATGCGTCCTCCTAGCTGGGGACTTTAACACTCCCCTGGAACCATCCCTAGACACCTCCAGAGGTGGCTCGACAATGTCGCACAAGAAATTAAGGTTCATCCGCAGACAAATGCATGACTCCCAGCTCATGGACGCCTGGAGGCTCATGCACCCACGCGAGCGTGACTACACACACTTCTCCACGGTACACCAAACGTACTCGAGAATCGACCTAATCCTAATTGACCACCAACACCTCCCCCTTCTAGTCAAATCAATAGTAGAGACCTCACCCATTTCGGACCACTCGCCCATATCCCTCACCATCAACGTCCGCTCACTACCCCTGAAACCAACTAATTGGAAAATGAACGATAGCTTACTCACTGACGAGATAGACGCGAAAGCGATAGGGGAAGAATTGACACACTATTTCAGAGATAATGCGACCCCTGACATCTCACCAGGAACTCTATGGGAAGCCCATAAGGCTCATATTAGAGGGAAACTTATCGAACTTGGCGCCAGGAGAAAGAGAGAACGCACTCATAGACAGACCACACTACTCGCAGAAGTGAGACAGCTCGAACAACTCCACAAGGCCAGCCAGGCTGTGGCTCTACTTCAGTCCCTCACTGAAAAGAGGGAGGAGCTGAAGTCATTGCTACACCTGGAACACAAGCAGCGTACACACTTGATATCCCAACAGTTCTATGAATGGGGTGACAGACCCAGTAAACTTCTTGCACGCTCACTGCAACAACGGAAAGCTGCGTCATTTATTCCTAAGATCCGGGGCTCCTCCGCGGCCTTGGTGTATGACACGCCGGGGATCGCGAAGGAGTTCAGGGAATTCTACCAGCACCTTTACCAGGTCCAGCACTCTATAGGCAACAAGCAGGAAAAAACACAACGAATCAGGGACTACTTGAGCAAGGCTAATCTTCCCAGCCTCTCCCCCGAGACCCTGGCGACATTAGAGGGAGAACTCACATCAGACGAGCTCCACCAAGCCTTAAAAGCCATGGCAAGTGGCAAAGCCCCGGGACCTGACGGGTTCACGGTGGCATACTACCGAGCATTCGCGGACACCCTTATTCCCCGACTGACAAACTATGCCAACGTGACTGCAGACGGCACCCAGCTCCGCTCTGAGACCATACACGCACACATAACAGTCATCCCCAAGGGAGGTAAGGACTTAACTAATTGTGGAAGCTTCCGCCCAATCTCACTCTTAAACATCGACGCCAAGATCTACGCGAAGGCTATAGCGAACCGCCTGCACCCCCTGATCCCTCAGTGGGTGTCGAGGGACCAGACGGGCTTCATACCAGGACGAGAGGCTCGGGATAATTCCCTTCGCACCCTATCCCTCATAGCCCATGCCCGCAGGGACTCCCAGCCCACCCTCCTACTATCTACGGATGCTGAGAAAGCGTTTGATAGGGTGGACTGGGAGTTCCTCATGGCGACACTGACACACCTGGGTATCAACACCCCCCTCCTTCACCAAATCGAAGCTCTTTATAACTACCCAACAGCACAACTGCGCATTAACGGTACGCTCAGTGAACCATTCACTCTATATAATGGCACGCGCCAGGGATGTCCCCTGTCCCCCATCTTATTCGCCCTTTCGCTAGAACCTTTCCTATCCACGGTAAGACTCAACCCCAACATACATGGGATAGTGGTGGGCGAGACGGAACATAAATACGCGGCCTATGCCGATGACATTTTATTTTACATCAGACAGCCCCTAATCACTATACCCAACCTTATGTCAGAATTCACAGCGTTCGGTGAAATCTCCAACTTCAAAATCAATAGAACAAAATCAGAAATCCTGAACCTAACTGTCCCCCCTCACGCAACCACTCACCTTAGACAATCCTTCCCCTTCACCTGGCAAACTAGGCACATGAAGTACCTAGGGATACAGCTCACCCCCAACCCAGCAGCCCTCTTTCGGACGAATTATATTCCTCTTCTCAACGCGTTACGCTCAGACCTGCATAAATGGACACAACTTGCACACTCTCTGTTGGGTCGGGTGGGGGTCATAAAAATGAACGTGTTGCCCAGGGTGCTCTTCCTACTACAAATGATCCCGTACAAAATCCCGATAGGTTTTTTTTCACTGCTGAACTCCCTGACGACGAAATATGTATGGAACAGGAAGAGGCCAAGACTTCCGAGGTCTCTCCTTATTAAACCCAAAAATCAGGGCGGCCTCGCTCTACCGGACTATAGCCTGTATTACCGGGCGGTTATATTAAACAGACTCTCCGACTGGAAGTACCGACAGGAAACTAAACTGTGGGTATCACTCGAATCTGACCTATCCGGGTCCACACTCTCTACACATATGTGGATACCCAAGAAATTTAGGTTCTTGGCCCCCACAACCTCTCCTCTCACCCTGTCTACGCTAGCGGTGTGGGACTCCATATGTAAATCAAAAGCATGGAACTATAACTCTCCTCTACTCCCCCTCTTGGGCCACAACTATTTCCCACCGGGCAACATACCATCTAGCTCTCAACAATGGTACCTGGGGTCGAAAACTCTACTACACCAAGTTACCTCCTCATCAGAGATACTTCCACTATCAACCCTACTTAGCACATTCCCCATCTCCTTCATGGATCAGTGGAAACACCACCAACTTTCTGCCTTTGTCCATTCCCTCCCGAAGCCTCTCAGATCGGTAACCGACCTGACACCAATCGAGTTGGCGTTCTCCGAACACCAACCTGTTGAGAAACCCATCTCCTACTTCTACCAAGCCCTCCTCTCACTTCAATCTGTCGGCAACCCGGCATTTATTCATAGCTGGGAGCTTGACCTCCACAGGACTTTGTCTCCGGATCAGAAGAAGAGCATCCTAATAATGGCACACTCCTCATCAGGGGCTTCCAAAATGGCAGAGGTTAACTATAAACTTCTATCCCGATGGCACTACACCCCCGCCATTCTACACAAACTGTTTCCAGAAACTTCGCCCCTCTGCTGGAGGGAATGTGGAGAGAGGGCGAACCACGCTCATATTTGGTGGTATTGCCCCAGACTCCGTCCCTTTTGGTTGGCAGTTCTATACTGGATCAAAGAAATCCAGGGTTGTGATGTTCCCAATGACCCTTGGTATGTCCTATTTCATTGTACAGGCAAACCAATCGGCCCTTACAAGCGTTCGGCGACCCCCCACCTACTCAACGCGGCTAAATCACTTATCCCCAAATTTTGGAAGACGAGGACCATACCGTCCCTACGTCAGTGGTTATTGAAAGTAGACTACATACACAGAATGGAGGACATGACCCTCACATTAAGGGGGAAAGCTGACCTCGCGAAGCAGATCTGGGCCGGTTGGTTTGCCTTTAAATATTCCACTCCCTATGCGGAAATCGTATCCTAGCATATGTCTCTTAGCACCCTACATGTCTCGAAGGGTTGTTATCCACCCAACCAGCCCAGGCAGAGTCTCCCTGTCCTCTCCCGCTTTCCTCTCTCTCTCTCTCTCTCACACTCTCTCACCCCTTTTCCTTCTCCCCTTTCCCACTTCCCCCCCTCCCCTCCTTCCCTCCCCTTGGACCCTCTGCCCTACTAACTCTCTGCTCCCCCTCCTACCTCCCAACCTCCCCCTTCCCCCTGATACCCCCATCTAAGTTTTCGTTTATGTTCTGTTAACCTCCCCAAAATGGGAAGGAAGATGTACCCATTGTTATTTCATTTCATACAATGTACTCTGTACATATGTCATGCCCTGTATGTTCTTCTTTCTTTTCAATAAAAAATGATTAAACACAAAAAAGATACGTTGTAGTGTATAGCCTAAAACCACTCTGATTTTGAGAACACAGTCCCCAGCTCTTGTTCCCATTTCAATAGTGAGGCAGGATTGGATGACCTTTTAAGTCACATGACCGGGCGCCCCTCTGGACTTTTTTCCCATCCTACTTTGAAATTCATTTCTGGCTCCCAGCGTCAGTGGGAGTGCACTGGACACACACATTGGGGGTTATTTACGAAAGCAAATCCACTTTGCACTGCAGGTGCACTTGGAAGTGCAGTCGCTCTAAATCTAAGGGGAAGATCTGAAATGAGTGGAAGCTCTGCTGATTTTTATCATCCAATCATGTGCAAGCTAAAATGCTGTTTTTTTTATTTTTCCTTGCATGTCCCCCTCGGATCTACAGCGACTTTACTTCCAAGTGCACTTTTAGTGCAAAGTGGATTTTCCTTTAGTAAATAACCCCCATTGTGTTTTTATAAATGTAAAGTGTTTTTTTTTTGTTTTTTTTTTAAAGTAGAGGTATGGTTGCAGCCACCTTTTTATCTTCTTCCAAAATGCAGAACATACATTATTCTAATGATAAAAGAAGCCAAAATCCTACTTTTGCACAGTATGGTAGGGTAGGGGCTGAGAAGATCCAGTGGCAGAAAAGATTATCTAGTCTTCTAGATACCAGCCAGCAGGTAAACTTTAGGCTGCTTTTCAAGTTTTAAAGGCTCTGTTTGTTTGATAAAACATGGATGTTATATACAGCTTAGGAACTCATCAGCCGTGACTTATCTCTTAACTTGACCTCCAGAAGGTTTTGCCTCCTTCGTGACCAGGGCATTTTTTTGCTATTCAGCACTGCACTACTTTAACTGGCATTTGCGTTGTCGTGCAACACTGTACACAAATTAAATTTTATATCGTTTTTTTTTTTTTTTTTTTATACAAAAAGAGCTTAATTTTGATGTTACCGTATATACTCGGGCATAAGCTGAGATGGGGTTCCTAGCACCAAGTGACCCCAAAATATGGGGCCCCAAAGTCGGTCAACTGTGTCCATCTGCAGCAATGTCATTTCGGGACCCTTTTGGCTGCAGCTAGGGGGTATTTAGGAACCCTTAACTACCAAGTTTGAAGTTAGGGGGACCCATGGCTGCAAATGGGCACAGTGAGGCTGCAAATGGGCATTGTTGACCCTCTTTTCCACTTACAGTAGCTGCGCATTTCTCACCCTAGGCTTAAACTCAAGTCAATAAGTTTTCCCAGTTTTTTGTGGTAAAATTGGGTGCTTCGGCTTATATTCGGGTCGGCTTATACTTGAGTATATACGGTATTTGATCAGCACTGGGATTTTTTTTTATTGTATAAACAAAAAAAGACTTTGAAAAAATAAAATTATTTTCTACTTTGTGTTATAAAACCATATCCAATAAAATCTAATTTCTGCATAAATTTAGACCAAAATGTTTTCTGCTACGTCTGGTAAAAACCAAACTGCGTTTTTGAGGACACTAGTCTAGTTCTGATCATGATCAAGATACTGATTCGTATAGACATTATGCTAGTAACGGTGGTGATCAGCGACCTATAGTGTGACTGATAGTATGGTGGGCAATCCAACGCTGACACTGGCCGGGAAATCTGCTAACTGCCATTGACATGGCTTAGTGACACTAATAATGCTGTACACTGTAGTAATGACACTGGCTGGGGAGAGGTTAACTCTGTGCCTAACAAGTGTCATGTGTGCTGCTTTTACTCACAGATCTGGCTGCTTTTTTTCCCCTGAACTCCTGAGTTGATTTCAGGGAGAAGAAACAGCCAGATCGCTGTCTGTGTACAGAGTTCTGTGTGTTTGGCTGCAGAATTATGTGTTTACAATCAGCAGGTATAGAGACAAAATAATTGGCTGAAAGCCGCTGTCAAACTCATGCTGTGTCCAATCACAGCACAGATCAGCAGGGGGCGCATACATGCATATTCTGAAAAAGGCGGCAACATACAGGTACGTTGCCAAACCTGTATATACTACCAGCCTGCAGTAAATGTACCATGGGCGGATAGCAAGTGGTTAAAAGAGAGCTTAGGTTAATGTTTCTGTTAATTGGTGCCTTAAAGCAAGGAGCTCTGCTGTGTTACCACCTTAGATAACCCATAGTGCTCTAGGAATCTTTTGCTGTGTATGAACATATTTATTTGTAAAACAAAGATTGTATGTAGATAGTAAAAAAACAAGAATTTAAATGTGTTAACTTCAAAGAAAATGAACATTACGTTGATCATTATAGTTTCTTTTAACGGTATCCTTTCACAAAGCAAAATACCTCTGTGATTTAAAGCTGAACGTCTGGGTTGATTGCTTGTTTAGTTTTAGGGGAGTTTTCAAGTACAGGAATATTTATTCCTTGCAGCTGGCTTCCGACTGCGAATGCGCAAGTCAGGCTGGGCTTTGTGAGGGTGTGGGCAAAGGGGAGGGGGAACTTTGGCGATTCGAGCATAAGTGGGAGCGGGTACCTATTAAAACTAGATACTCGCTTCCCCCATATGTGGGGGGGGGGGGGCCATAAATCAGAACTTTCCCTGTAGGGTGAAGGTTCCCTTTAAGTCTCCATCAAAGCAATTGTTCCTTGCCTCGTGTGTTCAAAAAGCCTCAGCCGAGGGAAGACAGGACATAAAGAAATGCCATGCTCTACCAGAATCCACAATACACTGGTTTAGTGAAAACCTGATTCTCTTTAGGCATGATCCAAACACTCACCTCTCTGCAGAACATTGTCAACCCCCAAGCTTAATGTTCTGATTTTGCTTGCAAGTTGCTGTTTGAACTGTAATAAATGAGATGGAGATGTAATTATCTGTGTGCCATCCATTTGGAATAGATGGGTCCTCATTGTGTGGAAGGAGCTGACTTACATTTGTTATCACAACCGCTGCTGAAAGGTTTGATCCGGCATTAGACACACTCTTGATCTTGAGTTTGAGCTGACGATCTGTTTAAGAAATTAGAGAAAAAAAAGAATATTTAGGGTTACAGAGCATAGACCCACACAAAGAGAACATTATAAATTTCAATGTGGTTTTTCACATCATGTATCCCTTTGTCTAAGGGTGGCCATACACACTGCAACCTGCTTCTGTAATCCCTGTACAATTTTAAGTAAATTTGCCAAAACTTTGTTACATGAGGACAAACCTATTTAATAAATTTTTTATTCAATTCCACAGGCTTTTATTTTACATAGTTGTTGGTAGATCTAGAGCAGTGGTCTCCAAACTGTGGTCTGGGGGTCAGATGTGGCCCTTTGCTTGCCTTTATCTGGCCCTTGGGGCACTATTCCACCAACTGACAACAATGATAAGGCACCATTCCCTCTACTTACACCATCAACGGGGCACTGTTTCTCCCATTAAAACCAATGAAGGGGAACTGATGCCGGGACATTTTCTACACCCACTAGCCACAGTCCAGACCCCCTAAAGCTGAAAGGACAGTAAATTGGCCCTTTTCTTTAGGCCCCTTATTTATAGTGTATGTATCAAGTTAACCACTTCAATACCAATGCCCAGGACAATTTTCAGTGCTGTCACACTTTGAATGACAATTGCGTGGTCATGCAACACTGTACCCAAACTACATTTTTATAATTTTCTTCCCACAAATAGAGCTTTCTTTTGGTGGTATTTGATCACCTCTGGCGTTTTATTTTTTGCTAAACAAACGCGACAGACGCCGATCGGCTCTCCCTGTCAGCGCAAACCGAGAAATGCTGTTTACCGGCACTTCCTGGTTCACGCGATGATCAGCTGTGATTGGTCACAGCTGATCACGTGGTAAGAAGCCTCTGACAAAGGCTCTTTATCACGATCAGAGGTGCGGCGTGTCAGAGTGAAACGCCGTACTCGCGATTGCGGCGTTTTGCGCCCCCACGTTATCCTGCTGGATGTCATATGACGCCCAGTCAGGGTAAAGCCTCATACACACGATCGGACCGTGGACCAACTTTCCTGTGGATTTTTGTCCAAAGGGCGTTGGCCCCAAGTTGGTATTGCATACACACGGCAGGACTTTTTTCAGCCAACTTTCACCAAATCACTTGGTTTTTCTGCTCTTTACCGCCACCTTTGGTCAACTTCTGTATTGTTGTCTGATCTTTTGCATTGGTTCTGCATTGGTTTGTACAAAAGTCCATTGGTTTTGTGTACACACGGTCGGACTTTGGTCCATCGGACTTTTGTTGGCAGAAAGTTGGTCCGTTCGTACAGCCAACAAAAGTCCAATGAAACCTGGAAAAAGTTGGTCTGATGGAGCGTACACACGGTCTGATGTTGGTCCAAAACAGCTAATTTGCATGTTGGTTGTCAAAAAGTCCGATCGTGTGTATGGGCCTTAACAGAACCACTTCCCGGCCATCATTCTGCAATCTGCATACGGCGGGAGGGAAGTGGTTAAGGATAGTGAGAAGAGAATATATCTTAATTTAAATATATATGTGTATATATATTGATCAGCGTTCACATTGTAACCAGTGACAGGTAAAGTAAATAACATTTGATTATCTTGTAACAATGGCATCTGAAAGTGGATGGGATGTATTGGGCAGCAAGTGACCATGTTGCCCCTGAAGTTGATGTGTTAAACGAAAACAAAAATCGCAAGGATTTGAGTGACTTTGACAAGGGTCAAATTGTAATGGCTAGACAACTGGGTCAGAGTAACTCCAAAATTGCATCTCTTGTGGGATGTTTGCAGTTGTCAGGGCCTAATGCCGTGTACAGACGATCGGACATTCCGACAACAAAACCGTTGATGTTGGCTCAAACTTGTCTTGCATACACACGGTCACACAAATGTTGTCGGAAATTCAGAACACCAAGAACGCAGTGACGTACAACACGTACGACGAGCTGAGAGAAATTAAGTTAAATAGCCACAGCGGCTCTTCTGCTTGAATCCAAGCATGCGTGGAATTTTGTGCGTTGGAATTGTGTACACACGCTCGCAATTTCCGACAACAAGTTTTGTTGTTGGAAAATTTGAGAACCAGCTCTCAAACATTTGTTGTCTGAAATTCTGACAACAAGCTCACATCGAACATTTGTTGTCGGAATGTCCGATCGTCTGTACGCGGCATTAGTCATGCAAGAAAGGAAAACTGCCAAATCAGTGACAGTGTCATGGGCGACTAAGGCTCATTGATGCACATGGGAAGTAAAGGCTGGCCTGTGTACTCTGATCAAATGGAAGAGCTACTGTAGCCTGAATTGCTGAAAAAGTTCATTCTGGTTCTGATAGAAAGGTGACAGAACACACTGTGCATCGCACTTTGTTGTGTATGGGGCCGCGTAGCCGCAGACCAGTCAGGGTGTGAATGCTGACCCGTGTCCACAGCCAAAAGCACCTACAATGGGCAGCATCAGAACAGGACCATGGAGCAATGGAAGAAGGTGGCTTGGTTTGATGAATTCAAGAATGGTTTGAGGAACACAGCAATAAGTTTGATGTGTTGACGTGGCCTCCAAATTCTCCAGATCTCAAACTAATCGAACATCTTTGGAATGTGCTGGAAAAACAAGTCTGATCCATGGAGGCCTCACCTTACAACTTACAGGACTTACAGGACTTAAAGGATCTGCTACTGTCGTCTTAGTTCCAGATACCACAGCATACCTTCAGAGATCTAGTGACGTCCATGCCTCAACAGGTTGCAGTGGTTATAATTTTATGAATGATTAGAGTGTGTGTGTGTGTGTGTGTGTGTGTATGTGTGTATGTGTATGTGTATGTATGTATGTGTGTATATATATATATGTATATATATATATATATATATAATTTATTTATGTTTAAAAGACATACACGCATAGACCTATGGAACATCACTCGATTTATCTGTATGTCGTAATACCTGGTATGTTCAGAACCGCCACCTGAACCTCGCACAGTGTTAGCATGGCAATAAGATTGGGCATGACCACTGTGATGTAACGTCCGTAGATTCTCCCACATGGAAATGACCTAGTCTCTCCCGAGGACATTGAAGGTATGACGGCACAGCTGTAAGGCAAGAAACAAGGGCTGATTACTGCAAACTGCAAGCTAAAAGAACTAATGTAGAAGTGGAGTGGTCAATGGAATGCTTGTTATATCTTGCCCCCGCAATCTGATTGGTTGCAACAAACATTAAAGCAGTAAATCACTCCCAGAGAGGACTTCATACAGTATAAATGTCTAATAAGAGTTTTTGTTGCCCATTCAGTTGGTTTCAAATTCTCCCATACTGCGCTGAAAGCACAAAAACAGAGGCTGTGATTGGTTGATTATGATATTTTGCTTTTGTTAATAAACAAGCATTTTTATTCTTTTCATATTGTGTAGCATTTATTTATAGTGGTCTCATAAACTTTAAAGTATATCCAACACAAACTAGGCACAATCGCAGTGCCTTACTTACATTGGGTTATATATTCCATAGCCTTGTATGTCTTTGCCAACATGGATCTCGGCCCCCAGCAGCAGGCTTGGCTGCTTGCTTATCTGGTTGGTAATCGTAACGTTATCAATGAGGTAGCCACGTCTCAAGTCCACTGTCCACCATGGCTGGAACTCATAGGTAGTCTGGCTGCAGGACCCATACAAGAGGTTGGGATTGGTATTATTATCTATTGCCAGGTAAGCTTCCCCCCAGCCTTGATTGGAGCTGGACTGAAAGGCAAGACCCTGGAGAGCCACATTTGCAACTGGAAAAAGAGCATCAATATGTATTCAGTCATTGCTGTATTTTTATTCAAATCAATTCATACATACAGTACATAAATAAACAATTGCGCATTCTGTTGTGCTTATCCAACGTGATTTCATGACATTTTTTTTCTCTAAAAATATGAATCTTTGTTATGTAGTGTTCAGCATCCCCTGGGGCTTACGAAGTGCCTGTAGGCCTAAAGTGAATCTGTGCACCAGCTAAGTAGATTGTAATGATTCTTAAAGTGTTTGTAAACCTCAGACATTAAATATAAACAAAGCACTTCGCTCTATATCAGGGGTCTTCAAACTTTGTCCCTCCAGTTATTCAGGAACTACAATTCCCATCATTGCCTAGTCATGTCTGTGAATGTCAGAGTTTTACAATGCCTCATGGGACATGTAGTTCCGCAACAGCTGGGGAGCCATAGTTTGAAGATTCCTGCTCTATAGTGTGTACTTGTCCCAATCCAGAGCCCTAAGTGTAATTTCTGTCCGCCGCTTCGTTACTCTGCTATAAGCATAAGTCACTTCTGACAAGTTTTCCTGACACCAAGAGAAAAATGGTGACAGGGGAGAGCACAACTTGTGAATGACAACCTCCGTTCTGTCTCTGTGTACTGTGTGAAGGGGCGTGTGTCCCTTCCCTTCAATCAGCTCTCAGCGCTCTCCTCACTGATGTAACTGCAGCTCTTTGAAAGATGTAGGATAAAGATGGCTGTAGATAAACAGGTACAACTTATGTAGGGGGATTTGTGTAATCTCTGTGTGTCACTTGTATCCAGTCAATTCATTGGGTGTATGTAAGGGTTTACAACCACTTTAAGACAATGGAGTGTGGAAGGGATCCGGTGGCTGCGCAGCCGCTAGATCGCTTCCATCTCACAGCCGACAGTCGGCTTGTCAGATTTTGGCCCCTTTCACGCTAGCAGAACAATCGGATCTGAAAAACGGACAGGTGGACCTGATTGGACCCGACAGTCTTCTATGGAGCAGCGGGTGTAAACTAACGTGTCAGTTTATACTCACCTACATCTGATCTGATCCCAACGGCTAAAAACAAACGCTCCCCATCCGTCTGGTGGATTGGATTAGATGGCAGTTGGGTGTAAATGGACAGGCCACCCGCTTACATCCAACTGCCCATAGAGGAGAGCGGGCTGTGACTCTGTATGCTCTGCATAATTAGACTAGCCATCCAGACTGATCCCCCACTGAGCAAGTGGTTTGCAACAAAGCCCGCCCCATGTGGAAAGGAGCCTTACACAGTATGTTTAAAACACTCCAAAGCCACTGATGTAGTTTCTATATTGTAGTACACTTGTGCAACTTGAAAGTTGCGTGATTTTTACAGTGCTTTTTGACGCAAATTGAAGCAATGCCTGTGTAATCTTGAGGTCTATGGACCTCAAGACGCATCAAAGTCGGACCAAAGTAGTACAGGGACTACTTTGAAGTCGCTGTGACTCGAAGACGCAAAGATATGAATGGTACTCATTGGAAACTATGGGGTATGACTTGTCATGCGACTTTGCAGTTCCAAGTCACAACAGTATGAAAGGGGCCTTAACCACTTGCCGACCAGCCGCCGCAGTTTTACTGCCGCAGAATGGCATGGCTGGGCGAAACAACGTTATGTAACGTCACTTCGCCCTGTGGCCACTAGGGGTGCATTGGCACCGCTCGCCACCGGAGCCGATGCGAGTGCCCGGCAGGCGCGATGACCGACAGGCTCCCGCGATCGCTTGTGACACACCGAAAACTGGGATCTGTGTTTGTGTAAACACACAGATCCAGGTTCTCTGAGGGGAGAAGAGACTGATTGTGTGTTCTTACAAAGTATAAACAGCGATCTGTCATCTCCCCTAGACAGTCCCATCCCCCCTTCAGTTAGAACACACACTAGGGAACACAATTAACCCCTTGATCGCCCCCTAGTGTTTAACCCCTTCCCTGCCATGCATTTTTATAGCACTGATCGCTGTATAAATGCCAATGGTCCCAAAAATGTGCAAAAAGTATCCGATGTGTCCGCCATAACGCTGCAGTCCCGATAAAAATCGCAGATCGCTGCCATTACTAGTAAATAAAATAATAATAATAAAAATGCTATAAATCTATCCCCTATTTTGTAGACGCTATAAATTTTGCGCAAAGCAATCAATATACGCTTATTGCTATTTTTATTACCAAAAATATGTAGAAGAATACATATCGGCCTAAACTGAGAAAAAAAAATGTTTTTTAAAAAAAAATGGGGATATTTATTATAGCAAAAAGTACAAAATATTGTGTTGTTTTCCAAAATTGTCACTCTTTTTTTTGTTTATAGTGAAAAAAATAAAAACCGCAGAGATGATCAAATACAACCAAAATAAAGCTCTATTTGTGGGGAAAAAAAGTATGTCAATTTTGTTTGGGTGCAGCGCTGCAGGACCGTGCACTTGTCAATTAAAGCGACGCAGTGCCGAATCGCAAAAAATGGCCTGGTCATTTAGCAGCCAAGTCTTCCGGGGCTACAGCGGTTAAAGGCATTCTCATGGAAATTTTTAAGTAAAAATCAGAGAGGGGCAAGGAAGTGACTTTTCTGACTAATAAATATATTTATTTAGGTATTGTTTTGGTGTCTGTTAGGCAGGATCTTTACTTTCAAAAGCCTAAAATTGAGGCCCGGTTCACTTTGAAAGAACTCATCAGTACATTTTGTGACCTCAATGGTCCAACTTCCCTCGCTGGCACCAATATCTTCTACCCAGCTTCTTCTAGGTGCCAGGCAGCAGCTGTCTTTATTGGCTGGTGTGGGATGGCATCACTCTTACACATTGGTTGGTATGGAATGACATCACCCTTACACATTGGCTGGTGTGGGATGACATCATTCTTACACATGTGCTGGTGTGAAATCACATCACTCTTACACATGGGCTGGTGTGGGATGACATCACTCTTACACATGGGCTGGTGTGGGATGACATCACTCTTACACATGGGCTGGTGTGGGATGACATCACTCTTACACATGGGCTGGTGTGGGATGACATCACTCTTACACATGGGCTGGTGTGGGATGACATCACTCTTACACATGGGCTGGTGTGGGATGACATCACTCTTACACATGGGCTGGTGTGGGATGACATCACTCTTACACATGGACTGGTGTGGGATGACATCACTCTTACACATGCGCAAGAATACAGTCATCCCAACACACAGGAGCCAGAATGTAAAGTGCAGCTCAGTGTAGAAGACTGCGATCAGGTATGTTCCTTTTATAGCAGAAGAGAGGTGGCATGTCCCCTTCTGCAATACACTGCCTGCCTGCTTGCAGTTTTTAAATGCAGGAGCTCCACTTTAATGGAAAAGCCTTCTAGTTTCAAGACAGTTTATTTATTTAAGATACAAAATACTATATATACTACCATCACCTTTTTTTTTTTTTTATCAAAGATTAAAAAAAAAAAAAAAAAATGTGTATTTAGCTGGCCATACAATCTCCTTTATATCTACCATCAACTATGTAGTGCAAGGGGCCTGCCTGATTTGATTAAAACCAAATGACGATTATCGGTCTGTCCTCACATTACCTAGTTTTGGTAGATCTAAATGAGATTGTACAATGTATTTGCATAGTGTATAGGCAGCATTTGTTGTCTATTACAACCAAATCCTTTATTTGCTCGCCTTCGCTGAGCAATGGTGGTTGAAGTATGGTTACTATGACAACACAGAAAGCTCTTTACGTCTGTTTTCTTTCTATAGAAGAGATGTGTTTTGAATTTGGATATTCATACAGAAAAGCACACACTGCTTTACTTACCTGCGGCCTCAACTCTGGTATCATAGTTTACACCTGTGAATTACAGAATAAAACATCCTGTTACTTATATGTATATTGTATTAATTAATACATTCTACTATTATTATAATGACTCTTTCTATAGTGGTAACATGTTCTATAGCGCTTTACACTCTGGGGAAATCACAAACATTAAGGGGAATAGAGAAAAAACAAACATTTATACTCCCCTCCATGCTGCAGCCTGTCTGATGCTGCAGCTGCCCCCTGCTGGCTCTAAGGCCAAGAACTGAGCGATCACAAGACTGCAGATCGCTCAGTTCTCAGTCTGCTTGGAGCTGAGAGTGGTGACTGTTAGTCACCATCTCTCTACTCTGCCCTCCAATGCTCATTGCCACGTCAGTGTCACGTGTCATCAGTGCCATGGCAGTGTCACGTGTCATTATCCTGGTGCTCCAGGGCCTTCAAAAAGTGTAATAGGTAGTCAACAATTTAGATGTGTAATTTATGCTCCTAGAACAGCTGATGGCGCTCCCTGCATGCTGGGCCTTTCTATGTGGCCAGGCTGTGAAAAAGTCCCACACATGTGGTATCATAATACTCAGGAGGAGTAGCAGAATTTATTTTGGGGTGTCATTTGTGGTATACACATGCCATGTGAGAGAAATAACCTATTACAATGACAATTTTGTGGAAAAAAAAAAAAATCTTAATTTTGCTAAAAATTGTGGGAAAAAATGACAACATCAAAAACCTCACCATGCCTCTTACTAAATACCTTGGAATGTCCACTTTTAAAAAAGGGGTCATTTGGGGGGTATTTGTTCTTTCCTGGCTTGTTCGGGTCGCAAGAAATGAGATAGGCCACCAGTACATCAGATGTGATCAATTTTTTATGATTTGCACCACAGCCTGTAGACTCTCTAACTTTCACAAAGACCAAATAATATCCATTAATTTTGGTTATTTTTACCAAACATATGTAGCAGTATAAATTGTGGCCAAAATTTATGAAGAAAAATTTATAATTTGCAAAATGTTATCACAGAAACAAAGAAAAATGCATTTTTTTTTCAAATTTTCGGTCTTTTTTTCATTTATAGCGCAAAAAATAAAAAACCCAGAGGTGATCAAATACCACCAAAAGAAAGCTCTATTTGTGGGAAAAAAAGGACAAAAAATTCATTTGGGTACAGTGTTGCATGACTGAGTAATTGTCATTCAAAGTGTGAGAGCACCGAAAGCTGAAAATTGGTCTGGTCACGAGGGGGGTTTAAGTGCCCAGTTGTCAAGTGGTTAAGAAAACAGGATCTCTGTTTTTTTTTTTTAGGTTAACAAACACTTTAAATCAGCTGCTGAAGTTGCTTAATATCACTTTAATCAAGCCAGTATTGGTTCCCTGTCCAAATCTGCTCTGGGTTATGTAATAGGCATTGCTCTGCTTAGCATCAATATACAGGAAGACAATAGCAAGGGTATAATGTGGGGACAAACTGGAGGAGAGCTAGCTTTAAAACCTGCTGCATTGCTGGTTCTCTGCTATGATGTTGGGCCCGAGTTCTGCCACACCCTTCCCAAGCATCTCTGACCAACAGGGATGTACATAAAGTTGGGGGGGGGGGGGGGCACAGGTATGACTTTCTGAGTTAAAAAAGAAAAAAGTCACTATTTGAGCCCAGATTCTGGGGGATGATAAAAAGGGTATGTAACAGCTTTTAGATGATGTGTACTTTGTACCCTTACTACCCTAAGGGCTCTTTCACACGGACGGTCCGTATGTCCGTTTTGCATCCTTCCGTTTTCGGATGCAAAACGGACATACATGTATCCCTATGGGATAGCGGGTGTCAGCGGATGAACATCCGCTGACACCCGATCTCGTCCGTGCCCGCTATGGTCCGTTTCTGCAGACGGAGGAAAACCCTATTTTTTTCATCCGTCTGCAGAGCGGATCGGATGACGACGGACTATACGGTCCGTCGTCACCCGATCTACCATAGGGGAGAGCGGCGCTCTGACAGGTCCATCCCTGCACAGTGTGCAGAGACGGACCTGTCATCTTCCTGCACAGCGGAGATCGCTCCGGCGATCCCCGCTGAGCAAGCGGCTATCCACGGGGCGGATCTGCACTGATCCGCCCCGTGTGAAAGAGCCCTAAGCCTGGTAAACAATATACGTTTTTTTTTTTCAACCCAGCACACTAAACAAAAAACTCTGACTGTACTAAAACCAGCCATAGATGTAGCAAATTTCTTCCCTTTCTTTCCACGGTTTACAGGAAATAAGATTTCCCCATCAACAAAGACAGTGTTGACACAGGATTCTCTTCTGCCGAGCCATTGTGTTCCCCTGGCAGAAGTAGGAGGAGGTTGTTGATGGAGGGGTAACAGGGGAAGTCGTTGTCGCTGGAGAAGACAGTGATTATTGCCACTATCGATAATCGCATGTAAAATACAGCAGGCTGGTTGTATCCAAGTTGATTGATCAACTTGGGTACATTCAGCTTGCCAATACATTGTTCGAATCTTGGCTGGTTTAGCAGGCCTTGAACCGTCTATGGCTGTCTTAACACAAGTGATGTTAGTATAACAATCTCCCCTGCTGTACTATTGTGCTCTGACAGGAGGACCCCCCCCCCCCGGACAGGGTACACCGGTCAGTGGATGCCGGTTTTCCAGATTTTCGTGCGATCAGCTACTGTCAGACAGGAAGCTGTGTACTTGGGCAGGTCAGCTGGTTTATGCCGAACCAACTGTTTTTTCCCGATTTTTGGCCCATGTATACTCGG
This sequence comes from Lithobates sylvaticus, assembly GCA_028564925.1. Classification (NCBI taxonomy): domain Eukaryota; kingdom Metazoa; phylum Chordata; class Amphibia; order Anura; family Ranidae; genus Lithobates; species Lithobates sylvaticus. The sequence continues at coordinate 186,509,116 of CM053033.1, read as the reverse complement.
CACTACCCTCTTCATCTGTTCCTTTTCAAGAACTCTATTATATCGTGTACAGAGGAACAGCAGGGATATCCTTCCCACAGTACACAAATCCACAAAGAGGAACTATAATCTACATCACATGAAGACAGATAAGGTTGAATGATCTACAACAGTGGTCATCAACCCCGTCCTCAGGGTCCACTAACAGGCAAGGTTTTATGTATTACCTTGGGGAGATGAAGACTAGAATACTGCAATCACTGAGCAGCAAATGATATCACCTGTGATGTATTTCAGTTATCTTGCAAACCTGGCCTGTTAGTGGGCCCTGAGGACAGGGTTGATGACCACTGATCTAAAATACCTCTGTTATTCCAAGCTTTTCTTCCATTGATGCTGATAAAGCCACCAGCCAAGGGCCACATACAGTACATAAAACATCCATTGGCTTGTGGTTATCTCTGCATTTACAAAACAATACATAAATTGTGAGTGCTGGATTGATTTCAACACTCATGGGAAATAATACCTTTATGTACAATATATATTGTGGTTTACTTACCTAGCAACAGAAAGCAGGAGAGGATTGATGTGTAAGTCAGCGACATGCTTCCCAGTTGTGGGATATAATGTAGAGCTCTTTTCGCGTGTGTCATCCCAATACTCTAGGCTGATTTGCATTACAAATCAGAGCGAACTTAAAATACACAGAATTTCCTTATACCTTCCAACTGAACTCAGGGCATGTAGTTTAAATAAACCGTATTCCTCAATAGCCACACAGGATGTGCAATCACTTTGTGTGAACCAAATACATTTACAAACCTAGATAATACATTGAATGTGAAATGAATAGGGCGCTAGTGTTAATTAAATGTGATCATCTAAAAATACAACAAAATAATGCACATATGATTGTGTATGATCAAATACAAATGCTATAATCTCAATAGTATATAAAATAAACCAATCTTATGCTTTAATTACAATTTAAAACAAGTAACACTTCCCATTAGTGCAAACACACTCTCTATAAGCTTGTGAACATAAGTCCATCAATCCTACCTATCTTATTTTCCACTCCAATCCCGAGAAAAAAAAAAACACCCGTGACCGGTGAAATCACTACACACTCACCAGATATGTAACGGCTTTATTTAAAAAGTGGTCAATATGCAGTTAGTTGGGACTCCACTCTGTTTCAAGATAAGCCCAGCTCCTAATAGTGTTTACCATAACGTTGAATCCACTTCTATTACACATTTATGGGTGTCAAACTGGCACTAATACAGCCCGCAGTATGTATATTACAAAGCACCGCTGCTCCGCCACGTCCTGGACATGGCTTGCGTTCCAAGAACCAGAAATGACAGAACTAGAATTGATGTACTGGAAGCTCTGTCTCAACACTCTTCGTCAGAGATCAATAGCCATTTCGATCTGGCGAAGAAGCGGATGCTTTGAAACGTTATCTCCATGTTCTGATGTCACTTTCAATGCGACTCCGAGTGTGGTCCATGCTGGTTCTGAGACGACAAGACGGTGTCAGGAACCATGAAACCAGAACGAGACAGAAGTACAGTTAAATCACACTTGTTTAATAATAAAAGTAAATAGAACAAACGTAGTCAAAACATAGCCAAAGTTCGGTAACCAGAATGGATAGTCAGCCAAGCCAGAAGGTCAGGGATCAGTGTAGTGGAACAGCAAGCAGGATCTGGAGCCAGAAGGGAAGTCAGCCAAGCAAGTCTTTAAACAGGAACGCAGGAGATAGTCTGTGATGTTGACCAAGGTGAAGGCAGAGATCCTCTGGGCAGGACGGCTTAAGTAGGCAGGACTGAAGAACAGGAAATCATCAGCAGGTGAGTAGCTGTGGAAAGATAGGAGCTGGCAATTAGCCGACAGCTGATCAGCCATCTCAGAGAAGGAAGGGCTAAGCCCAGCCCTGACAGACGGATGTCCGGACTGTTTTTCCTCTCCTCTCCTGTTAATATCTACACACCACCATCCACCGGGGACCCCCTGAGGGACCACAGTATTTTACTGTTATACAATCTTTATATTAATGTGAGTAGCCTATTGGCCGATTTTAATTAAATGTTCCATTCGTTGCATCTTCTGCTGCACTTCGTTTTTGGCACACCTTGTTTTTCTCTCAACGCGCTTCGTCACACTGACGTCATCGGGAGGACTTTGTTTACACTAATGGGAATTGGTGTTACATTTTAAAAAACAGTATATGGTTGGTTTATTTTATATATTATTGATATTTGCATTAGCATTTGTTTATATTTGATACATCATCGGTACTTTATTTGCATTTTTTTTAAACATATTTATTTACTTCTCTGACCACCATAACAACTGGTCAGACCTCTTGCATTGGACGGAGTTTGCTCACAGTAGTGCCACCAATACCGCTTCCCAATTGTCTCAGTTTTTGGTGAATTATGGTTTTCTAACCATCCATGTTGCCTTACTCATTTTCTTCTCAAAGAATTCCTGCATTAGAGGAGCATCTCCATGGTCTTCTTTACACTTGGGTACAGGTCCAAGAGTCCTTGCAATGTGCCAGTGATAGGTACAGACTTAATGCTGAGCGCAGGCACCTACCTGCGCAAATAGGTTCGGGAGAGGGCTTGGCTGTCATCTCGCAACCAACGACTCCGTGTCCCCTCACAGAAACTGGCACCACGGTTCATTGGGCCTTTCTGTATTCTCCATAAGATCAACTCAGTGGCTTACGCATTAGACCTTCCTTTTAACATGCGTATTTCAAATGTATTTCATGTCTTCTTATTAAAACCTTTGGTGTGCAGCCGCTTCACCACCTCGATACCACATCCTTGCCCAGTTCAGGTTGAGAACCATGAGGAGTATGAGATACAATCAATCATTGACTCCCGTAGGTTCCGTGGGCGCATACAGTCCCTGGTTCATTGGAAAGGGTACGGTCTGGAGGAGCGTTCTTGGGTCTCATCCTTGGACGTACATGCTCCTGTCCTCTTCCATGCTTTCTGTAGATGTTTCCCCCTCAAACCTGGTGGCCCTCTGAGGGGGAGGGGTTTCATTGAGGAGGGGGTACTGTCAGGGCTGGGCTCAGCCCTCCCCTCTCAGTGCTCACCTGTCGGTTAATTGCCAGCATTTATTGTTCCTCAGTGCCTCACCTGGTGATCATTTCTTGCTCGTCAGCCAGCCCCTTCTAGCTATTTAAACTGCCTGGTTCATATCTCGCATGCCTTCGACTTGGTCAACATATCTGAAGATCCTCTGCTGTGTTCCTGTTAAAGACTTAATAGTGAAAAAATATATATGATCATAAACAATGTGATTGTGAAAAAAAAAAAAAAAATCAATATAATAGTCTACTGATAGGCTTGACGTGATTGCTGCCCAGCCCACACCACTTAAAGTGTATCCGCTTGTGACTCTCAATAGATAATAAACAAAATATAATATATATATAGTGTAGCGCAACCAAAAACTTATAAATCAAGTCCAATATTGACAAAATTCCACTGTAGTGCAACTTTAAGTGACCTGCTGAAGAAGCTCATTAGAGAGCGTAACGTGTACATGTGTGAGGTGCCGCCATTCAGGACGTTTTTCTCCCTTCTCATCATTATTGCTGATATGCATGTTTTTCACATTTGTATGTGAGTATTTTATCCCTGAGTTAAGTTTTATTAAATGTTATTAGCAGAGAGCACTATGGTTTGCCTTTGTTTTATATGGCTACACATGACTGAATGAGATCCCGGGAGGAGGTCTGAGCTGTCTAGGTGCACTGTGATGAGGATTCGTGTTGCCGAGGTATCCTGAGAGATATTTCACCAGGCGTGTGTGACTCTGTAGTGGGGTCCATATCATGAGAACACGGAGGAGGTCTGTCTTGTCCAGGAACACCAGGAGGAGGAACGGTTTACCAGAGGCATCCTGAGAGATATTACTACAGGCGTGTGTGACTCTGTAGTGGGGGTCAACATTGGGCGGTAAGCAGGCATTCCAGCTAGAGGTGGTGCTCACTGAAGTCACTGTTAAAGACTTGCCTGGCTGACATCCCTTCTGGCTCCTGATCCTGTTTGCCGTCTCCATCTAGGCTGATCTCTGGCTTCCTGATTTACTGGCTTGCACTAACTACCTGCTTTGATTATCGAACCCTGTCTATGTTTTGGCTACGTTTACTATTTGCACAATTTTTACCACAATATTAAAAGGTGTGATTTTTACTGCATTTCTGTCTCCGTCTGATTCATGGTTCCTGACAAAGTGACATTATATTTGTTCTGTACATAGTCTGTGCAGAGAGCAGAGCTGTGTAAGGGACCCATCAGGCTCCCTGCAGAAAACTACAGAAGGGGGCGGAGACAAGACCAATCTCCCTGCACAAGGAGAGAGAGCAGTAGTGAGCGCTCTTTAATTACAGAAATCTCCTGCAAAGAGGCAAAGGGGGTCATTTACTAAGATGAATGCGCTGCGCCAGTTCAGACCTTAATTGGTGCGCCAGATAAATTATTAATTGAGTGTATGAACCGGCGCACGAATAAGCGCAACACATAATATGCCGGCGCACCGCGATAATATTATGCCATTGATAATAGCACACGCCGTTATCATTAACAATCCATTCACACAGGGGCAACTTGACTTCCAACGCGACTTGGGGCGACTTACAACACGACTTGGGGTGACTTACAACACGACTTTAAGTCGCCCCCAGGCCAGGCGACTTTAATTAAAAAAAAAAAAAAAAACCACGGCATGGGTTTCCCTCCAAGAGCATACCAGGACCTTCAGGTCAGGTATGGATATTAAGGGGAACCCTGCGCAAAAAAAAAAAAAAACGGCGTGGGGGTCCCCTTCAAAATCCATACCAGACCCTTATCCGAGTACACAACTTGGCAGGCCACAGGAAAAGAGGAGGGGACGAGAGAGCGCCCCCCCTCCTGGACCATACCAGGCCACATGCCCTTAATATTGGGAGGGTGCCTTGGGGTCCCCCCCAAAGCACCTTGTCCCCATGTTGATAAGGACAAGGGCCTCATCCCCACAACCCTGGCCAGTGGTTGTGGGGGTCTGCGGGCGGGAGGCTTATCGGAATCTGGAAGCTCCCTTTAACAAGGGGACCCCCAGATCCCGCCCCCCCCCCCTGTGTGAAATGGTAAAGGGGTACAAACGTACCTCTACCATTTCACCAAAAAAGTGACAAAAGTGTTAAAAATGACAAGAGACAGTTTTTGATAATTCCTTTATTAAAGTCTTCTTCTTTCCATCTTCTTTCCTTCATCCTTCGGTTTCTTCCTCCATCTTCAACTTCCTCCATCTTCTTCTTCCTCCGATCCTCTGCTTCTTGCTCCAGTGTCCTCGTCCGGCATCTTCCTCCACGGCGTCTCTGCTTCCTCGCTTCATTCTCGGGCTGCTCCGTGCAATGGGAGGCTCCCACTGTGTGACGCTTCTCTTCTTCTGACACTTCTTATATAACGCCCAGTTCCGTTATATTAGTGTCAGAAGAAGAGAGCAGAGGATCGGAGTAATAAGAAGATGGAGGAAGATGAAGATGGAGGAAGGAACCGGAGGATGAAGGAAAGAAGAAGGAAGAAGATGGAAAGAAGAAGACTTGAATAAAGGAATTGTCAAAAACTGTCTGTTGTCATTTTTAAAATTTTTGTCACTTTTTTGGTGAAATGGTAGGGGTACTTTTGTATCCCCTTACCATTTCACACAGGGGGGGGGGGGGGGATCTGGGGGTCCCCTTGCTAAAGGGGGCTTCCAGATTCTGATAAGCCCCCCGCCCGCAGACCCCCACAACCACTGGCCAGGGTTGTGGGGATGAGGCTCTTGTCCTCATCAACATGGGGACAAGGTGCTTTGAGGGGGACCCCAAAGCACCCTCCCAATGTTGAGGGCATGTGGCCTGGAACGGTCAGGAGGGGGAGGGCCCGCTCTCTCGTCCCCCCCTCTTTTCCTGTGGCCTGCCAGGATGCGTGCTCGGATAAGGGTCTGGTATGGATTTTGAGGGGGGCCCCCATGCCATTTTCGTAAACCAGCCCCAAAGTGTCAAACTGGATTACTGCACAGATGTGGAAGAAATAACTCAAAGCACACCAAGATTCAAGGAAGAATACACATGGCAAATGTATTTAGACAATATGGACTTATCCCGGAGTTCAGCTTTAACCGCTTCCCGACCGCCTCCTGTAGATATACGTCATCAGAATGGCACGGGCAGGCAAAAGGACGTACCTGTACGTCCCCTTTAATTTGCCTGCCCGGGGGGCGCGGGCGCGCCGCCAGCGGCGCGCGCGCGCGACCCGGTCGGGAGCTCCGTGACCACGGCCGCGGGACCAGCGGACCCGATCGCCGCTGGTATCCCGCGATCGGGTTACGGAGCGGAAGAACGGGGAGAGGTCTATGTAAACAAACCTCTCCCCGCGCTTCCTACACTGACTGTCAGTGATCGGCGGTTCCCTGTCATCGGGAACGCCGATCAATGACGTCAGACGTACAGCCACGCCCCCCTACAGTAACCACAACACAACACGTCACACTGACTCCTCCCCGCCCCTTGTGGTTAACCCCCTAACTACAACTGTCATTTACATAGGAATCAGTGCTATTTAAATAGCACTGATTTCTGTATAAATGACAAATGTCCCAAAAATGTGTCAAAAATGTCCGATGTGTCCGCCAAAATGTCGCAGTCACAATAAAAATCGCTGATCGCCGCCATTACTAATAAAAAAAAAAATATTAATAAAAATGCTATAAAACTATCCCCTATTTTGTAAACGCTATAACTTTTGCGCAAACTAATCAATAATCGCTAATTGCGATTTTTTTTACCAAAAATATGTAGAAGAATACGTATCGGCCTAAACTGAGGAAAAAAAAAATGTTTTTTTATATATTTTTGGGGGATATTTATTATAGCAAAAAGTAAAAAATATTGCATTTTTTTCAAAATTGTCGCTCTATTTTTGTTTATAGCGCAAAAAATAAAAACCGCAGGGGCGATCAAATACCACCAAAAGAAAGCTCTATTTGTGGGAAAAAAAGGACGCCAATTTTGTTTTGGAGCCACGTCGCATGACCGCGCAATTGTTAGTTAAAGCGACGCAGTGCCGAATTGCAAAAAGGGGCCTGGTCCTTTGGCTGCCAATTGGTCCGGGGCTGAAGTGGTTAAAGAGACCCTGTCATTTCTGAAAAACCTTAGTTGACAGCACACCATGGAGATTTGTATCACATACAAGGACGGTTGTATGGGACAAATGACTCCTAAAATGGAAAGCGGGTCTCTTTGAGAATACATTATTTTACTGGTAATGAGCCACAATATGGTAGGTCTGTAATTGTACAATTAAATACATCAAATCAGAATATGTCATTTTGAAATGTCAGAATTTGCATCCTCTCCATGATATACATAGGTGTGTAAATATGATGTGTGTACATAAGAATAAGTGCTGGGCTGGTAGGAAAACATCTATCCAAAGCACCTTCCTGCACAATGAGGGTTTAAAGGATAAATAAAGTTGGCCATACACTAGTAACATTCTGTTCAAATGTTTTCATTTTAACCACTTGCTTACTGGGCACTTTCACCCACTTCCTGCCCAGGCCAATTTTCAGCTTTCAGTGCTGTCACACTTTGAATGACAATTGTGTGGTCATGTGACACTGTACCCAAAAAAAATTATCATAGCTTTCTTCTTTTTATTTTTTGTTAAACAAATGAAAAAAAATGATCTTCCATAAATGTCCTTGTTCAGGCACTGTTATCCTCTTACAGGGTGACAACACTCACTGTCGCTGTCTCTCAATTGTTCTCCTATGTTGTCACCCAGTCACACATGTTTCTGGTGGAGACTACACATACTTTATGCTGGCATATTCCAGTAGTGTCTGTAAAAACAAATTATATACAAACATTAAAGTGGTGCACCCCAAAAAAAAAAAAATGCTTAAAATTCCTAAAAAAAAAAACATTTGGAATTTTTTTTTTAACTCACCTCTAAATGCCTGTTGCTAGGGAGTCCATCATAGTCTGCCTCCTTCAGTGCCTGAGCTGGTGACATCACTTCCCCTTGGCGCAGGAAGGGCTCTGCTCTGCCCCCTCCCTCCTGTCAGTCATCTGGGACACGTGACAGGTCCCAGATGACTGCGCGGCCAATCACAAAGCCACAGCCGGGTGCCCACAGTTGCAATGCCGGCTCCGGCAAGCGGAGGGGAGGACGAGCGTGGCTCTGACCCCCGCATCGCTGGACCCTGGGACAGGTAAGTGTCCAATTATTAAAAGTCAGCAGCTGCAGTATTTGTAGCTGCTGACTTTTTTTTTTTTTTTTTTTTAATGGATACTCCTCTTTAAGTGGCGCCGCCACCAAATGTTTCTATATATTTTGTTTTTGCAGACACTATTTTGTAATTTATTGAGCTCTTAAACGGGCAGCAGTATCTTTTTTTGTAAAAGGAATATTTTATTCACTATTTCTTTTATTGGAAAGATTATATCTGTGTGGCATGGTGTATTTGCAATTTATGTTCATATTCTATTAGTATCACCTTTAGGAAACAGCCCTGAGAAATGAGGTGTAGCCATCAATACAGTGCATGTAGAGAGGAAGTGGGTGTAAAGAGATTGCGAGAGATCAGCAGAACTGAGATGCAACAAAGGACGAAAAAAAGGATAAACAACTATTTTATTTAAAAAAGGACAATGTTTATCATACATATAATCCTTTAGCAAACTAAAGGGCATTCAGCTTGGGTTAAACCCTACTTTAAAAGGAGTTTTTTTGGCCATATATCTCTTCTGGGTCACAGCCGTGCACTTTTTTCGGCACTCCTGTGACCCAGATTCAGCTTTGAATGATGTCACAGAGTCGGTCCAGACTTTAATGTGGGGCTCCACCCACATGCCTTACTGGCAGCTCTCAGAGCACCACTGAGAGCCTGAGCCAGCCGCTCCCACCCCCTCCACAGCCGGCACTCCATTGAGGGCTGCACGAGCAGTGCAGAGAGCCAGTGACTGAGGACCACCACTCTCTGCTCAGAGCGTACCGAGACCTGAGTGATCAGTGATCATGTGATCGCTCAGTGTAGAGCCAGCAGGGGACAACTGTAGCATCAAACTAATGCAGCAGCCATATACAGTAGGTGAGTATGTTTTTTTTATTTTTTTATTTCCCATATTCTCCTTTAACCACTTCAATACCGCCCATAGACATATCCTCTCCTCTCCATCAGCCCCATCCTCCCCATCCTCTCCTCTCCTCTCCATCAGCCCCATCCTCTCCTCTCCTCCCCTCTCCTCTCCATCAGCCCCCTCCTCTCCTCTCCTCCCCTCTCCTCTCCATCAGCCCCATCCTCTCCTCTCCTCTCCATCAGCCCCATCCTCTCCTCTCCTCTCCATCAGCCCCATCCTCTCCTCTCCTCTCCATCATCCCCATCCTCTCCTCTCTGTCAGCCCCATCCTCTCCTCTCCATCAGCCCCATCCTCTCCTCTCCATCAGCCCCATCCTCTCCTCTCCTCTCCATCAGCCCCATCCTCTCCTCTCCTCTCCTCTCCATCTGCCCCATCCTCTCCTCTCCTCTCCATCAGCCCCATCCTCTCCTCTCCTCTCCATCAGCCCCATCCTCTCCTCTCCTCTTCTCTCCATCAGCCCCATCTCTCCTCTCCATCAGCCCCATCCTCTCCTCTCTCTCCTCTCCTCTCCATCAGCCCCATCCTCTCCTCTCCTCTCCATCAGCCCCATCCTCTCCTCTCCTCTCCATCAGCCCCATCCTCCTCTCCTCTCCTCCAGCCCATCTCCCATCAGCCCCATCCATCAGCCCCATCCTCTCCTCTCCTCTCCTCCTCCTCTCCATCTCCTCCTCAGCCCCATCCTCTCCTCTCCTCTCCATCAGCCCCATCCTCTCCTCTCCTCCCATCAGCCCCATCCTCTCTCTCCTCTCCATCAGCCCCATCCTCTCCTCTCCTCTCTCCATCAGCCCCATCCTCTCCTCCCTACTCTCCTCTCCATCAGCCCCATCCTCTCCTCTCCATCAGCCCCATCCCTCTCCACTCCTCTCCTCCCCTCTCCATCAGCTCCTCTCCTCTCCTCTCCATCAGCCCCATCCTCTCCTCTCCATCAAGCCCCATCCTCTCTCTCCTCTCCAAGTCCATCAGCCCCATCTCTCCTCCATCAGCCCCATCCTCTCCTCTCTCTCTCCATCAGCCCCATCCTCCTCTCCATCAGCCCCATCCTCTCCTCTCCATCCCCCATCCTCTCCTCTCCTCTCCATCAGCCCCATCCTCTCCTCTCCTCTCCATCAGCCCCATCCTCTCCTCTCCTCTCCATCAGCCCCATCCTCTCCTCTCCATCAGCCCCATCCTCTCCTCTCCTCCCTCAGCCCCATCCTCTCCTCTCCTCTCCATCAGCCCCATCCTCTCCTCTCCTCTCCATCAGCCCATCCTCTCCTCTCCTCTCCATCAGCCCCATCCTCTCCTCTCCTCTCCATCAGCCCCATCCTCTCCCTCTCCTCTCTGTCAGCCCCATCCTCCCCCTCTCTCCCATCCTCTCCTCTCCATCAGCCCCATCCTCTCCTCTCCTCTCCATCAGCCCCATCTCTCCTCTCCTCTCCATCAGCCCCATCCTCTCCTCTCCATCAGCCCCATCCTCTCCTCTCCATCAGCCCCATCCTCTCCTCTCCATCAGCCCCATCCTCTCCTCTCCATCAGCCCCACCCTCTCCTCTCCCTCCATCCCTCTCCTCTCCTCTCCTCTCCATCAGCCCCATCCTCTCCTCTCCATCAGCCCCATCCTCCTCTCCTCTCCATCAGCCCCATCCTCTCCTCTCCTCTCTGTCAGCCCCATCCTCTCCTCTCCTCTCCATCAGCCCCATCCTCTCCTCTCCTGTCCTCTCCTCTCCATCAGCCCCATCCTCTCCTCTCCTCTCCATCAGCCCCATCCTCTCCTCTCCATCAGCCCCATCCTCTCCTCTCCATCAGCCCCATCCTCTCCTCTCCTCTCCATCAGCCCCATCCTCTCCTCTCCTCTCCATCAGCCCCATCCTCTCCTCTCCTCTCCATCAGCCCAATCCTCTCCTCTCCATCAGCCCCATCCACTCCTCTCCTCTCCATCAGCCCCATCCTCTCCTCTCCATCAGCCCCATCCTCTCCTCTCCTCTCCATCAGCCCCATCCTCTCCTCTCCTCTCCTTCAGCCCCATCCTCTCCTCTCCTCTCCATCAGCCCCATCCTCTCCTCTCCTCTCTGTCAGCCCCATTCTCTCCTCTCCTCTCCTCTCTGTCAGCCCCATCCTCTCCTCTCCATCAGCCCCATCCTCTCCTCTCCTCTCCATCAGCCCCATCCTCTCCTCTCCTCTCCATCAGCCCCATTCTCTCCTCTCCATCAGCCCCATTCTCTCCTCTCCATCAGCCCCATCCTCTCCTCTCCATCAGCCCCATCCTCTCCTCTCCATCAGCCCCACCCTCTCCTCTCCTCTCCATCGGCCCCATCCTCTCCTCTCCTCTCCTCTCCATCAGCCCCATCCTCTCCTCTCCATCAGCCCCATCCTCTCCTCTCCTCTCCATCAGCCCCATCCTCTCCTCTCCTCTCTGTCAGCCCCATTCTCTCCTCTCCTCTCTGTCAGCCCCATTCTCTTCTCCTCTCCATCAGCCCCATCTCTGTCAGCCCCATTCCTCTCCTCTCCAGCCCCATCATCAGCCCCATCCTCTCCTCTCCATCAGCCCCATCCTCCCATCAGCCCCATCCTCTCCTCTCCATCAGCCCATCCTCTCCTCTCCATCAGCCCATCCTCTCCCTCTCCATCCTCTCCTCTCTCTCTCTCATCCCTCTCCTCTCCATCAGCCCCCTCACCCTCTCCCATCAGCCCCTCCTCTCCCTCCATCAGCCCATCCTCTCCTCTCCTCTCCATCAGCCCCCCCTCTCCTCTCTCCATCAGCCCCATCCTCTCCTCTCCATCAGCCCCATCCTCTCCTCTCCTCTCCATCAGCCCCATCCTCTCCTCTCCTCTCCATCAGCCCCATCCTCTCCTCTCCTCTCCATCAGCCCCATCCTCTCTCTCCATCAGCCCCATCCTCTCCTCTCCTCTCCATCAGCCCCATCCTCTCCTCTCCATCAGCCCCATCCTCTCCTCTCCTCTCCATCAGCCCCATCCTCTCCTCTCCATCAGCCCCATCCTCTCCTCTCCTCTCCATCAGCCCCATCCTCTCCATCCCCCTCTCCTCTCCTCTCTCCCCATCCTCTCCTCTCCATCAGCCCCATCCTATCCTCTCCTCTCAGTCAGCCCCATCCTCTTCTCTCCTCTCCATCAGCCCCATCCTCTCTCTCTCCATCTCCCCCACTCCTCCTCCCCATCCTCTCCTCTCTATCCTCTCCTCTCCTCTCCATCAGCCCCATCCTCTCCTCTCCTCTCCATCAGCCCCATCCTCCTCTCCTCCTCTCCATCAGCCCCATCCTCTCCTCTCCTCTCTGTCAGCCCCATCCTCTCTCTCCTCTCTGTCAGCCCCATTCTCCTCTCCTCTCCATCAGCCCCATCCTCCTCTCCTCTCCATCACCCCATCCTCTCCTCCCCACATCCTCCTCTCCATCAGCCCCATCCTCTCCTCCTCTCCATCAGCCCCCCCCATCCTCTCCTCTCCTCACCCCATCCATCTCATCTCATCAGCCCATCCTCTCCTCCTCCATCAGCCCCATCAGCCCCATCTCTCCATCAGCCCATCCTCTCCATCAGCCCCATCCTCCTCTCCATCTCCTCCTCCATCTCCTCTCCTCTCCATCAGCCCCATTCCTCTCCTCTCCATCCTCATCCTCTCCCATCTCCTCTCCATCAGCCCCATCCTCTCCTCTCCTCTCCATCAGCCCCATCCTCTCCTCCATCCCCATCTCCATCCTCTCCAGCCCCACCCTTCTCTCCCCTCAGCCCCATCCTCCTCCTCTCCTCCTCTCCTCTCCATCAGCCCCATCCTCTCCATCCCCCATCCTCTCCTCTCCATCAGCCCCCCTCCTCCTCTCCTCTCCATCAGCCCCATCCTCTCCTCTCCCCGATCTCTCCTCTCCATCAGCCCCATCCTCTCCTCTCCATCAGCCCATCCTCTCCTCTCTCACCCCATCCCCCATCCTCTCCTCTCCATCAGCCCCATCCTCTCCTCTCCTCTCATCCCCATCCTCTCCTCTCCTCTCCATCACCCCATCCTCTCCTCTCTCTCTGTCAGCCCCATCCTCTCCTCAGTCCCCCCATCTCTCTCCTCTCTCTCCCCCCTCTCCATCAGCCCCATCCTCTCCTCTCTCTCATCAGCCCCATCCTCTCAGCCCCCTCTCTCCATCAGCCCCATCCTCCTCTCCCCATCCTCTCCTCTCCATCAGCCCCATCCTCTCCTCTCCTCTCCATCAGCCCCATCCTCTCCTCTCCTCTCCATAGACATATGACGCCCAAAAGGTGGATCTCCCATCCTGGGTGGGCGTCATATGACGTCCTCCCATTCCCGGCCGTCTAGGGGGCGCGCACGCTGCCAGCGGTGCTCAGGACCTGGTGCGCGTGCCCGACGATTGCCCGGGAACACAGCAGGACCGTTGATCGGTGTGTGTAAATACACAGATCCACGTCCTGTCAGTGGAGAGGAGACCGATGGTGTATTCCCAGTACAGAGGAACACTGATCGGTCTCCTCCCCTTGTGAGTCCCCGCCCCCTACAGTTAGAATCACTTCCCTAGCAAACATAATTAACCCCTGCAGCGCTTCCTAGTATTAACCCCTTCCCTGCCAGTCACATTTACACAGTAATCAGTGCAATTTTATAGCAACGATCGCTGTGTAAATGTGAATGGTCCCAAAAATGTGTCAAAAGTGTCCGAAGTGTCCGCCGCAATGTCACAGTCACGAAAAAAATCACAGATCGCTGGCATTACTAGTAAAAATCCCCTATTTTGTAGACGCTATAACTTTTGCGCAAACCAATCGATAAACACTTATTGCGATTTTTTTTACCAAATATATATAGAATACATATCGGCCTAAACTGAGTAAAAATTTATATTTTTTTTATTTTTTAAATGGGATATTTATTATAGCAAAAAGTAAAAAATGTTGTGTTTTTTTAAAAATTGTCGCTATTCTTTTGTTTATAGCGCAAAAAATAAAAACTGCAGAGGTGATCAAATACCACCAAAAGAAAGCGCTATTTGTGGGAAAAAAAGGACGTCAATTTTGTTTGGGTGCAACGTCGCACGACCACGCAATTGTCAGTTAAAGCGACGCAGTGCCGAATCGCAAAAAATGCTCTGGTGAGGAAGGGGGTAAAATCCTCCGGGGCTGAAGTGGTTAAAGTGAACGTGAATAAGAGGAACAGGAGAGCACATTCCACCTGGAAAACAGATTGTAACAGCATGTTCATTATAGCAGATGTAAATTCACATTGAAAGCAGGAAAACATCGCTCATCCACATGACCACATATCAAGTTTAAATTCTGGACATACTGTACACTATATTGTCAAGTGTTTAGAATATTGTTAGAATATCTGCCTTCACACGCACATGAACTTTTCTGGCATCCCAGTCTTATGCCCCGTACACACGGTCGGATTTTCCGACGGAAAATGTCCTATCGGACAATGTTGTCGGAAATTCCGATCGTGTGGGGGCTCCATCGGATTTTTTCCGTCGGATTTTCCGACGGACAAAGTTTTATCTCCTGCTCTCAAATTTTCCGACAACAAAGTCCTATCGGACTTTTTACGATCGTGTATAGCGAATTCCGACGGACAAAGTGCCACGCATGCTCAGATCACATTACAAGACCAAAGCTATTGGCTACTAGCCTCTACGTAGTCCCGTCGTAGGCAACTAACGTCACCACGTTCAGAATGATCAGATTTTCCGACAACTTTGTCCGACCGTGTGTATGCAACACCAGTGTCGGACAAAATCAGTTGGAAAAAATCCGATGGATTTTGTGGTCGGATTTTCCGACCGTGTGTACGGGGCATATGTCCATAGGGTTTAATATTGAGTTGGCCCACCCTTTGCAGCTATAACAGCTTCAACTCTTCTGGGAAGGCTGTCCACAAGGTTTAGGAGGGTGTCTATGGGAATGTTTGACCATTCTTCCAGAAGGGCATTTGTCCATATCATTTTGTGTGGGGGAGGATTATGGTGTGGGGATGTTTTTCAGGGGTTGGACTTGGCCTCTTAGTTTCAGTGAAAAGAAACTCCTATGGCGTCAGCATACCAAGACATTTTGGACAATTTTATGCTCCCAACTTTGTGGGAACAGTTTGGGGATATCCTGTTCCTCTTCCAACTTGACTGTCTGTGCACCAGTGCACAAAGCAAGGTTCAGGAAGACATGAATGAGTGAGTTTGGGGTGGAGGAACTTGACTGGCCTACACAGAGTCCTGACATCAACCTGCTAGAACACCTTTGGGATGAATTAGAGCGGAGACTGCCAGCCAGGCCTTTTTGTCCAACATCAATGCCTGACCTCACAAATGCGCTTCTGGAAGAATGGTCAAGCATTCCCATAGACACACTCCTAAACCTTGTGGACAGCTTTCCCAGAAGAGTTGAAGCTGTTATACCTGCAAATAGGGGGCCAACTCAATACTGAACCCTACGGACTAAGACTGGGATGACATTAAAGTTCACGTGCGTGTAAAGGCAGGCGTCCCAATATTAGACAATATAGTGTATGTCTATATTATAATAAGCATCATCATAAACAACCCAATAGTTGCATGCTATGTTCTTGGTGTAAGAGTTTCTTACGATAGGCAATAATTAGCGCCTTGCACAGCTGATCCTTCAAAGTCCTGCGTTTAGGACGCCGTGATTGGATGAACATTGCAACAGATCCTGGCACTTTAGATTAGAGGATAGACAAGTGTCTCCCCACCCGTCATTCGGGGTGAATATCCGATTCTGGGGCAGGCTTATTCTGCATACAGAAATTTTTACTAGTTCTTTTGAGGTCACAAGGAAGAGGAAGATGATAATGATGATGACTGTCCTTGCGTAACAGGGTTAGTGAGTGACTTCATCCTATAATCTGCACTTGGTGACTTAGTTTTTCCTTGTCATTGTGCAAATAGCTAGTAAAATGATTAATATTTCCACTAAATAAAAGATCTAAGGAGAAGAGTGGAATGATTGAAATGTCCTAAAAGAAAAGGAATGCAAGTATTTCGTCCTGTGCCTAAATGCAGGTACATTGGAAATAATTAAAGTGGTAATAAACCCAAAACCAAAATCATATTATATTCCAGCTTGCCAATTTATTAGATGTGGTGCCTGCATTAGTTTTTCCTTTTTCCTTCTGTGTTCACCTAGTGATCTGGCCAGTAAGACACCTCCTGTATTAGAGTGCCCCCACTCTGGATGTAGCAACATAGAAACCTTTGGACAGCAGCATTGTCAGTCTGGGGAGGGGGTAATATTAGATAGACTAGTACAGGGGTCTTGAATTAAAATTCAAGGAGGTCCGATCACTAATATATTCTTTGGGCCATTCTCAAGTCATTATTTGTCCCCATCAGAGTGCCCCATTATATATGGTTCCCAATAACAGTACCCCCTTACATAGGGTGTCCTCGTCAGGGTGCCCCCTTAGAGTAGTTGTCACCATAAGAGTGCCTTCTTACATCATGTATCCCCACATCAGGTGTGCCCATCAGAGTGCCCTTTAGATTAGGTGTGCCCATCAGAGTGCCCCTTTATATCAGTTGCCCCTATAACAGTGCCACCTTACATCAGGTGTCCCTATCACAGTGCCACCTTACATCAGGCATTCATGTCAGTGTCCCCATATGTTTCCCCCTTAACATAAATTGTGCCCACCAGTGTTGCTCTTAAAATGCCCATCGACATGCTACTTATTTTATGTTAAGGGTCACGCTGATGGGCATATTTTCTGTTAAGGGGCACTCTGATGGCCATATTTTATTTTCAGAGCAACACTGAGTGGCACATTTTATGTTAAGGAGCACGCAGATGGCCATATTTTGTTGTAACCATCAGAGTCCCCCTTAACATAAAATGTGCCTATCAGTGTTGCTCTTAAAATAAAATATGGCCATCAGAGTCCCCCTTAACATAAAATAGGTAGAATACTGATGGGCACATTTTATGTTAGGGGGCACTCTGATGGGTACAACAAATAAGTGTGCCTCTTAACAAAATATAGCCATCAGAGTGCCCCTTAAAAAATTATGGCCATCCGAGTGCCCCTTAAATTATGAGCAGTTTAAGAAAAATGTGCCCCACCTACCTTGAGCTCAGGAGTAGTCAGCACAAGCTGCAGTGGGGCGCAAGCTGCGAGTTATACCTCGCAAGTAAGAGTCAGGAGCCAGAAGCAGGGTGCCATGACCCACGAGTAGCAGGGGGCGGGGTGGAGCATGCACATGACGTCATGCCCAGCCGGACGCTCTTGAGACAGAAGACTGGGAGCGAGAGTCGTGGTCAGGAGGCGGGGGGCGCACACACACAACGTCACTGGTTGCTGGGAAACCCGCAGTCCCAGCAAACCAGTGACTGCTACTACACTGGCGGTCCGGGCTAGAGCCTCGCTCGGTCCGTCCCCGGACCGCGGGCCGCCATTTAATGACTGCTGGACTAGAAGATTTAGATAGATTAACTTGAAACCAAACTCCAGCTACAGCTAACACTTTTTTTTTTCAGTCACAGCAACAATTTTGTTTCTTTTATGATAAAGATTTTACTTAGATAAATAATACAATACTTATATTTTTCAGAATCACACAGTTGGGCACCAACATCCCTCAGCTAATCCCTGTTTAAATAAAATCTGATCATAGTAAGCCCCTGTGTCAGTGGTTTATGGCCCAGATGAGGAGAGTAGCCTAGGGTAACCATAGCTCCTCCAGAGATACAGAGATGTGAATGAGCATTGTCAGCCTACAGAGGAAGTGTGTAACTCGCAGGATCACCGGGTCATGCCAAAGGTGTTCTATCGAGTTGAGGTCAGGACTCTGTGCAGGCCAGTCAAGTTTCTCCACCCCAAACTCGCTCATCCATGTATTTATGGACATATATTGAACTATATATATATATATATATATATATATATATATATATATATATATATATATAGATAGATGTATCTAGATATATATCTATCTACCTATCTATATCTGTATATAGATAGATATATCTCTATATATAGATATATATTTTCCTGGTTTAGATAAGCTTTATTATGCTGTTTTAACATATTTCGGGAGCTGGGAAGGTTTATAATACAAAATAACTGATTAAGAGCCAGTCTGAGCTGTGTTGTGTCTTTGCCACCCACTGCCAATTATCATCTGAAGGGGCCACACATACACACCCGCCCCTCCTTCACATTTTTCTAAAACTGCACTGGTAATACTGAAGATCTCAGTGGAAATATAAATTTGAGCCAAAAACGGTTAGAACTTCTGTTTGGATTTTTATTGCTGTCTTTGTCCCCATTGGTGGGATCTAACCTCGCCGTATGTTCTGCTGATCATTGTCACCTGGAGAGAAAGTGAAGCAGAATCCAAAATATTATAGTTGCCATCCAAAGAGGAATAAAGAGAAGATTTGGTGACAACTCTAATGCTCCGTACACACGATCGGAATTTCCACCAACAAATGTTGGCTAGCATGTTTTCAAATTTTCCGCCAACAAATGTGTGTTTTCTGACTTTCCGATCGTGTGTACACAAGTCCGTCGGACCAAAGTAAAAACACACATGCTCGGAAACAATGCTCACCAAGCACAACATTAGCAGAAGGAGCCCAAAGGGTGGCACATGACTATTGAACTTCCTTTTTATCGGCTCGCCGTACGTCATGTACATCACTACGTTCATAATTGTTGGCCAACATTTGTGTGATCGTGTGTATGCAAGACAAGTTTGAGCCAACAACCTTCGAAAAAACAACCTTTTCCCAAAAGATTAGGTAATGGGAACCCAGGTCACCATGGCATCTCCAGCACACCTGAGAAACCTTAGGGTCATATCTGTGAAGAACCTCTGGGGTTCTATGTCATAAAAGCAATATCTTATAGGCCATCTCTCTCTGCTCCACGCATCTCGAAGCTTCAGAAACGGAGTCCCATATTTTCTGCCATTGTGGGAGAGAGATCAGTCATCGGATGATGCGGGAACAGTTTTGCATATTTAAATGGGAGGAGTCATTAAGCAGAGAAGAATCATGGAGCAATTGGTAAATAGATGAGGTTTATAAGGACCTTGGGCATATAAGAGTTCAAATGGAGTGGGTTTATCTAAGGTCAAGGTCGATGATTTGGAAGAGAAGTAATGTTTAAACTGTAGGTAGCAGTAAAAAAGTTTCTTAGGGATCTGGTATTTGTGTTGAATCTCCGCAAAGGAATAAAGTCTACGGGTAAGTGGGTGTACCATATTACAAAATTGCAAGATGCCAGCTTGCGACCAAGGGTACATTCGGCAATAGGATAGGCTGTCGGAGATGTCTGGGTTAAAAAGCACATTTAGCAAGGGTGGACATGGAGAAGAGAGAGAGAACTGTTGAGAGCATTTTTTCCATATACAGAGAGTGAACAACATGGGGTGCAAACACAAGCATCTTAGTTGGGTAATAGATGTATTCAGGGTTGACCACAACATGGCACAAGGGTGTACCGGACAAGTGACACTCATTTCAATCCCAGACCATCTGTTTGACCATGAAATAGTCGCCTTGAGGTGAGTTGCATAGTAATATTTACTAAGATCTGGGGCGCCCAGACCACCTCTAGAACGGGGAGCAAATACCACTGAGCTAGCTATGCGGTGGGCTTTGTTATGCCAAATAAAATCGAGAAATAGCCGCTGCGTAGCTTTGAGCTGTTTCATCGGGATGGGGACTGGTAATGTTTCCAATATATACAGAAGCTTCGGAAAAATAGATATCTTAAGGACATTGATCTGTCCAAAAAGAAGGAGATGGTAGGTATCCGATTGGCATAGGAGGCGATCAATATCCCTAAAAAGAGGAGGATAATTATCCTGATAAAGGGTAGGCAGCTAGATTTTACCCCCTGCCTCCCCCCCAATTGTGGCTGCCAACCTAAAGTGTAAAATACAGCCAGAGGAGGCTGTTCATATGCTGTGGCTGCGATGCTTTGCGTCAATGCTGTGGAACAATTAAAAGGACCTGATGTGTTGACAGGCGACATCACCTATCAAACTCAGCCATTCAAGTCAATTGGGCCATGCTGCAACCATGAGCTGTGTGTTTGGCTCACAGTTGTGGCGCATTATCCCCATTATGAATTCCCTAAAAAGAAAAAAAAAGGGGCATTCAGGAGGCAGTAGAACAGTCTCCTGAATGCCAGACAGCAACAGAAAAGCAATCTACTGCATGTCGCTTTTTAGAGCATTGGCTACTGTGAGCCTAGCCTTACAGATAATGTACCCTCTTGGCTCCATGTACTTGGGCACCAGAATCACAAGCAAGTCAAATCCAGTATGCTTTTGTGACTTGCTTTTGTTTTGCTTTAACTTGCCTCTGGGTTGTTTTTGCATGCACATGGACTTGCATGGGAAGAAAAGCAGTTCAAATTCCCCTGTACCCAATTCCTTAAGCTTTTAACCCCCGTTGTCATCACAGATAGTCACTCGAAGGTATGACATAGGCAGATATCGTGAGAAATATTACGTAATGCGCACTGGGTGGATCTGTATATACATTAGCAGCTTTATTGCCATGGTGGAACATTTAATGAGATGTTTAATAGGGGAAGGAGTTGACAGATTTAAGGAAGGATCTGCACACATTTTTCTTTTTAGAAGAACTTATGTCTTCATGTGCTCATCATGAGAGAACTGCAGAATATACAAACGGCTCATCCAATTTAAATTGTTTCTATTCTGGAAGCTTTTCATCCAATTTTTGTGTCACCTTCAAACAGACGGGAGAATGAAGTATATTAAAACCTGGGAAAGGTATGTAAAGTAACTATTCACTAATATTTTACTAAGCTAAACGCAGGTCAGATTCCTGGTGATCGGGATCCTCTTCTGAACTTTATTTAACATTCAAAGGAACTAAAAAGAAATTGTATGTATATATATATATATATATATATATATTATTCATTCATTTATTTATTTATGAATATATATATTTTTTTTTTATTCATTCATTTATTTTTAAGGGCTTTTCCTGGGAAAACTGAATAATAATTTTAAATTTAAAAACTTTATAGTACATTTAATGTAATATCTCTGTACTTTGTACATGATCATTTTGTTAAAGAGCAGTCTGCAATTTCCGTCTGAAAATTGTGCGTGTGAGACTGTATACATACTGCAGTGCTATACCTTCTTGATGGATCTGGATCATGATATTGGGAATAAAGT
Organism: Lithobates sylvaticus; assembly: GCA_028564925.1. Lineage (NCBI taxonomy): Eukaryota > Metazoa > Chordata > Amphibia > Anura > Ranidae > Lithobates > Lithobates sylvaticus. Next base: position 186,487,769 of record CM053033.1, on the reverse strand, counting down.
ACAACTCCAGCCAACATTTTCTTTTTGTTTTGAAAAGAGAGGGGAAAGGTTATAACCTCTTTTAGGCTATTATTGTTGACCGTGACTCAACTTGGCAGATTTTTCGTTACTTTCTATCCCAGTGACATCGAAGCAGTGACAGGAGGAGGGTGGCACCGAGACAGTAAGGCACACACAGCAATAAAAACATCACAGAGGTTCTGACCTTTCCCCCTCTACATTTTTGCTGCTTCTCTGTCCCCTATTGGAAAAATTTCTGGTCTGTTATATGGCTTCAGGTAGTATATAAAGCAGCCAAGGTTAAAACAGATGTGAACATCTGCAGATCAGGGTTCTGAGAGCAATAACAGGAGTAGATGAGAACCATATGTGCCTCCTGAGCCACTGGTTGAAGAAATCTTCCTATTATGATAATTTTGTAGAACAGCCTTTCTCAAACACTTTACCTTAGAGCAGGGGTTTCCAAGCATGCTAAACAACTGGCCAGTTTACTGCCTTACAGACTTCAGGACAGTGATGGTAAACATTGGCACCCCAGATGTTTTGGAACTACATTTCCCATGATGCTCTACACTGCAGAGTGCATGAGCATCATGGGAAATGTAGATCCAAAACATCTGGGGTGCCAAGGTTCGCCATCACTGCTTTAGGGGATCAAATTGTTGCCAGTGCGGGAGTAAAATACCCTAGCATCAGTGGGAGTACGCAATACCTCAGACTTGGTGGTCAGTGGGAATAAAAAAATTAAATAGCGCTCGTGGTCAGTAGGAGAAGGAATACTGCCCCATCATTGGTATTGGTGGGAATGATAGTGCCCTGTTGTGTATATCAGTGGGAGGTATAATGCCCCATCATTGGTATTAGTGGGAGGAATAGCGTACCATCATTGGTGTAAGTGGAGGACTAATGCCACACTGTTGGTGTCAGATAAAGGAACGGTGACTTATTGTTGGTGTCAGTAGGCGGAATAAAGCCCCACTGTTGGTGTCAGTGGGAGGAATAGGGCCTCAAGGGCCAGACATAGGCAAACAAAGGTCCACATCCAGCCCTCAGGCCACAATTTACAGAACACTGCCTTAGAGGAACAGTGAAGATTTATACTTGTTCTATTCTATTATTTAATTTCTTAGTAACGTTGAAGCAAGTGGAAAGATTTATTTTACTACAAGGAGAAGAGAAGGTTATAGATAACTCTCTACACCTTATGTAGGAGGATTTGGTTCATCTCTGTGTATCACTTGAGGCTATTCACTTCATTGGGTATACATATCTCCCAACTTTTTGATATGGGAACATGGGACACTTATTAGCAAAAGTGGGCATAAGACACACACCCTGTCACGTCCACTTAAAGGAGGAGAATTAAACAGAAAAAAGATAAGTTAAATGCACAAGTGCTTTTTTTACCATCACTATTACATTATACTTGTTTTCGACATTTACAAATGCAGCAATTTAGAAATTGGAAGAAAGGTTTAGCACTGGGAAACACTTTTTGAAAAATAAATAGTGCATTCTATATGCAACTATATAGATCAGACCAGAATAAGGGACAAATGAGGAGGGAAGAGGGACAGAGGGACTTTATTCCAAATCAGGGATAGTTGGGAGGTATGGTATATATGTAAGGCTTTATAACCACTTTAAGTCCCACCAACAATTAATGTTTTGTGGATAGCCATGCAGGTAGCTAAATCAATTGCTGAGACACTACTCACTAATGTGCACATGTGTGGTCTCGGTGAATGTGTCATGGTGATGGGTTTGGGAAACATTGACTTATGTGACATCAAAACCAAAATATCTAAACATATACCTACTCTACCTTTCTGATGAACGGGAAATTGTAAAATAGAAGAATTAAAGTATACCGAACATACAGAACATTTTGATTTGTTCTGAATAGAGTAGGGGAAAGTAGGAATTAAGACCTCTGTGAGATTTTGTATTCCTGTTTCTTCTTGGGCAAATGTTGTCCCCAACTAGGGTAGAAAGTGATGGGATATCAATAATTTACAGCTGTCACCGCAACAAAAGGTGGGGGGGGGGGGATGTTTCAATGCGGACACTTGCTCTTTGGAGAGTTTTCCTCTCACTTCCTGTTGTGTCTCAAGGACTGGAAGTAAAGGAAAATCTCCCAAATGGGACACACAGTAAAAAAAATTAAAAAATTCTACTCTGTCCAAATTGGAAAAAAAAACGTGGCTACAGATGTACTTTAAATGAGTTTGTAAATAGTATCTGTTGCCTATCCTGCTTCCTTATAATTGTTTAGTCTTCAAATCATCCAGTACATGAAATGGAAATTTCTCATATTTTGTTAGTTGCAATGACAGACTGATAGATGCCCAATTTTTTTAATACACATTTGTCTATGAAATGGTTACACAGACACAAAACTACAGTTCTTACAAGACATTAAGGAAAATGTGACCACTCATGGTTGACTCGTCAAGATCAATGGATAATTTTACTGTCCTATCTTGGATTTTGCCAGGTTAACAGAATAGCCTGCCCCCCTCCCCCTTCCATACTGATGATATCCCCCCTCATTTCCCAATTTGTTTGGCAAAGCCAAATACAGGCAGTCCCCGGGTTACAAACAAGATTGGGTCTGTAGGTTTGTTCTTAAGTTGAATTTGTTTGTAAGTCGGAACAAGTATATTTTTTAAGTGTAGCTCCTGCCAAAAAATGATTTTTACGCTTTTTGGATAGCATAGGGAAGGGTTATCAACCCTGTAATGTTTATTTGGCTGTCTGTGCCCATGTTCAGAAGATTTTACCTCACTTTCTGTCCCAATGACAATCAAAAATATGTATGTAGTGCTAATCCTAAACAGTCCACTTGGATAAATCCAAAAGGAGGACCCTTATGGGTTGTAAGTACAATTTGCTGAATTAAACACTCAAACTATTGGATTTTGAAAATGTTGGATTGTTGTGGAAACAAGCCTTCGTGATAAAGCTTCAGTGGAGGTACCTTTTTCCCATAATAACTCTTACAGGAGTGAAATTTCCCTTCCTAGGGGTAGATTTCCTCTCACTTCCTGTTGCCTCCTTCCGTTTGTAAGTAGGAGTCGTTTGTAAGTTAGATATTTGTAACTAGGGGACCGCCTGTAAAGGAGCTCTGTGAAAACTGTAGGATTGCCTGGTGGAGCTTTAAACGGGTTTCAGATCTCCTTTTCTCAACACGACAACTCCATCGCCCAGATCTGTATTATGGGGCGAAGGAGAGAGAGTCACATGATTCCCCAAATCTGGAAGTACTGGGTATTTCGCTCATTCCAGCAGGCAAACAGTGGTGTGGGATTGCTGGGAACTTAAGTATCAGCAGTGGGTGGAGGCTTACTATTAAGTGAACCTGTTACATTGCCCTGGGTAAAGACAGGTTTATTTTTAAGCACATCTAAATCCAAGAACAAAAATGTATCATAGCCTAGTAACTGCATTTGTTTTCTTTTTTCTGGGTTTTTATCTCCTTTTTTCACCTGGTCCTCCTGCCACTTTCTGTCTGCCACTGTATTGTATCAATGGAGGAGGAATGTTGTCTCCCCTTTGCAATTGTTAAAAATATATAGCAAAACCTTTTAAACGGTATATTAAAGAGACCAATACTTATTCTTAGGGTTTACATACACATTAAGACCTGTCAGACTTTTATTGTTAGCCATGTTAACAAGAGTTTGAGTGACTAATTCAGCAAATTGTACGTACAACCCATAAGGGTCCTCCTTTTGGATTTAGCCAAGTGGACTGTTTAGGATTGGCCCTACATACATATTTTTGAACCAAAAGGTAAAATCTTACTGTATATGATGAGCTTTACAATTTCAACTCTGTCAAACCAAAAGTTTATAAAACCCTTTAAGTCAGTTATCTCATAAAAAAATCTCATTAAATCACATGAGTGACAAATTTTGCATTTGCTTTTGGAGTTTGCATGAAGATACATTTGGTTTTCAGGATAACGTTTATGTACGTAAAATGAAAAGGTATTACTACATGTATATTTAGGAGATGACTTGTTTATGGGCTCTTAGTAGCAGCTTCCCATAACAATGAACATGTCAGCTTAACAATGCTAATAAATATAAGGGTGTATTTATAGGGGGTCTTTATGAAAGATCTGACTAAATATTTATGACCTGTAAAGAGTGAATTATCATTGCACAGTACATCAATTAGGACCTTATTAAGAGGTTGGAAGGAGTCATCCCTTCCTACTTTACAGATGACACACTCGTAACTCTGACTGGTCCAAATGTTCCAACATGGCCGTCAGGATAGCCCTGTGCATACACTTATGGCTCTACTTACATAGAGATAATATATTTGGGATTATTCTATTTTGAGCATTTTACAAGAGCAGGCATTAAGGGCATAACTATACAATAACTCTGGAATTAGTAGTTAAGTGGTAGTTATCTGCCACTAGTGTATATTTGTGGGAATGAAGTATTAAAATGTGTCTGTCAGGTTAATATTAGTGTTGAGGAGATAAATCCAGATAATGGATTCACAACAGTTACTATATGACTTAAAGAATTAAATAGATCTTTTCCTTTTAAAGTTAAAATGTATGTATAGCCAAACCTATTTTATTTTTTGTTTTTGATAGAATGGGGAAGGATTAAAAACACTATCAGTTTATTTATTTTTTTGCTATCTGTGTCCTGTAGGGCAGATTTGGCTTTACTTCCTGTGCATGAGATGAAACAGGAAGTGAAAAGAAATTCCCCCAAAGCAAGGCGAATTCTCCTCTTACACAGTTGTCTCCAGAAAAAGGTGTCCCTATTAGAAGACTTACCGTCACCTTGTGTTCTATTGACAATCCTAAAATGTTGGATTTCCCCTCAGTTTTTGTTTGGTCACCAGGACAAATAAAGGGGTGAATCGCCACAGCGGGGAAACAGACATAACAAAGCTTGACAGAGGGTCCAACCCTTTCCCACTATCTATTTTTTTTTTTAAAAGCAAAATGTCTTACTTTTCATAACCAGGGTTGTTTGGAAAATTATGTATCGACTATTTCTGGTTGAAAATGATGGACTTTTTAGGCCTACAATCTAAATTCATAAAATTTATTAAAAATACAAGTATACAGTTTACTTGTATTTTTAATATATTTTATGAATTTAGATTGTAGGCCTAAAAAGTCCATCATTTTCAACCAGAAATAGTCGATACATAATTTTCCAAACAACCCTGGTTATGAAAAGTATCAACTATTTCTGGTTGAAAATGATGGACTTTTTAGGCCTACAATCTAAATTCATAAAATTTATTAAAAATACAAGTATACAGTTTACTTGTATTTTTAATAAATTTTATGAATTTAGATTGTACGCCTAAAAAGTCCATCATTTTTAACCAGAAATAGTTGATACATAATCTTCCATAAAGTTCAAATTTTTGGGACGTGGCATATATTATTTACTCTTTATAGTATCCACTATACCATTATGTGGCGATACTAAATCTCTTAATAACCAGGGTTGTATTTACCACGCTGTGGCAGCCCTGTGAAGGGGAGAGGGGAAGAGGGCCAGAGTTGAGAGGCAAAGTCTTTGGTGTGGAGTCCGAAGGAGGCTGGCATTGGATTACCATTGTAAACCGGCTGCTTGTAATGGTGTCCATTCATGATGTTAGGTTGCAGGTTTCTAGAGACAATCGTGTAGAAAGCAGGAGTAGATCTGCACTAAAAATGTGTGCACGGGCAGCCACAATCGATTACCTGGGTTGAACACGCTGAATCCATGTCTTTTAGTGTAATAAATATAGATGCTGTATGCAGTGAACTATAGAGCTTGTAGTCAGGGCACCCTCACGGCTTTATTTGCAAGCCAGTTGAATCCTGATGAATACCCCCTGGACAGGAAGGAGGTACATGCTGTAAGTGTCCAATAGGACTTTCTTCCTGATCCTTCACTGACAATTGATCATGGACGTGGGTGAAGCTTTTCTCAGAGGTAGCCTCCCTGTTTCCTCGATGGTACCTGGGCCTGGTACAAGAGTACTGCCTATACCTCCTATTGGTGACCCTGTCATTCACTATGCTAAAATAAGGTTTAAACCCCTAATTTGGATTTGTGATGAAAGTGAGATATATTAACCGCTTCAGCCACAGAAGATTTTACCCCCTTCCCGACAAGAGCACTTTTTTGCGATTCAGCATTGCTTAATTTTAACTGACAATTGTGCGGTCGTGCGATGTTGCACCCAAACAAAATTGACGTCCTTTTTTACCCACAAATAGAGCTTTCTTTGTGGTATTTGTTGGTATTGTTTTTTTTATATATTTTTGGGTGATATTTATTATAGCAAAAAAAAAAATATTGCTTTTTTTTTTAAAATTGTTGCTCTTTTTTTGTTTATAGCACAAAAAATAAAAACTGCAGAGGTGATCAACAAAGATATATAAAAAAACTAATTTTTTTCCTCAGTTTAGGTATGTATTCTTCTACATATTTTCGGCCAAAAAAAATTGCAATAAGCCTTTATTGATTGGTTTGCGCAAAAGTTATAGCGTTTACAAAATTGGGGCTAGTCTTATGGCATTTTTAACATAAATTTTTTTTTTATTAGTAATGGTGGCGATCTATGATTTTTATCATGACTGCGACATTGTGGCAGACACATCGGACACTTTTGACACTATTTTGGGACCATTGTCATTTATACAGCGATCAGTGCTATTAAAATGCAGATTACTGTGTAAATTACACTGACAGGGAGGGGTTAAAACACTAGGGGTCGATCAAGGGGTTAAGTGTGTCCTAGGGAATGATTCTAACTGTGGGGGGGGTGGGCTACCACTGACATGACAGAGATCACTGCTCCCGATGGTAGGGAGCAGTAGATCCCTGTCATGTCACTAGGCAGAATGGGGAAACGCCTTGTTTACACAGGCATCTCCCCGTTCTGCGGCTCAGTGACATGATCGCGGGACACCGGCGGACACAGAGTCCGCGGGACCCACGGGCACGGTCACGCTGTGTGAGCACTAGTCCAGCCAATTAAAGGGAATGTACAGGTACGCCCATTTGCCTACCGCTGCCAGTGTGCCTTATATCGGCGTGCATCGGTCGGCAAGTGGTTAATACCTTCTGTTCTAAGAAGACTCTGCTGTGCTTTTGCACTGGTTCAGTGGCTGTTTTATGGTTCATGTCCTCCTCCCCATAACCTGTCTGGTTGGTCTTTCACCAGATATTGTAAAATATATTGCACGGATAACAAGTCCACAAGTGTTCTGTGTAAAGAGTAATCCACACAACCCAGCTTCAGTGATCCACCCCCAACGGTTGAACACTGAGTTCATAAGAGCAAAGGGGTCATGTGTCTCTGGTAAGAGGCCTATCTCTTTATTTGTTTTTCATTCTTTGTGGTTTTGATTTTGCTTTGTGTACCTGCAACTTTGAAATGTACACAAATGCCCCGTACACACGAGGGGATTTTCCGTCAGAAAAATCTTGGATGGTTTTGCCGACGGAATTCCGCTCAAGCTTGGCTTGCATACACACGGTCACACAAAAGTTTGCTGAACTTTCGACTGGCAAGAACGCAGTGACGTACAACACTACGACGAGCCGAAAAAATGAAGTTCAATGCTTCCGAGCATGCGTCAAATTGTTTCCGAGCATGCGTAGGAATTTTGCATGTCGGAATTGCTACAGACGAACGGAATTTTTCGGACCGAAAAATTGAGAACCTGCTCTCAATCTTTTGCTGGCTGGAATTCGATCAGCAAAAGTCCGATGGAGCATACACACGGTCGGAATTTCCGACCAAAAGCTCTCATCGGTCTTTTGCTGGCCGAATTTCCGATCGTGTGTACGTGACAAAATTGTTGACAATGTAAAAGTCAGCTTCTGTCCATAAAAAAATAATTTCTAAATGATAATCGTCATTAGGTCAGTATGACAATGCTATATTGATGGGGAGGAGGTTACCATACTGTATACTGTACATTTTTAAGTTGGATAGTAGGAGTGTTGGTGTGCGAAGGAGGGTGTGTGTTCAGGTGTCTAGAACTGTAACAACCACAGTCAGACCTGTCCGGGAATAAAAGGCATTTTCCTCTGAACTTCAGAGGAAGATATTAAAGGATCATTACACATAAAAAGAGTTCTGACTCCTGACCTGTTTCATAATCACAGACAGGGGACTCTATGAGTAAGTGCAGGGACGTGTAAAAGTAGCCTCTGCATGTCTTTAATAATGTGTTAAAATATCTGTGGGATCTGCAATCACTACACACTGACACCATGCATGGTGTACCGCCAAGATATCCTGCACAGATCTCCAGGTAAGCTTTTCTCCCTTTCTATGTACAGTATAACTCAGTGTTTCTCAACCTGTTTTCAGTCAAGGCACCCCATTTTAAAAAACTAAACTAATATTCTTAGACTCACAGCACGCATGTAGGACACACAACATTAGGTGTCCTACATTCTCTCTTCTCTCTGTTTCTCTCCCTCACTTAGCTGACTTTACCCAGTGCTGAAAGAGAGGAGCAGAGGAGGGGCAAACTAGGGTGTCCTCAGGCACCTGACATCCACCTAATCAACCTATAATGTCATTGTTTTTTTAGACACTGGCATCTGACCCACATAGTGCCCAGGGTTCTAGTGCTGCACAATAAAAACCTGTAGCTTTGTTTAACAAAAAGGCAGACATGATCTAGCCACTTGTTGACAGTTTTTGGACAATTTGGGGCACTTTTTAGGCATTTTGTCAAGGCACTCCCGAAGATCCCAGAAGGCACCCTGGTTGAAAAAGGCTGGTATAACCCAATGTTGGTACTTCCATAGAAAAAAGCAGGACTGCAATGTGAAGAGGTACCTTGATTGCTATTTTTTTTTTCCGGTAACCACACAATGCTAAGTAAGTTCTGATGGTCTCTATTTTTAGGAAGTTGTTTTAGTGAATTGCTTCTCCCCTTGCTGACTATACCCTAGGTTTACACCTATGTGTTTTTTAGTGCGTTTTAGTGCGTAGTGCATTTTGCAGTTTACAGTCCATTTAACATGGTTTCCTATGGTACTAGTTCACATCTATGCATTTTGCGGCTGGTGCGTTTTTGGAAAGGGCCGCGGACTCTTTCCCCACGATGTGTGGATAATAGATTTCAATGGAACCGCACCAGAAACGCAAGTGTTGCATTTGTGATGTGATTTTTTATGTGTTTTGCGGTTCTTATTTTACCACCGTATATAGCTGGTTGCTAAGCAGGGGTCGGGAAGCCGGCTGCCGCATCCTTAACAACCAATGAGTCATCAGCTGTCAGTGGGGTTCCACAGTGAAAGCTGAATGTAAAAAATAAAAATAAATTTGCCGGCAAAAAAATTTGCAAAAAAACGTTGTGGGGTTCCCCCCCAAAATCCATACCAGACCCTTATCCGAGCATGCCGCCCAGCAGGTCAGGAAAGGGAGGGGACAAGCAAGCGCCCCCTCCCCTCCTGAACCATACCAGACCGCATGCCCTCTAAATGGGCTGGGGTGGGTGCTTTGGGGCAGGGGGATTCTGCACCCCCCCACCCCAAATCACCTTGCCCCCATGTTGATGAGGATAAGGGCCTGTTCCCGACAACCCTAGTCGGTGGTTGCCAGGGTCTGCGGGCGGGGGGCTTATCGGAATCTGGAAGCCCCCCTTCAAGAAAGGGGCCCCCAGAACTGTACCCCCCTCCCTATGTGAATGGGTATCGGGTACATCGTAAAAAAAAGCACTTAAATGTAATAAAACACAAGAGCTGGTTTTTGCCGCCACCGTCTCTTCCCGCTGCTGTCTTCTTCCTCGCCACCGGTTACCCGCAATTTTTTTTTTAAAAAGCCGCTCTTGTTCTGTTGATGTCTTCATCTGTTTTGTTGGGGGGTGTGGCCATCCAATAACATCACTCAGAGAGCCTGCCCCTTGTGACAACGGGTCACAGGAGTGCAAAATGAACTGCACTCCTGTGATCAATAGGAGAAGTACAGCCAAACGAGCTTTGGCTGGACTTCTCCTTTAAAGTACAAGTAAAATGTTCCTGTATGGCAGTCCTAAATCCAGTTTATGTATTGCACAAGCCCATAAACTAAACAAAAACCTAACTTTCCTTCCCTGATTGGGCCAAATCCTCCAAGCTGTGATGTCAAACCAGAAAGTAGCCGGCAGGACTAGGTGTGGTCAGGTGCTAATTGACAAGCTACAGGCATGTGAATCAGCAGTGACAATGCCGATAACCACCCCCCTCCCCCCGCACGCGCAGTGTCTTCTTATCCTACTATAATGCTAGGATCTTTAACAAATATGGTATACCCATGTCCTTCAAGGCCTGCAATACTCTGAGACAACTTGTACATCCAAAAGACCCAACATCCAGACAGAAGCAAAGTAACTTGGTATATGCAGTGCAGTTTATTGAGAAATACAAAGACCTATACATTGAGAAGAAAAAAATAAATCTCAACAAATGAATGGCTCATCATAGGAGGGCAAATTATACAGGTCGAGACACAGCAGTTCTCCAGAATTTTAAGCACTTCAATACTGGGTACTTTAACCCCCTTCCTTCCCAGGCCAATTTTCAGCTTTAAGTGTTGTCGCACTTTGAATGACAATTTCGCTGTCATGCAACACTGTACCCAAATGAAATTTGTATAATTTTTTTAGACAGATAGAGTTTTCTTTTGGTGGTATTTACTCACCACTAGTTTTTTTTTTTTTTGCTAGACAAACAAAAAAAAAGACCAAAAATTTTGAAAAAATAAAAAAAAGAATATAGGATTTTTTCATCATACTTACCCGTAAAATCCTTTTTTTTAGTACATCACAGGACACAGAGCCAGTTATTATAATAATAACTACTTGGGTTATATGCCACCTTTAGGTGAATGGACACTGGCGGATCAATCAGAACAATCAAACAGGAAGCACTTCAGTTTTGTATAAAGCAATAAATTCCCAAAAGAGGGTAGGGACCTCTGTGTCCTGTGATGTACTCAAAGAAAAGGATTTTACAGGTAAGTATGATGAAAAAATCCTATTTTCTTTATTGTACATCACAGGACACAGAGCCAGTTATTATAATAATAACTACTTGGGTTATATTCCACCTTTAGGTGAATGGACACTGGTAGATCAATCAGAACAATCAAACAGGAATCACTTCAGTTTTGTAGAAAGCAATAAATTCCCAAAAGAGGGTAGGGACCTCTGTGTCCTGTGATGTACTCAAAGAAAAGGTTTTTACAGGTAAGTATGATGAAAAAATCTTATTTTCTTTATTGTACATCACAGGACACAGAGCCAGTTATTATAATAACTATTCGGGAAGTCCCAAAGCAATATCCTTGAGGGGAGGGAGACATCATCACAGAAACTGCCACCAGAGAAGGACCTACTCTAATTTGTAATATGCTGAGGCCAAAAGTAGAAACCACTTTAGGCAATAAAAATAGATGAGGATGCAACATCACCTTATGATTCAAACCAAGAATGGCTCCTTGCATGAATGAGCCGCCAACTCTGACACTCCACTTAGTGAAGTGATAGCAACCAAAGAGGCCACTTTTCGAGATAAAAGGACTAATAGAATCTCCATATTGGTTCAAAAAGTGGCCTCCGCAAGGACAGTCCAAATGAAATTCAAGTCCCAAGGACACAAGAGTGGCCCAACAGGCAGGACTGTCCAAGTTACACGCTGTATGAATTAAGGAGTAAGAAACAACGGCCTCTGGAAAAAAATGGATAGGGACGAACTCTGACCCTTAATGATACTTAATGCCAATCTTTCCCCTACCGATTGGAGTAAGAAAAAAGAAAATCTCTCACTCACATATTTCTGTGGGTGCCACTTCCTGGCTTAACCTCAGGCAAAAAAATATTTCCAAGTCCTGTAATTGAGGTTTCCCGAAGCTGGCTTCCAGGGGCTCAACAGTGCTGAGATACAGGACTCAAGACCATTAGGTTCTGCTGGACTTGGAGTGTCCAAAGAGCAACCCCCACAAGGCTTGCTATGTCAGTGTACCAAGCCCTCCTGGGCTAATTCATCCAACACTAATATCAGTGTTACCACCTCCCAGATTGTTCACAAAAGATGTGGCAGAAGTAGAAACAGAGGAAAAGCATCAAATAAGGGAGAACTGGTCCCTAAGGTGTTACCAGTGCATCTACCCCTATTGCCAGTGGGACTCTCGTCCTGGACACACCTGTCCCAACTTGTTGTAGAACTTGGAATCTAGTAGATTCACCCGCATAGTTCCCCCTGCCACTATTGTATTCCTGGAATATGTATTGGTGTGTGAGACAGCACTTGTACTGTCCCAGACAGAATGTGACAGAATTACTGTCCAAGAAATTGTTGGACAGTAATCTCTCCTGTGGAGACCAAGTCCACTAAACTGTAGCCACCCTCAAATCAACTGGAGAGACTGGCATCAGTGGTTATTATCTTCCAAATTCCTGAAAAGGAAGAATATCAACCACCAATTTTTGCTCTGCAACACCCGGGAACAGAGCCCCCCAGCAATCCAATGCCTGGATCTTCAAGTTCCAGACAGAGAGAATGATCCTCTACCAAGACCTGGAATAAGACAGTACGGTATGTAGGGAACGTGCTTCAACCTAAACACAGCTTTCTCCTGCCAAAATGTATTGAAGGAACCCCTGGATTTGACCGCTTCCTGAGCAAAGATTATTGAGGAAATTAGTATTGCAGTGTCTTCAGCAAGATCAGCACTGGGGCTAGAAGCTTTGTAAACCCTCCGGAGCTGTGGCCAACCCAAAGGGAAGATTCACAAAAAAAGACTTTCCACTGCAATTACAGAAATCTTTGATGAGCTTGGAAACAAACCGCCACATAAAGGCGTGCGTTTACTGATGATTATGGACCCCCCGAAATCTGAACAGACCTAGCCTATCTGAAACAGAAAGATGCTTAGCCGCTTGAGAGATTAAGATAGACCTCATGTCCTTATTTGGTTTTAGAACTGCTACCATTTAATTGTATCACAATAATGAGCCCATAACTTCTGCTGCAAGAGCCAATGCAAGGCAAAAAACTGACGACTCTGTGGCAGACCCAGACAGTCCCAAGATGTTTACTTAGCCTACCAGGTTTCTGCTGGCTAAAGAAGGAGCAAACCACCTCAGAGCCTTCCCTAAAAATCTATGGTCTGAGATAATCTCAAAACACTGCAGACTCAGATGCCTCTTCCACTTAGGAGGGGGAAAAAAAAAACTAGCAGCCCCTGGTATTCCTGGGCAGTTTCCCATCCAAGTACTAACCAGGCTTGATCCGAGATTAGGCGCCACAGTGGCTCAGATACCCCTGATGCCATTGGTCCAAAAGGAGATGTGAACACCGCTAGATCACTGGACCCGAGGGCGGTGTACCTGCCTCCCTCGGCCACCTCTTCCTTCTGGAGTCATTTAACTAGTCTAACAGGTACATAATAAAGTGACTATATTAGACAAAAACTAATACATAGTTCCACAAGAGAGGGAATAGGGCGGAGTAGAGGGAGGGGGGTAAAGAGGGAAGGGAGAGTAGTGGGGGGACAGAGGCGCGGGGGAGGGGAGGGAAATGGGGCCCGGGGTGAATGCGCTTCTCCTGGGTTGCAGTGCAAGCAGGAAGGGTCGGTGAATAGCGTCAACAGGCTACTGACGTCCATCATGGCTATACTAGGATTGCACTAGTCTACTGTGTCGCTTTCAAGGAGGGCCTGTACCTCATCAGAGAACACAAACATGTTCCAGAGTGTCCACGTCTTAGTGTAGCGTTCACGTTGATGGCGGGCTGTGAGGATAAGATCCTCCATTTTGTTAAATTCCTCCATTTTTTTGAATCACAGGCCTATGGATGGAGGTTGTGTGGATTTCCAGCATAGAGGAATGCACTCCTTGGCCGCGTCGAGGAGATGGCGAATTATTGATTTTTTTATCAATTTTGCTTGGAATGTTGGAGGCATGGAGCAGGAAGAAGGCTGGATCGTCTGGGATGGGGCGCTGGGTAAACTTTTGGGCAATGTGCTGGATTGTCTTCTAGAACTGTTCCAGCTTAGGACAAGTCCAGAAGATGTGGAGAATTGTTCCCCCGGTCCTCTTAGCACCTCCAGCAGCGATCCGAGGACAAGTGGAAGAACTTTTGTAGTTTTGCGGGAGTATTGTACCATCTGGTGACAATTTTAAAAAAAATGGGGGGGGGGGGGGAGGGGAGTTGTGCTGGGAGCATATGCCAAATGAGAAGATTTGAGCTGGGGGGAGGGGAGATTTGTGCTGAAGGGGGGGATTTCAACAGGGGCGATTTGTACTGGGAGGAGGCAGGATTTATGGTTAGGGGGTAAGCATGCAGATTAGTGCTCAATTTTTTTTTTGGAGAGAGGGGATTTTTGCTGACACATAATTCTCATACATCTTGGGGTGGCGCAATTTGGCATGTTCTTCCTGGGTTCTAGATGACCTTTTACCAGCATTGTCTTCAGGGCAGGGACTGATGTATATGTAAAGTACTGAATAAATTGTTGGCGCTAGATAAAGGCTGAAATAAAAACAATACTAGCTATTGCACATGATCAGTTTCAAAGTATCTGCTGCAGATGTGCATGGGTGCCAATAAGAGCTGATTCACACCATAAAAAGTGCACGATCCTGCTCAGCACATTTTTGACAGACCATTCATTCCAAGGGGTAGCCAAATGCAGGAATGTGCAAAAAGTACACCAGGTGCAACTTTTAAAAGTGTGCAATAACTTACATTAAAAGTTGCGCCGCATAAAAAGTGCACGATCCTGCTCAGCACATTTTTGACAGACCATTCATTCCAAGGGGTAGCCAAATGCAGGAATGTGCAAAAAGTACACCAGGTGCAACTTTTAAAATTGCGCCGCACCAAACTGCATGGTACTGTGATGGTGACCATAAATACGTGTGTTTGCTAGAAACATTTTGAGGTGCCATTACTGATTGACACATATGCGCATCTAAAGAGGGCCGCATGTTTCCATGCAGTGAAAGTGGTGTGAACGTACCCCAATTCATAATGGCGTTCCCACGCATCTTGGGACCGTGAGCGTGTCCGCACAACAGTGTGAACCCAACCTTATGGTATGAACTGGCCCTACCACGGGTATCTTAGTTACAAAGCTTCCCTTATACATCTGTCTATACATACACATACCTCCCAACCTTTTGAGAACGGAATGAGGGACACCTATCAGCAAAAGTATGCAGGCATAGGACACCCTGGCACACCCCTTTAAAGGAGAATTGTACAAAAA
This sequence comes from Lithobates sylvaticus, assembly GCA_028564925.1. Lineage (NCBI taxonomy): Eukaryota > Metazoa > Chordata > Amphibia > Anura > Ranidae > Lithobates > Lithobates sylvaticus. Next base: position 186,472,511 of record CM053033.1, on the reverse strand, counting down.
AACAAGATTGGTTAAACCCACAAGTGCTTTTTTTACCACTACTATTCTTTTATACTTGCTTTTGGAATTTACAAATGCAGCAATTTAGAAATCGGATGAAAGATTTAGCACTGGAAAACACTGTTTGATAGATAAAAAGTGCATTTTTATATACAGATATATAAAGATCAGACCAAAATGCGGGACAAATGAGGAGGAATGAGGGACAGAGGGACATTGCTCCAAATCAGGGACAGCCCCTCGAAATCAGGGACAATTGGGAAGTATGCATACAATATCCAATGATGAATCATTCTCTTTTTAGAGTAGTATGTCCATATATTGCATCAGGCTGCAGTTACCAATTCCTCCACTAGATGTCACCAGTACACAGCCATCTAAGGTGCCCTAGCTGCTCCTGCCTGATTCCATGCCCGTGCCATAGAAGCACAAAGAACACAATAGAATTATATTAGAGATATCAATGAGCTCCAAAGTCCCAAATTATATTAAAATTACAAATAGGATTGATAAATAGGAGCTCTCGTTATAAACAATGCTTACTTGTATAGTGTTTAGTAGCTCCAGAAATGATTTATCATAATAGTATAAAGAGCAAGAAGGACAAGTCACAGCAATGATTTCTTGAGAAGTTATAATCAGTTGAAGTGGACAGCTAAGTATGGGCAAACGGGGGTCCTAAGCGAGTGCGCAGTGAGGGCGGAAGTAGGAAGAGAGCCGGGGGAAGTGAATACACGTGGGGCGGCGTGTGACGTCACCGGAGCGGAGCCGAGGAGAAGTGAGTGAGAAAAGTGAAAGGATGGGGGAGAATGTGTGGACGCAGTGGGGTGTTGGGGGGAAATGGTTGGGGATCAGAAGTCTCCATGTGCTGAGGAGCTACACGTGACCCACTGTGTGCTTTCCCTAGAAGAAGCACGTGTTCTGCACAGAGCTGAGGACTGGCCATGGTTTCCAGATGTTCACAGGACCCCCTAAAATGTATACAAATAAAAGTCTCCTGGAAGGCTCTGCTAGTTGCCTTTTTTAACCCAAACCTCCCACTTCTGTGCCCCTCTCTGTTGTAGTTTCACTTTGGTATGAGGGCCTGACTTTCCTTGACTTTATGGCTAAGCTCCACCCACTGTCATAGACTTGTCCAATCAGAGTGTAGAGATGAGCTGACGTGCTTGGATCCAAGTCTGACCCCCCACCTGCCAGGAAGTTGTCACCTGTAGTGGGCCAAGGATGAGTGGCAGTGGTCACAGATCATTGGAACAGTACAGGGGCCCCTTGGATGGTTTGTTCAGGTGGGGTCAGACCAGGATCCAAACAGGCCTATGCTCATCGCTGGTCCTAAGGAGTCGCTGGACAGGAGGGTGGCAGCTGTTGCAATTAGGGGTTGACCGATATTGTTTTTTCAGGCCTGATACACATTTTTCATCTGCCTTTGAGACCGATAGCTAATATCAGGTAACATCCAAAAAGTGCAGCTCTGAAAAAGGCACCATAAAGGTGTATATAAATTAGTGATATAGACAAGTGCTGTAAACACACATCAATAATCAAAACAAAAATACACGATAACCATGACATAAAAGTCCAATCACTGGGTGAAAGAATGTGAAAAAAACGTCTTAAAGTGGTTCTGCACTGTGTGTTGTTTTTTTTTTTTTTGGAATACAATGCTAAGGATTAGGAGGTAAATTGGGGGACTCACGTGTTCCATCTTCATAATTGATTGCTGCCGGTTTTCCTCCTATAAAATCATTTATATAACTCTTTCCTGCTGGGGGCCATCTTGCCTGTGGGCATGTGATGGCCCAGCATGCACCGCCGTTACTGCGCCGAGCTCGCGCGTGCGCAGTAACGGCAAAGTGCAGCTCACGTTCTCCGAAATCTCGCGAGATTTCGGAAGATGTGGCCGAAATCTCGCGAGATTTCGGAAGATGTCCGCACTGACTCCTGGGATCAATGACACCAGATCCCAGGAGTGCGGTGTGACGATGATCGACGCAGAGACCCCGCCCACCGCCGCAGAGACAGAGGAAAGGAAGTCATCGATTACAAGGTAAGTGGGGAAAAAAAAAAACACACTTCATTTAGTACTCTTTGCCTGATTTGGAAGGCAAAGAGATTTACTAAATGAAATGTGTGCAGAACCGCTTTAAAGCAAGTGTCCGAATGACTGTGGTCAATTCCTTAGAGACAAATAAAGAATGGTTAAAATAAAGAAAGTGATGCAATCACAGGAGTAGCTGTAATGCACATTCAACACAGGATAGGCATTCGTCTGATGGAAAATTGTAGATAAATACTTCTTACCAGAGAGGGTGGATCCAACTGTCATACGACAGTGGGTCAATAAGGCTGGATTCACACCTATGCATTTTTAGTCCTTTTTTCAGATTTGCACTACAGAACGTGTTCCATAGGAAACCATGTTAAATGGACTGTAGTGCAAATCTGCAAAAAGCACTAAAAATGCATAGGTGTGAATGCAGCCTAAGGCCTAAGGCTTATATTGGCCGAAGCCAGATGGTCATCGAAGGAACACACTCTAATACGGATGGAACCTGTAGAGGAGTTACTCTTGATACAGACGTTGGATCAATCAACGGAGGTAAATCCCGGTTTAGCAAGCCAGATATCCAAAACTCAAAAGGATTATGCCCCAGTTGAAGGTCATTAGGTCGAAACGCGTCAAGCTCGTTCCTCACATTGCTTTTATTTTTAATTTTGTTCGTGATCACTTTTTATACAGCCATCTTTTACAGATGTTTGTACATTTTTTACAAGATTAAATATCTTTAAATTTTATGACCTGCACCATATGGAGCCTTTTTTCTTTTTTTTGCATTATGGTCCCAATGCGATAATTTCATTACTGGTCGCTGGTTCCTCGCACTTATATTTGTAATCCCAAGAACATCCGCCTCGAGGATCCTTTTGGGTTTTGGATATCTGGCTTGCTAAACAGGGATTTACCTCCGTTGATTGATCCAACGTCTGTATCAAGAGTAACTCCTCTACAGGTTCCATCCGCACTAAGTCCCCCCCCCCACTCTATCCAAATCTAAAAAAATACGTTTTGCCTTTAGTTATACTTTAATTGAACAAGCTGAAGTTGAAAACTGATTGGCTTCCAGACACAACTGCGCCAGATTCTGAGTGCTTCACTTTTAGTAAATCTACTCCATTGTGTCTTTGGACTTTAGAGACTTTATATGATAATTTTAGTTTTTTGTTTATTTTTTAGTAGCACAACATATTTGTTCTTTTTCACTATTTTGTTGTGTTTTATCTCACAATTTTATGTTGTAGCTGTTTTTACCTTATGTTTAAGCACTATTTACACAAGCGCAGTATATTATTGATGTATTTTATGTAAAAAATATTCACCTGTCTTATCTCTAATGCTCTAATTTACAAGTTCAACAAACCTCATTACTGATCTTTATGCAGCTTGTAAAATGTTGCGTGGGGATGATATCACCCCTCACATGATGAAATGCTGAAATAAGGTGGTGTAATATGGACAGTGAAGCAGCTGGTGTATCTTTAACTATAATACAGATGGGTGTATCAGTGGACAGCTATTTAATGTCTGGATGAGGCGTGCTGTGAATCACTGCAAAGGAATTGTGATGTGAACAGGACTCTTGATGCTTTCTCTCCCCATCTGCAGGCCTTTACTTCCCCGTCCTACAATGTCAACTCTCTACCTTCCATTATCTTCTACCTCTGATCCACAATGCACCTGGGTGCGTGTCTGTGGGCAGTTCTCACCTCACCCTCGCCCCGAGGTGAAAGAAGTCTCTTCAGGACCCCGGGGTCTTCCCCTACCGTGCCTTCTGTCTCCTTCCACTGGATCTGTATGGGGGGCTTGGGCTGTCTCCTACATGCTGGCCCCTGAGTCTCTGTCAGGGGATGGTGACCAGCGAAGCTTCTCTCTCATCAAACAGTGGGTAAACTATGCAGAAACCGATGTACTGCCAGCTGCCTATGGCATTGACCACAAACCGGTAAGAGTTCTTTAAAAGTGAACTTACACATAGTAGCCATTCCTTTTTAAAGCTGATTTGTAACCTCCAAGACAATTATACATACAATGCTTAAATGTGTGAAACTTTGGTTTGTTAATTCCAAGTAGGGATGAGCTGTGGCGTGTTCGCATACTCCACGTGCAGAGCCCGCCAGGAAGTCGGTGCAGAGCTGCACTAATCACAGGCAGTGAGACATTGCCCGATCTCTGCAGCCACTCACAGCGCTGCGCCAACTTCCTGGCGGGCTCTGCACGTGGAGTAATCGAACACGCCGGAGCTCAACCTTAATTTCAAGTATTTATATTCAAAATTACTTGACGTTTCCACATACAAGGTAGCAGGGGGATGTTTGTGATCAGTTTGTACAGAAGATTCTTGGGGTGAGAATAGTGCAGACACCCCAATTTCTCAATTCAAAGCAACACTTGGCGCGGCTGGTGTTTGTTTTTTGTTTTTTTGTTTAATGAATTCCTCCTTAATCTGGCCACAGTCTTCTGGGCACTGTTCAGAGTGGCTGCACATCTGCATAGTAACCAGAGGGGGTCACTAACTTGGCATAGATGCCATTCAGGTGAATGATCAAGTAGTTACTATGCAGAAGAGCAGCCTTTTAGGACAGCATGCAGAAGACTGCAGTTATCACTGTAGTAGCTCAGGCTACTACAGTCAGTTACAGCTTCCACAGAGGCCAATTAGGTATCACATATACATACTTACATGGTGCCAAGCTGGCCCAGTATAACTATGCAAAACATATCCCTGAAGTTCAGCCCTAAAGCTCATGTCCACCCAGGGATATACTCCAATAATTTGGGGAAAACCCTACAATAAAGATACTTTATATGTGGTCACTCAGATTCTGAGTCTTCTGGACTGTAGAGTAGGAGGGTGCTTCTTCAGGTGTCAACATCACTGCCTGGTTGAAGTGGACACTTTCCATTTGCTATCCAGCAGTAGGGTCTTAACATTTTTTTTATTATGCATTTGATTACATTTTCTGCAGGGCCACTCTAAAGTGATGTAACATCAGTTAATGATTTGTCAAACTGACAGCAGGCCCTAGCATTTACATCTGTGGATATGGCCCTTGTGAGAAAGAACTGTAGGGCAAGTCCAGGGTCCTTAAAGTGACACTGTGACTTTGTTTATTCAGGCCAAAGTGACTGTGTCTGTGTAAAGAGTTTCCCTCAACCCACTGATTTTCACTTTTCCAGTGTTTCGTCGCTATCTCTGCCACCATTGCAGCTGGCAAAAAATACCCAGTTCTTCAGGTGAGGGGGAGCATGCGACTTCCTCCTGTGATGCAGTGGCCAGTAATTAGGTTCGAGCATTGTCACATGATGCAGGAGGAAACAGTCGCTTTATCTAAGCTTCTAAACTGGGTATTATAGTGCTAACTCTTATGGAGACGAGAGCAGCGGGTTAGGTCAATGGGTGGAGTTAATGTTTCACTTCAAGCAATTATCAAATTCCAGGCCAAGGACCCCTTTCCTCTGGTTGATATTTTTTCAAAGTTTACAAAAATATTTTATATTTATTTTTGATTTGGATGAACTCAGGCTTGGAGTTGGAGGGAATGCTCTGTATGTTGATAGGTGGGAGTGGTATTTGTCATCTGTATAGTGAGATTTGCCAATGGCCTATGAAGGAGTTGGAGCAGTGGCAGAGAATCTGCAGGATTGGAGGTTTGAATACTGCCCTTCAACCACAGTAACTACAAAACTTCAGAAATGTTTCTGCTGCTGAAAGTCTCCCATTTTTTTTGCCATTCTGTGTGTTTAGCTGTTGCTGGTCTGTAATATTTTTGTCTGATTTTGTGCAATCTTTTTCCCAGACTAGAGACCGTGCTCGGGTGGAGCTGCATAGAATCCTGGAGGTGTTGGACAGTCACTTGAAAGTGCGCACATACCTAGTAGGAGAGCGACTGAGCCTTGCCGACATTGCTGTGTCCTGCTGTCTTATCTATCCATTTAGCAAGGTATTGTCTGTATACAACAGCTTATCCTAGTCTGTGATATTCGCTGCCATAGTATGCATTAGAGCTGCACGATTAATCGTTAAAAAATCGCGATCTCGATTCACCCCCCCCGATAATCTCTCCTGCTGAGAGTAGGCGATTTTTTCACATAAACAAGTGGAGAGATTATCTGCTTAGAGTGCATTCACACATTTTAGCAGAGACCCTAGGGAATAAAATGGCAATTGCTGCAATATTTTATGTCAAACTGTATTTGCCCAGCGGTCTTTCAGATGCAATTCTTTGGGAAAAAAATACACTTCAATAAATAAAATAAAAAAACGAAACAGTAAAGTTAGCACAATTTTTTTTGTTTTTAATGTGAAAGATGATGTTACGCCACGAGAATTGTGAGAATCGTGAGAGAATCGTGATCTATCTTCTAAGCAAAAAAATTGTGATTCTCATTTTAGCCAGAATCGTGCAGCTCTAGTATTCATCGCTCATAGGTAACCTGCTGATTCCAGTGATTGGGAAGCTGATTTGAAATCTGTGATTTAAAACCATCGCCAGAGCTTGCTGAATCTTTGCTTATTTTCAAATACTGTCTTTCTGCTGTGTAACTAATCTGGGTTATGTGTTTGCTGTATATTTTCACATTTCCCATTTCCTCCTAATCTTGGCCACCTTTATATGACATCTCTTGTGTTTATTGCAGGTCATCTCTCCCTCCACCAGGCAGAACTTTGCCAACATTACCCGCTGGTTCTTGACCTGTGTCAACCAACCACAGTTTAAAGAGATTACAGGAGTGGTGGCACTATTTAATGGAGGTATAATAATAACACATGATTGGAAAATTTTAATTTTATTGTAACCACACTTAAAGTGATCATCAAGTCAAAACTTTTCTTCTTTGTTTAGAATAAAGTGCAGAAGGGTCCCAACAGCTGTTGGGTTATTACTGCTATCTGGGACTCCTCTAGTAAGGTTTCCTGTCCTGCTGACAATGTTTTACTAGACATTATAGGGGGAACAACCAACACAGACAGAAATAATTACACAGTTTTTATTGATATGAGTAAGAGAAGGCTAGAACTGCTGTAAGATTTATATTTTTGGCTGCTTCCTGTTGCAGATTTTCCCTTTACTTCCTGTACAGTAAATTTCTAACGAGCACCACCTTGCAGTAGGAACCCAAAAGGGGGTTCTAGTCTTTCAAAACATCTTGACTTGTACATTTTTGCTACAGTTTAGGGTACATGGGTCCTCAACATACAGACTGCAGGGGTGGAGCTAAGAGGGTCATTCTTTAGGTAGATTACTGAAAAGGGGGTATGGCCCATGTCACATAATAATAATCCTGTATCTGGGGCCACAACTCTTAAGAGAACAGAACGAATACTCCCAGCTCCTATGACATTGCTCCCTCATCGTTGCTCACTCTCTGGAGCTTTCCAGCAACCGAGGGAGTTATGTCATAGAAGCAAGTAATGTTTACTTTATCAATCCTTTTGTAGGCAAGTTGAAGCCAGCAACAGGATCATTATTGTGACATAGTCCTAAGTAGATCTTGTATAAACTGGGTAACTATATGAGCTGCTGTAAGGGAATAATATTTAAATGGCTTTTCCATTGTAAGAGAAGATGTATCTGACTTTTCCTCTCTCATATAGATAAACATAGAAAAGTCCTCAAACTTTACAAGACCAACATTTAAATTGCTCTATAGACTGAAATGAGACCATTTTAGATTGACTTGCACTTCTAGAACATCAGTGTAGCCATTTGATTGCACCTTAAAGTGGAGATAAATCCTCCTATCCTTTGCATCCAAGGAAGCTGCCATCTTCACCTCTGTTAGATCTACAGTTTTCATGGTGCTGCACTTGTGATCATCTATGACCCCAGTCATTTGATGGCTTGACAGTTTTGTTGAGAACACAAACAGCTGTGACCGTTATTCATTGCATGCCTTGAATGTAACTGTTTTGGGAAACCATTAAATTGGAGGGTTTAGTTCCACTTGAAGAACAAGGAAAACCCAAGAATATGGTCCAGACATGACCAGTCTTGTATTTCTACCTAGACCTCAAGAGCTCAAACCTCCATACCCCATCTGCACCAACCAGCACAGCTGCTGTTGTCAATGGTCCTCCGAAAACAGCTGCTGTTGTCAATGGTCCTCCGAAAACAGCTGCTCAGTTGAAGAAAGAGTCCAAGAAAAAAGAGAAGTTGGAGAAGTTCCAGCAGAAGCAAGATAAGATAAAAGTACAGCAAACAGAGGTGAGTGAGATTTCTTGTTTGTATCTTCGGGTTCTACAGTCCTCTGTCCATTTTCTGATCACATTTGTTCTCTTTTTATTTTTCTTTACTGTACATCAGAAGAAACCAAAGATAGAAAAGAAAGAGAAGAAGGAACTTGGTGTGATAACCTATGATATTCCAACTCCTGCAGGACAGAAGAAAGGTTAGCCGGGAGGGAAATGGATAATCCATATTGTTGTGAAGGATTGTTTTTCTCCCATTTGCTTTTGGCTCTGGGACCCTAACAAAATTTAACATGAATTGGTTTTCTAGCTCTGCAAATGTTAAATGACACTTTTTACACATGTAACCCCCTTACAACCACCCAACACCTATGTGCATAGGCAAAATGGTGGCCTCTAATACCCACACTCCACACATATGCATTGCTGGGGGGCCGATGTTTATGTGCTGAGAACATGTTTGCTGCGTGTGCCCAGCACAAAGACCAAACTGTCAAAGACTGCTCTCGGTCTGGCCTAAAGATCGGTAGCCGGCAGACTTCCTTTCATGTGACCACTTTGACAGTGGCTGTATGATTGCCAATGCTTCCCACCTCCTGGCCATTTAGAACTATTCAAAGGGGTGAGCAAGAAGGGGTTAAAAAATGACTGACAGCAGTTTAGTGAAACACAACCGAGAACAATGAGGAAGCTCAATATTTGTGAAATGTGGCTTCACCAATATCCTTTTAACTTATAATATGCTAATATTTGCTAAAGCCTGAACTACCAAAAATGTAGGAAAGTCAGGGCAGAATCACACTTTTGCATTGTGTTGCAGTATTTTGAATGACACACCAAATCATTAAGGCAACACATCTCTGAAGCACATGATTTGCAATGCATCACAATTCATGGTAATGTTACTACTGTGTGTTGTGCCATCAGAATTAATGCAACGTGTGGACTTTTTTTTGTCCTTTTCTGGTGTAGACCTTAACACAACACACAGGTGAGAATGAATCCTGAATTGAAGTAGATTTTTTTTTTTTTTTTTGCATTAAAGTAAATGTGTACTTTATGTTTATCTTCTTCTTTTATTTTTAATATAGTCATGTGTAAACACATTTAAAATATTTGTACTCTTGTTTAGATGAGTAAAAATGAAATGCTGCATATAACAGTTTCAGATTTACATATACAGTCAAAAAAACTTGAAAAAGAACGTTAAAACGAGAAAACGTTTTAACGAGAAAAAGTTGGGACTTTAAATGAGGCTGTGACCTGGTAAGGTCGATTGCCTCCATCCCTATCTAATGAATGCAATTGGGCGACTGGGGGGGGTTGGGACTTTAAATGAAGCAGGCAGGTGTAAAACATTTATATTTATTAAAAAAAGCAAAACAATCAATGGTAAGTTGCATGAGGGTAGTCATGAGTGCACCAAGGAAAGCAATGTTTTCCATTCAATGGATAAATATACAAAGATGACAATTGACCACAATAGTACAAATCACAGTTGCAAGTGATCATAGAAAAAAATAAAACAGTAGTTGGCATAAGACATGGCATATAATAGCTCTATGCATTTCGTGGATTCATCCACTCTTCAGGAGCATGCACGTGGAAAACTGAATGCTGTGATATGGTAGCGATATCTGTAAGGTCTGACCCTGTCACGGGAAGGAGGTTTAAAATAAGGTAATTATAGATAATAATGTCTAGGATAAACCCCCTGAAACCACTCTGAAAAATATACTTACATAATCTTTGTGCAGTAACAGCAATGGGCCAACATGGATCAGATTAACCCCATGAGGGGTATCACTGGAGGGAACTGAGGTGGTGAAGGCAGACCAGGGCTGAGCAAAGATGATTTCCAAGAAAGAAAAATTCCAAAAGAAGGGATGGTCAAAAATAACCATGTGTGCTAAGGACAAAACATAAGATATAAAGTAGGTTGGGAACTCATTGTGTGGTACAATATATAGTTGTGTCCTAAACTTGGTAAAGGATAGGATAATAAGATGCTAATGAGTGTGAAGGTGGGTTAAGTTAGTGAGAGCAAAGTATGGTGAAAGTAAAGTATTAGAATGATTGGAAAGCAAGGTGAAAAGTAGAAAGTGTTGAAAAACCAAGGAAAATTGAGTAAAATGCAAAGTCCAAAGTGAAAAAAGTGAAAAAAAATTAGAATCAATTTACCTAAAACATTTCAATGTTGAGTGATCCACAAAGTGTGCAGATAAACAGGTTGGAACCACCATGTGAGTCAGTCTGCCCCAGAATGACTTATAAGGGCTGGTCTGCCACACCCACCAACGTCACGTAGGCGTGCACTGTGGAAGGATAGGCCACTGCAAGAGGGCGGAACCGCCCCAACCAAAGACAGTGCCAGAAAGTTCCTCCATCTGGCTGCTAGATGTAAAGAGGGCGATATTGAAACGGCGCCGCCAAAGACATGGCGCAGCGGTTCCATCGCATAGAGCGTGACGCCGATGCGTAGTACAGGGTGATCCACCCCCCCCTTGATAAGGAGGGGAGGAGGAAGACCCGTAATGCGCATCGCAGTTCCCAAGGTGATGGAGCAAATGCTCCTATCTAAAGCATGCGACACATGCGACTGTTGGGGATAATAATGGGGTTAATCTGATCCATGTTGGCCCATTGCTGTTACTGCACAAAGATTATGTAAGTATATTTTTCAGAGTGGTTTCAGGGGGTTTATCCTAGACATTATTATCTATAATTACCTTATTTTAAACCTCCTTCCCGTGACAGGGTCAGACCTTACAGATATCGCTACCATATCACAGCATTCAGTTTTCCACGTGCATGCTCCTGAAGAGTGGATGAATCCACGAAATGCATAGAGCTATTATATGCCATGTCTTATGCCAACTACTGTTTTATTTTTTTCTATGATCACTTGCAACTGTGATTTGTACTATTGTGGTCAATTGTCATCTTTGTATATTTATCCATTGAATGGAAAACATTGCTTTCCTTGGTGCACTCATGACTACCCTCATGCAACTTACCATTGATTGTTTGCTTGTTTTGCTTTTTTTAATAAATCTAAATGTTTTACACCTGCCTGCTTCATTTAAAGTCCCAACCCCCCCCAGTCGCCCAATTGCATATACAGTCAAAAGGTGGCCCCCCTGGTCTCCCTTACCTAAAAAAAAAAAATGATAATAACATAGCACAGTAGCTCAAGGTGAAATTTACACACACTTGTGAATGACCCCATCCTCCTACTCCCTGCTTCTTTGATTAAATTGTTTAGTATAGTCTTAATGTACACCACAAGCCATTGGAGAATTATGGAGGCTGCCATTGCTGACCACTTCTTTGGGAATATTTATTGCATGGCTGTCGTGCAAATGTTCTGGCTGCAATACTGCCTAGGTCCCTAATCCAGAACAAGTATTGAGATAAGGAGTTCTGACACTCAACTTACAGCCTGCTTTTTTTTTTTTTTTTTTTTTTTTGGACTTGTGACCTGTGAAAAAGTATTGATGTCAGACAAAGCCAAGCAGCTAGCATTTTCAAAAGGAGATCATCAATGGCAGCCCCCCTCCAATGAGAAAGTAAACCATTTCTGCTGTGGTCTATCTTTAGAAATGAATGCGCAAGAATTCCTGTCTCTTTGATGCATCAGTACACATCTCGGGGTCTGGATACGTTATTTTTTTCTTTTGTAATTCCTTTATTTGTATAAAGAAATATAGAAAATACAGACATTAGAGAGATACATCTGAGTACATCATCAATAGAAACTCCAACATTTGAACGGCTAATAAAGAGCATTAAGACAACGATCCCAGAGGTAGTATTTAATAGGACAATCCAATACCACGACTGAAGCATATATAGTAATGCTTACTTATTTTGTAGGGGAGCAAACATCAAATGGCATTGAAACAGGAAAAGGCACATATGGCAGGGTCGTGTGTGTGTGTGTGTGTGTGTGTGCCGGCAGGTGGAAGACCTTGAATGGTTTAGAGCAGGGGTGCCCAACCTTTTTACAGAGCGAGGGCCACTTAAGCGACTTAGTAACCGGTCGCGGGCCACAATGAGCGGTGTGGGCGGATGACGGGTCTATGTCCACTCGGCATATGCAGAGTGGACACAGATACAGCCCACTCTACTCTATGGGCCCTCTGATCCTATCAGATGGAGGGGGACGGATCCACTTCTGTTTTTTTAGCAGATTGGATCTGTGGTAGGCGGGTGTAAACGGACACAAGTCTGTTTTCATATGCCGCTCCATAGAGGTGAATAGAGGGTCTGATTGGGTTGGACCGATTGTGTAAAAGGGGCCTAAGGCAGCTTTTACGCTGATGGTTTGTGGTCTACCCATGCCGCAGGTGCAGCACAGTTCACCTGTGGTTTTCCTGTGGGTTAGCTGCACTTTGCCATACAATTCTATTATATCCTGCAGGTTTGGTGCACTTTCTGAAAGCACCCCAACCCGCAGGTAAAACCCGAAGTCTATGGCTCAGTGCAGGTAATCCACAGGTGCACCTGCGGATCAGTTTGAAAGCAGCCCAGTAACCACTGCAGAACAGATTGCCCTTACATACACTGAGATTTTAGTGAGTTCCATTCAGCTATCGCCAGCTGCTGCTGTCCCAGGCAGAGTGCATTTGGTATCACTCCGCCTATGACAGGAGCCGGTGCTGTACAGGAAGAGTTGGCTTATGCGGCTCTGCTCTGCAGGTGCTTGCTTCCTCTACCATCGGCTTCATTCACAACTCTGATGCTCTGGGATGGCGGGTCAGCAACCTGCAATCTGGGCTTGCCAACCTGCCATCCCAGGGCAAAAGGTCGCGGGCCACATCAGAGGGCTCTGCGGGCCACATGTGGCCCCCGGGCCACTGGATGGGCACCCCTGATTTAGAGAGTTCCACTTATCTAGTAATCTGAAATTAGGAGTAAAAGGGAGGAAAGAAAAATAAAGCGGAGCTGAGGGAGGGCGAACAGGACCAGGGAAGCAACGCAAAAGAAAAAGAAACAAGGAGGAGGACCCACAAGGGAAAAATAAAGGGGGGGAGGAAAGGCGGAAGGGTCACCCGTTCATCCCCCACCCTGGGTAGAGCGAGGCATGCAGAAATTCACTGGGCGATAGAAAGCTTGTTGAGGTAGGCATCAGTATACACAAAATAATTCCATGGCCTCCATGTTTCAGCACACATCTCTTCTGTGTTAGGCAGTGTGGCTGTGAGTTCTTCCATGTCTCGTATGGTGTTAGTGAAACCACAGAGCTTTCGTAGGGGGGGTCAGCATCTCTCCAGCGAAGCAGAATGTAGGCCTTAGCAGCGTTTAGGAGTTGCATTGTAAGAGAAGATTTGTGTTTTTTAACAGGTCGTTCGGTCAAATGCAATAAACAGGCCACAGGGTTAGCATGCAGTTTGACAGCTGTAAGTTGTTTAATGATAGCAGTTACATCTTGCCAAAACTGTTGAATTTTAGGACATTCTCATAAAATGTGGATCATAGTCCCACCTAGCGCACCACAACGCCAACAGGAGTCTGGGACCTGGGGGAACATATGGTGAAGTTGAGTGGGGAACCTGTACAATCGGATAAGGATCTTATAACTAGTCTCCTGTACCCGCGTGGCAATGGATGACTTTTGAGCAAAATGGAGAATCTTTAGTCTTTGGACAGCAATAAGGCTCAGAGTCAAATTGGTTTCCCATTTAGTGAGAAGTGGAGGAACATGTTCTTCTCCAGGGTGAATCGGGGGAGGAATATAGCAAGGAGAGGGAATGACATATTGGTTCCCCTCTATGACATAGTGATTCAAAACATGTGCCCGGGTAAAAGATACCTGGGGTAAGGGAGCAAAGTCTGAGAAAATAGCGTAGTTGAAAGCCACCCCAAAAGTCCAGAGGGGGGTCACTAAGATGGGCTGGGTTGGAGGAAATTAAGGTCCCTGTTGACATGAGGAAGTCTGTCAGGTGAGTATAGCCCTGAGCATTAAGATGACAAAATCATCATGTAGACCTGGAATGAATTTGAGATTACCTGAGATGGGAATCATAGGCGAGGGAAGTGGAGAAATTGAAGAGTTTGCCATGCGACCTGTAATGTACTGCCTAAGGTAGGATACATGCACAGCTCTCTAGGTATGGGGGAAGATATCCAAGGCCAACTCAAAGCAGTACCTTGAGAGTCTTCCAATTCCATGGAGTCCCAGAGCTTGGCTTCCCCATGGCAATGCCAATCAACAATCCTGGTGAGATGTGCAGCCGTATAATAAGCCGAATATCTGGAAGAGCGAGGCCCACAGAGACCTTCGGTAGTTATAGTCTGCAATGTGTGATGTGGTTTTTGATGTGACAAGACAAATTTCTGGAACTGTGAGTCAATAGTGCGAAAGAAAAGAGGCGGGAGCCGTATGGGAAGGTTTTGCAGTAGAAAGAAGATCCGACGGAGCACTATAATTTTGAGAGCATTGCGATGGCCAAACCATCTCAGGGTTAAAGAATGCCAGTGCAGTAAGTCTTATTTCAGTTTGATAAGAAGTGGCTCAAAATTGGTTTCATGTGATTTAGACGGGTCAGAAGTGATGTTGGTGCCTAGGTATTTATGGATACGTTATTTTTTAACGTATATTAGACAAAGAGAAGCAGAAGACTGCGTGAGAGACTCGGACATACAAACTTGTCTGTGTGTTCCTGACTGTTACATTGTGAAATTTGTTTTAAACAAACTGTTGTTATAGTATTATGTTTGACACACACTTTTCTAAAAACATGAACCAATCTCATGCACGCTACCCAGTGCTTATGTATTACAGAAAAATTACTCCTTAGGAGACAGCTACTTAAAGCAATCAAAATTGTCACATAAAGCAATAGTATATTGTACTAAGTGCAGCAGTGCTCCTCAATAATTCAAAATAAACTATATTACCAAAAATATTGGGACACCTGCCTTTACACGCACATGAACTTTAATGGCATCCCAGTCTTAGTCCGTAGGGTTCAATATTGAGTTGGCCCACTCTTTGCAGCTTTAACTCTTCTGGGAAAGCTGTCCACAAGGTTTAGGAGATTGTCTATGGGAATGTTTGACCATTCTTCCAGAACCACATTTGTGAGGTCAGGCACTGGTGTGGACAAGAATGCCTGGCTCACAGCTTCTATTCTAATTCATCCCAATCTGTTCTATCGGGTTGAGGTCAGGACTCTACAGGCCAGTCAAGTTCATGCTGTTTAGCCAAACCCCTAATGTTTCGTCATTACGACTTCTCCGTATCATGAGGTCAGGACTCTACAGGCCAGTCAAGTTCATGCTGTTTAGCCAAACCCCTAATGTTTCGTCATTACGACTTCTCCGTATCATAAACGTGACAGGCTATTATTTTGTGTTATCCTGAGGGGTTGTAACCCACTGAGCACAAAGGGTGTGTTATCCTTTAATGGTGGAGGATTTAAACCTACAGCTGTCTCCTTTCAAGAAAATTTCTGCACTGACTCTCTGCTGCACTGTTTCAACACCAAGGGTGGAGGACTATGGACTTTTTGATATTTTGGATCATTGAGCGCTGCTGCACTGAGTGTGATATACTATAGTATTTTGTTTATTGCCATTTCCTTGTATTGTGCTTTTTGGAGTTTTTCTTAAATTGTTTTCCTTTTTTCTTTTTTTTTTTCTTTTAGATGTATCTGGCACTATGCCAGATTCCTACAGTCCTCAGTATGTGGAGGCAGCCTGGTATCCATGGTGGGAGAAGGAAGGATTCTTTAAACCAGAATATGGGGTGAGTTCCTATGAAATTGTGGGCCTGGTGACACCAGCGTGTTGCCTTAATGCAGGCATGTTGAACATGCGTGGTATGTTTTTTTTTTTGTTTAAGGAAGAAGCCTTTTTATTTTAAGTGGACCGCAGCGCATCTAAAATCATGTGTGCCACTTTTTTTTCACAATTGACCAAAATTAAGAATTCATTCATTCACATCTGTGCATTGTGGTGCTTTAGAGTGCTTTGTGTCAGTACATTGGGATTGCATTGAAAATTAATTGCAACACACTACACAGGTTGCCGTGCTTTTGCAGTTACATGGTAAAATAATGTAAATGGTCTAAATTTCTTGTATGTCAAGACACTGGTAGAAAAGGCCATTTAGAGCTTATCTGAGCGTGTCCCGCTAGAAAAAGCTCAAAGGCAGGCCAAAAACATCCTGGTGATATTACAACTCTGTCTGCCCAAGAACACTTTGGATCCCTTTAGAAAGAACTGGTCTGTGACAGGTCAAAAGGGGAACCTGTGCCAACCTAGTAAACCTGCAACACCCACTAGGATCAATGGGTAACAATAAACTTGGATTGGGCCAAATTTCTTTCAAGTCTTATTTGCTGGCAGAACAGAATTTACAGCACTTTCGACATCCGATTATTTTGCTTCCCTTCCAATAAGAATTGCTGTAGAGTTAACACATTGGGCCTGATAAACTGTATATTTGTGTGTGCACAGTGCCCCTGATACCCACTTGCTGACCAGACTTTCTCTGGAACTTTTTGTTTACAAGTTTAAATTATATATATATAGATATATTATATAAATATATATATATATATATATATATATATATTATGTGTGTGTGTGTGTATATTTAGCAAAGACCCTAGAGAATAAAATGGCGATTTTTGCAATATTTTATGTCACACTGTATTTGCGCAGCAGTCTTTCAAACACAATTTTTTTTGTAAAAAAAAAAATAAAAATACACTTTAATCAATAAAAAAAACAAAAAAGAAACACTAAAGTTAGCCCAATATTTTTGTAGAATGTGAAAGATGATGTTACGCCGAGTAAATAGATACCTTACATGTCATGCTCTAAAATTGCGTACGCTCATGGCATGGCGACAAACTACGGTGCTGAAAAATCCCCATAGGCGAGGCTTTAATTAAAATTTCAGGTTACCTGTTGAGAGTTACAGAGGAGGTCTAGCGGTCGCAGGGATACCTCACATGTGTGGTGTGAACACCGTTTACATATCTGGGCGTGAGGTACATATGCGCTCAGCAGAGGGAGATGGCAGCTTTTCCCGACTCATTCCTATCTCTGGTAAGCATCTGTACAATTTTTATCATAGGGAGTCAGGCCAGCCAGAGGTCTGCGAATAATATCTGTACCATTTTGTCGCAAATCCTCTTTAAACATATGCCCAATATGTGTGCCTTATACATTTGCACACATAACCTTTTTTTTATGTTTTTCATTACCTCTTACTGCTTTCTTTCCTGTGCTTTAAGAACGATCATCATCGGTTGGATCGATGTAATGATTGCATTTTTTTTTACATTCAGTCTCTTGATTCTAAGAAAAAACAAGGCATCTGGCCCTTTTTACCAGTTTAATTTGATGTTTACATTTCCAAGGCCTTTAAATTAAATATTTCTTTACTTCACTGTACTTGTGTAATCTTTGTAGATAACAAAAACTCCATGCATGCAGCAAAATACTGTATAAGGAAGTTTAAAGTGTTACTAAACCCACAGCAGTAAAATCAGTCGGTATATGTAGTAAAGCATGCTTGTTATACTCACTGTGTTAATCCTCTGCATTGTGTAAAAAGGCTGTTTGATCCTGTCTTCGCTGATCTTCCCCTTCTTTTACTATGCCCAATCGATCTGCCGATGGTACAGAGCCTTGGAGGCACTCTGCACATGCTCAGTTTGATGTGTATTGCTAGAGAGTTTTTTTTCTTGGGAGGGTGCATGTGATCAGCACAGGGCCAATCAGCATTGTCCACACACGGAGTCGGGGGTCCTGCAGCCTCATAGGACAGTCAGAGTAGAGTGAAAACTCCTCCTACAAGCTTTAATCAGACACTGATAGAAGTCACAAGACTGCTATATACTGCTGATTAGAAAAGGTATTTAGCCGTTTATATTTACTAAAATAATTGCATTTCCATGTTCTGTGTACTGTGCGAGACCAGATATAATGAATGCAGGGTCCTGGGTTTAGTAACACTTTAGGTTCATTGAGGATGATTTGTCAAAACAATCTTTAAAGTACAATTAAAGAGGGAGTCCACCTGAACAAAAAAATATTAAAAGCCAGCAGCTACAAATACTGCAGCTGCTGACTTTTAATAAATGGACACTTACCTTTCCTGGAGTCCAGCGATGTCGGCAGCCGAGGCCGAGCAACCACTCGGCTCTCGGCTGCTGCCGGCGCCATTCTCGGTGAGGGAATCAGGAAGTGAAGCATTGCGGCTTCACTTCCTGGTTCCCTACTGCGCATGCGCGAGTCGCGCAGAGCAATGAGAATCGCCCGCGCTGTCTCTGGGACCCGTGTTTGTCCCAGCAGACAGCGCGGCGGGACAGGAAGAGGCATAGACTCCCGTGGGAGTCTATGCCTGGAGGTGGGAAGTGGGTGAAAATACTTAGACAGGTATCTGCACACCCCCTTCCCCCTGAAAGGTGCCAAATGTGACACCGGAGGGGGGGGGGGGGGGGGTGGGGGGGTTGGGTCCGAAAATCGGAGGTTCAATTTTTGTGTGAACCTCCGCTTTAAAGACAAAACTGTTTTTTAGTTTTGGATAGAGTGGAGAGGGATTAGAACATCTGTCAGTTTTTATTGCTGTCTGCACCCAATGTTAGGGAGATTCACCCTCTCTATTTGTCCTGTTTACATTATCATTGAAAGTAAAATAAAATCCCACATTTTGGATTGTCCACAGAAAATGAATAATTTAATAAAGGGGGAATCTTACAATGGGGACACTAGGTCTGATGACCTGGGGGGGGGGGGTCCCCAATGTTTTTTCTTAATTTGCAGGAGTTTCCTCTCACTTCCTGTATTGGCTATAGGACCGGAAGTGAAGGGAAATCTCCCCAATGGGACACAGATGGCAAAAAATAAACTGAGAGGGTCTATCCAAAATGAAAAAACATTTTTTGCCTATAGTTCTGCTTTTAATTCATGAATCTAAATGAAAGTTTCCATAAATGTGTTCTCTTCTTTTGCATTTTTTCTCATTCATATGTTAAACTACACAGGCTTATGAAAGTGATCACAATATTATGTCTTTCAGAGAACCAGCATCTCAGAGCCCAATCCTAAAGGGACATTCATGATGTGCATCCCTCCACCAAATGTGACTGGATCTCTTCATCTAGGTCATGCTTTGACAAATGCCATTCAAGACAGTCTGACTCGCTGGTGAGCACATGATGCAGACAGCATAAAAAACAAAATCCATGATAATAATGTGAACTTTTTTAGAAACAATATTGGTACTATTGATTGGTTAGGGAGGCAAAAAGGATGAAGGCAGCCCTAGGCTTTTTTATTTAACAGGTTTTCTTTATTAAAGATGAGGATGCTTTGCTAACTTAACTTGCAGTGCCTTGAAAAAGTATTCATACCCCTTGAAATTTCCCACATTTTGTCATGTTACAACCAAAAACATAAATGTGTTTTATTGGGATTTTATGTGATGGACCAACACAAAGTGGCACATAATTGTAAAGTGGAAGAAAAATTATAAATTGTTTATAATTTTTTTTTTTTTACAAATAAATATGTGAAACGTGTGGCATGCATTTGTATTTGGCCCCCCTGAGTCAATACTTTGTAGAACCACCTTTCGCTGCAATTACAGCTGCAAGTCTTTTTGGGGATGTCTCTACAAGCTTTGCACATCTAGAGAGTGACATTTTTGCCCATTATTCTTTTTGCAAAATAGCTCAAGCTCTGTCAGATTGGATGGAGAGCGTCTGTGAACAGCAATTTCCAAGTCTTGCCACAGATTCTCAATTGGATTTAAGTCTGGACTTTGACTGGGCCATTCTAACACATGAATTTGCTATGATCAAAACCATTCCATTGTAGCTCTGGCTGTAAGTTCAAGGTCATTGTCCTGCTGGAAGGTGAACCTCTGCCCCAGTCTCAAGTCTTTTGCAGACTCTAATAGGTTTTCTTCTAAGATTGCCCTGTATTTGGCTCCATCCATCAACTCTGACCAGCTTCCCTATCCCTGCTGAGGAAAAGCATCCCCAAAACATGATGCTGCTACCACTATGTTTCACGGTGGGGGTGGCGTTTTCAGGTTAATGTGCAGTGTTAGTTTCCCGTCACACATAGCATTTTGCTTTTAGGCCAAAAAGTACAATTTTGGTCTCATCTGATCAGAGCACCTTCTTCCACATGTCCCCCACATGGCTCCTTGCAAACTGCAAATGGGACTTATTATGGCTTTCGTTCAACAGTGGCTTTCTTCTTGCCACTCTTCCATAAAGGCCAGATTTGTGGAGAGCACAACTAATAGTTGTCCTGTGGACAGATTCTCCCACCTGAGCTGTGGATCTCTGCAGCTTCCCCAGAGTTACCATGGGCCTCTTGGCTGCGTCTCTGATTAATGCTCTCCTTGCCCCGTCTGCCAGTTTAGGTGGACAGCCATGTCTCGGTAGGTTTGCAGTTGTGCCATACTCTTTCCATTTGTTGTTCGAAGCTTGCAAATTACACACAGGTCTTTTTACGAATTAGTTGACTTCTGAAGGCAATTGGTTACACTAGATTTTAGTTGCGGGGTATCAAAGTTAAGGGGGCTGAGTACAATGCACGCCACACTTTTCAGATATTAGTCAAAAATTTGAAAAAACATTTATCATTTTCCTTCCAATTCACAATTATGTGCCACTTTGTGTTGGTCTATCACATAAAATCCCAATAAAATACATTTACGTTTTTGGTTGTAAGATGACAAAATGTGGAACATTTCAATGGGTATTTGAATACTTTTTCAAGGCACTGTAACTAAAGGCAAACGTTACCCATAATAAATGTTCTTTAGCAAGGAACATACATGCTACATTAAAAATTATGCTACCAAAATTAGTGTGTGCTTTAAATTGCCTCCAGCATTGCTCCTGTTTCTTCTTGCTGAAGCCCAAAACCCCTGAGCAGCAGATTATCTTTAGGCTGTCAGCAGATCGGCCTCTAGTGGCTCCGATTTTAGGCACAGTGCGGGGAAAAAAAAGAGAGCAACAGAGTATGTGCAGAGCAGTGTGAGACAGTGTATTACTGTATTTAAAGCAGTATAGGCACCAAATTTTAACCACTTGCCTACCGGGCACTTACACCCCCAGGCCATTTTCAGCTTTCAGCTTTGTCGCACTTTGACAATTGTGCGGTCGTGCTACACTGTACCCAAACAATTTTTTTTTTTATCATTTTCTTCACAAAAATAGAGCTTTCTTTTGGTGGTATTTAATCACTGCTGTTTTTTTTTATTTTTTACAAAAAGAAAAAAAAATTTGAAAAAAAATATGTTGTAACTAAGTATTTTTTTGCCTTCGCTGATGTGCGCTGATGAGGCGCCACTGGTAGTCATTTATAGGCGGCACAGATAGACGGTACTGATGGGCATTGATGGGTGGCACTGATGGTCGACACTGATGGCATTGATTGACAGCAGTGATGGGCAGCACTGATAGGTGGCACTGATTGCCGGCACTGATTGGTGGCACTTGTGGGCACTGATTGCTGCCACTGGTGGGCACTGATAGCTGGCATTGGTGGGCACTGTTTTGTGACACTGTATTGCACTATTGTAATCAGGGCACTGATAAGTGCCCTGATTACATTCCTACATGTCCCCCTGTGAGGAGATGCTGCTGATTGGCTCTCCTCTCCTCACACTCTGTCAGTGTGAGGCAAGGAGCGCAGATTACCAGCACTTCCGTGTTTACATGTGATCGGCTGTGATTGGACACAGCCGATCACATGATTAAAGAGCTGCGGACGCGGACAGAGATCGGGGTTGTGCCGTGTTCCAAGCAACGCGGCGCGCGAGAGCGGCCTTTCTGGGACGCCGTCATATGACGGCGTCCCAGAACGAGAGCTGCACTGCCCCGCTGTCATTTGACGGTGGGTGGGCAGCAAGCGGTTCGTGTTTAATTTTATACCTGTGAAAGGGGCCAGCCTGAGGTGATCTAACAGGACTTAATTTTTTTGACTAAAGTTCCACTTTAAATTTGAAGGCAATCCGCTAAAAACAAATTAAATGCATAAATACTGGAGCAGTTTTACCTCTTGAAAGTCCTGTCTGGTAGGGTAGGAGATCTGTTTTTCAGCGGTATTTAAAGAGGTGTGTCCCTTAAAAAAAAAACGTTAAAGTTAGCAGCTACAAATACTGCAGCTGCTGACTTTTAATAATCGGACACTTACCTGTTCCAGGGTCCAGCGATGCGGGGGGTCGAAGCTCCGCTAGCCCCCTGGCCGCACAGTCATCTGGGACACGTGACAGGTCCCAGATGACTGGGGAGCCCTTCCTGCGCCGAGGGGAAGTGATGTCACCAGCCTAGGCTAGTCAGAAGGCAGACTACGAGGGACCCCCTAGCAACAGGCAATTCGAGGTATGTAAAAAAAAATTTAAAAAAATTCCAATAATCTTTTTTTTATTTTTATTTTTTAGGATTTTTAAGCCTTTTTTGTTTTTTAGGGGGAAACACCACTTTAAGTAATATTTACAGGTTTTGTCCCTTCTCCAGCCTACGACTCGACAGTGAAAAGAGAAATAGCACACTGATGAGCTTATCTTTCTGTCACTCTGCTTTCTTCTTCTTCTTTCAGCATGTTCCTTGCCTTTACATCAGCACATAGCCGATTGGTTCTTTGCCGAGTCAAATTCAGATACTTACACTGCTTGCATTAAAAAAACAAAACACATTTATAGTACATGTACACCTTTTAATTTAAGCATAGCTCAGCCCTCCTCAATACAGATAGATCTGCCCCCCTTGCAGTTCTATATGGCTGTTGCCTCCCACACTGTCTGCAGCCTGTATGGTAAAATCTAGTGGCAATCTTTGTGTGAAATAAAGTTCCATAGATTTGAATGGGATATTTCTAACAGTAGATTTTTGCCTGCTGGCAATTTTGATTAAAAGGTGTACATGTAGTTTAATGGTGTTAAATTATATTAAATTATTAATGAATAAAGTGCTGCCTTTTTTTATTTTTTTATTTTTATGCATAGAGTTCAGCTTTAAGTCAGGAAATCACAGTTGTCACAGGAACAGGTGACCCTATTGGAAGATATCTCCCTAAAATTTAAATTTCCCCTCACTTTCTTTGATGGTGGTCACTGGGACAAATAGTAAACTGGTGCAAAGGAAACTCATAGGTTCCAACCTTTCCCCTACTCTGAAAGAAAAAATTCTTTAATATTTACTTATCATTTTTAGGGGATCTTCTAGGACAGGGGTAGGCAACCTCGGCCCTCCAGCTGTGGTGGAACTACAAATCCCATCATGCCTCTGCCTCTAGGAGTCATGCCTGTGATTGTCAGGGTCTTGCAAGGTCTAATGGGACTTGTAGTTTCAAAACAGCTGGAGGGCCAAGGTTGCTACCCCTGCTCTAGGATTTGTCCAGGCTCACCTTATATCTTTATCATACTAACAATGGGTTGTATAAAAGCAAAAAAAAAAAAATTTTTGTACTTCTAGGCATCGCATGCGTGGTGAGCTGACCTTGTGGAACCCAGGTTGTGACCACGCTGGGATTGCCACCCAGGTAGTTGTGGAGAAGAAGCTTTGGAGAGAGCGTGGAAAGACCCGGCATGATCTGGGCAGAGAAGCATTTATAGATGAGGTGTGGAAGTGGAAGAATGAGTAAGTCACATCTGTTTGCGGAAAGTAGTTTATATCCTTTTGATGGTATATTTTAAACTTCATAGTTACCTTATTCTGCTGTTCTTTCAGGAAAGGTGACAGAATATATCACCAACTGAGAATTCTGGGTAGTTCCTTGGATTGGGATAGAGCCTGTTTCACCATGGAGCCGGTGAGAAAATGTCTCATCTCTGAATTGGTCTACTAAGATTACACTGTTGCTAGTACTTACTGTATAACTATTGTTCTTCCTTTAGAAATTATCTAATGCTGTACAGGAAGCCTTCATTCGCCTTCATGAGGCCGGTGTGATCTATCGCAGCAAGAGGCTTGTCAACTGGTCATGTACACTGAACTCAGCCATATCGGATATAGAGGTGAGAAGTGGTGACAAGAGGTAGAGATGCACCGAAATTTCGGGGGGGCGACGCATATTGGCCAAAAATTGTGTTATCGGCATTTTGACGAAAGGTAAAAAAAAAAAGGGCAGATAATGGCCGTGAGTCGCACTGGAGTAGAGGCATGGCTGCGCAGTGAGTGCCTGGATTGCGCATGCTCAGTGGTAGTGCCTTTTTATTAAACTTTTATTTGCTTTTGTATATTAAATAGGAACCATGTATCCTGACCAGGAAATGCTTTCCTTGTTATATAGCTTTTTTTAAATGATCAAATAAGCTGCAATTGCCTGGGCTCTTGTAATGTATGTAATCATTAAAGTGATTCTAAAGACTTAAAGTTATTTACTTTAATGCATTCTCTGCATTAAGGTAAAAATCCTTCTGTGCAACAGCTTCCCCCCTTATACTTACCTGAGCTTGATCTCAATCCAGCACTGCGCACAGCACCTGTCTCTCTCCTCACAGGGCAGATTGATAGCATTGGGAGCCATTGGCTCCTGCTGCTGTCAATTAAATCCTATGATGAAGGAGCCGGGGGGGGGGGGGGACAAAGCCATGCTGTTTGTGTCAAAGGACCCAGGCAGCGAGTACATTGTCTAGCAGGTGGCTTGCTGGAGGGATACTTGGAAGGCAGCAGGAGCCAGAAGCGTCGGCGGGGGACCTGAGAAGAGGAGGATTGGGGCTTCTCTGTGCAAAACCATTGCACAGAGCAGGGAAGTATATGTTATTAAAAAAAAAAAAAAAGTTTAACCACTTGCCGCCCCTCCCACTGACGGAGGGACAGTGCGGCTCTCGTTCTTGGTGGATGTCATAAGACAGCACCCCAGAACGTCTGCGCCGTGTTGCTAGGACATGGTTTGGCCCTGATCTCTGTAAAGCTGGTCACATGTAAATAGAGAAGTGATGTAAATCGACTCTCCTCGCAGGGGAGACCTGGGCAGGTGATCGGGGCACTGATCATCAGTGCCCTAATTACAGGAAAGCCCCATCAGTGCCACCAATCAGTGCCTATAAGTGATGCCAGTCAGTGCAGCCTTTCAGTGCCTGCTCATCAGTGCCCATCAGCGCCACCCATCAGTGCTGCCTATTCGTGCCGCCTATCAGTGCCCACCACTGATGCCTATCAGTGATCTCTTAGGAACAACCTCCAGATCCAGCATTGACTCAGGACGGGGAGGTACCAGCTGTCAGCTTAGATCCAGACTGTTAACACAGCTGAACCTCTGTTTACCTTCTTCTCCCAGTCGCTGCTGAAAAACTTAGGGAAGTTTGGATCTGGAGGTTGTTCCTGAGAGATCCCTTGGCAACCAGCAATGGGAGTTTACCTTAGGAGCTGATGAGGAATCCCATGTGCAATCTTGGTACCGTTCACAATCTTAATGTGAGAGCTTGCTGACCAAATACCCTTAAAGGGAACTGCTGTCTTGACCTGACTGATTTACTCAGGGGTCCACCGCATGAGGTGAGGGGCCATTTCTCTTGATGGTGGAGATTGTCACACAAGTCACCTTTATATGATTGATTCATCACTCATTGCACTGGAGATTTGCTGGTGTTCATCCCAATAAACTTGTGTTTTATGAAGATAATTTTTTTTTCAAATATAGATTTTTATTAGTTTTTCAAACAGGAAAGAAAAGGAGGTCGATGCCTCAACAATACATACAATCATATAGTCTCGTAGGGGGTCGCAGCCTCCCAATATAATATCACAGTTATCAACAGGAATTGGTGACAACCCGTATATCTCTTATTATTTCTACTTTACATCCTGTACCGTTGGTTCCTGGTTCTCGTGTATACGGGGAATGTTATCAGTTTTGTGGCGTGCTTTAATGGTCCAGCCCGGGGGGCCTTCTGGTGGACAATACGATCGTATGGGAAGAAAGGAGAGCAAGGAGAGAGAGAGAGGAGAAGTGAGAATAAGTTCAGGCCAGAAATTAGCAGTAGAGGGGGAGGGGGGGGGGGATGGGGGGGGGGGGGGATGCTCAGGGAGTTGTCTGGTAAGTCCAGTTATGCTGGTGCCTACTAAGTCACTGGATCCTCAGTGAGCTTCCGCTCTTTTGTATTTCAAGATTCCAGGAGGGATTTTCCTTCATCTGAAAAAATGAACATGTTCCAAAGTGCCCATGTTTTCCTATAATTTTCTTGTTTATCTTGAGATGTTAGGATAAGATCTTCCATTTTGTTCATCTCTTCCACTTTCCTTAGCCACATTGCTAAGGTCGGTGGATTCTGTTGCTTCCATAGTGTCGGAATGCAGGACTTCGCTGCATTGGTGAGATGTCGCAATATGGACTTCCTATACTTTTTCAGTGGTATGGGTGAGACATGCAGCAGGAAGAATGCTGGGTCGTCTGGGATCTGAAATTCCGTGAATTTCTGAGATGTGGTACGGACCGCATTCCAGAAAGTCTTTAACTTAGAACATGACCAGAACACATGTAGCATTGTGCCTTTCTCCCTTTGGCACCGCCAGCAAAGGTCTGAGGTTTCAGGGAAGATTTTATGCAGTCGACTAGGTGTTAAATACCACCTTGTCAGGATCTTAAAATTAGACTCCTGTATTTTAGTGCAGAGGGAGGATTTCAGGGTCAAACTGGTCATGTTCTGTCTCTGGGTCTCAGTAAAGGTGCATTGCAAGTCTGATTCCCATTGTTCTATATATTTCAGATTCGGTCGCATGGAGGGCATGTTCAGGATGGCGTACATTTGTGATAGTACTTGTGCCATGGGTTCTCTTTCTGTCAGTATTTCCTCAAACGAGGTCTTCGGTCTATTGTATAGGTGTGGGTCTGGGATGTCATGTAGAAAGTGGTGGATCTGCACTGCGTTCCAGAAGGGAAGACCAAACCTACCTCCCTGTTCTGTCAGTTCCCCAATAGTGGGCCACCTATCATGCGTCACAAATCTTTCCGCTAGTATTTGATTATTACGTCGTAGGGTTTGGAAACTTGTTGGGGAGTTCCCCTGGGGGAAACTAGGGTTGTCAAGTATAGGCGTCATGGGAGATGTTTTGGTCGTTTGGGCATTTTGGAGAAGCGCCCGTCTACCTTGCTTCATGGTATTCCCAATCAGTGGGTGTGATTTTATCTTTGAGGGCAGGGCATCATAGCACCATAATGCCGTACCCAGGGGCGTGTTGGATTGACGTTGCTCTATCTGGGCCCATAGCTTACAGTCTTGGTGTCGTCTCCAGTCTGTTATTCTGCCTAAGTGTATGGCTTGATAGTATTTTTTTATGTCTGGCAGTGCCAGACCCCCATGCTGTTTTGGCGCTGTAATCAGGGTTCTTGGCAGTCTCGGTTTTTTTTGGGCCCATACAAAGTTGGTGAATAAAGCCTGTACCTGTCTGAAATACGCCGGGGGAATTCTGATTGGTAGTGCCTGGAACAGATATAGGAATTTGGGTAGGATACTCATTTTAATCAGGTTACACCTCCCAAACCAGGAGTGCAAGCCTTTGTGCCATTTGTCCAGGAGAGTTTTTACCTTCGTCAGTAGGGGGGGGAAGTTAGTCTCATATATTCGCGATATGTCCGGTGGGATTTTAGTACCGAGATAAGTCAGTGCTGAGGTGGTCCATCGGAATCTAAAGTTTGCTTTTAGGGTCTGGAAGTCTGCTGTTGGGACTAATATCTCCATGGCCTCTGATTTGTTGTAGTTTATTTTGAGATTAGATATTTTCCCAAATGTCTCTAGCTCCTTGAGGAGGTTCGGTAATGATGTCACTGGGTCTGTTATTGAGAAAAGCATGTCGTCCGCGTATGCCGATATCTTATGTTGTTGTTGTCCGTTCAGTACCCCGTGAATATTAGGGTTAAGTCTAATCGTGGAAAGGAGGGGTTCGAGGGATATAGCGTATAGTAGGGGTGACAAAGGACATCCCTGTCGGGTGCCATTCGTGATGGGGAACGAGTCTGATAGGACTCCGTTGGCCTTTACTTGGGCTGTCGGGTTTTGGTATATACTAGCTATGCGGTTGATCATCACTTCCCCCAGTCCTATACCTCTCAGTACTGTGAACATATACGGCCAATTAACCCTATCAAACGCCTTTTCGGCATCTGTGTTAAGTAGAATGCACGGGGTCTTAGTAGTCTTTGTAATGTGTATTAGGTTCAGCACTTTAGTCGTGCTGTCCCTTGCTTCTCTGGTGGGTATGAAGCCCACCTGATCCAAGTGGATAAGCTGTTGTAGTTGTGCTGCTAGTCTGGTGGCTATGATTTTCGTGAATAATTTGAGGTCTATGTTCAGCAACGATATGGGCCTATAGCTGCCGCATATCGCTGGGTCCTTTCCTTCCTTCCAAATCACGGAAATGTGGGCACGTAACGTATCCCTGGCTAACGTGCCTCCCTCTCCTAATGCGTTAAATAGCTTCAATAGCCGGGGTCCTAGTATTGGTAACAGTGTTCTATAATATTGTAGGGTGAAACCGTCCGGTCCTGGTGCTTTTCCTGGCTTCATCTGCTTAATTGCCTGTTGTAGTTCAGTCATGGTTATGGGTGCTTCTAAGTCAGTCTGGATTTCCTGAGATAGGGTCGGGAGCTTTGCAGAGGAAACATATTCCTCCATTTCTTGTTGAGATCCTGTCCCTAGCGGTAGGTTGTATAACTTGGTGTAGTAGGATTGAAACTCCTGTGTAATTTGCTTGGGCAGGACTGCTTTGTCTCCCCCCGTTCTGTTGATGTGCGGGATGTATGACGATAGTCTGATGTCCCTGACTGATTGGGCTAGGAGTTTCCCACATTTATCCCCAGATTCGTATGTATTCCTGCGGCATATCTGAATAGCTGCTTGGGCCCTGTACTGGAGTATGTTGTTAATTAGTCTCCTGGTCTTTTCTAGGTCTGATGCTAGCGTTGGGGTGGGGCATGTTTGTGTCTGGCTTCTGTCTCTTTTAGGTCTTTCAAAAGTTGGGTCAGTTTCAGGTCTCGGTCTTTTTTTATTCTAGCTCCGTGTTTAATAAGGGTCCCTCTTATCACCGCCTTATGGGCTTCCCACAATGTCCCTGGCTCGCAGTCTGGTTGATCATTTTCTGTAAAGTAGAAGTTTAGTTCCCTAGTGACTTCCGCTAGAATTTCTGGGTCTTGAAGGAGGCTCTCATTAAGTCGCCAGAATCTGTGCCTGGGGGAGGAGGTGTCAGTGAGGTTATATGTCAGGAATATAGGGGCGTGATCAGACCATGTTCTGTTCCCTATGTCCGTGGTTTCAATTGCTTGTAGTTGACTATGGGGAAGCATGAAATAGTCAATTCTGGTGTACACCTGGTGTACGGGGGAATAATATGTGTAATCCCTGTCGCCTGAGTGCTGCAGGCGCCAAGCATCTATGAGCTGTAGTCTATGAAATGCCTTATTCATGCGTTTAAGTTGGGAGATGGGTATCGATGTTTTGCCCTGTGAAGTGTCTACTGAGGGGGTTAGGGGTGCATTGAAGTCTCCACCTAGTATTAATTGACCTTCCATAAATCCTTGGAGTATTTCTAGGGTTTCCTCCAGGAACATGGCCTGACGTTCGTTGGGGGCATATAGCGTCGCTAATGTCAATTGCGCTGTCCCCATCATGCCTTTAATAAAAACATACCGACCTGTGGGGTCTATTTGAGATCCCTGGTATTGCCAGGGTACTTTACTGGAAATTAGTATGGAAACTCCCTTAGATTTGGTGGTTGGGTTAGAAGAGTGGTAGGCAATAGGGTATTGTCTATTACGGAGATAGGGTAGCTTGGTGTCTTTGGAGATAGGAGTAGCTTGCATATCTGAATAGCTGCTTGGGCCCTGTACTGGAGTATGTTGTTTCCTGTATGAATGCCACGTCTACTTGGGCTCGTTTAAGTTCTGTCATTAAAATACGCCTCTTCTCTCCGGGGTGTTTAGCCCTTTAACGTTTAGGGACATTACTTTAATTTTCTGTGCCGCCATATTATAGTCAGTGGCAGGGGGGGGGGGAGGGGGGTGTAGGGGTAGGGTATTGAGGGTAGAGGGAGGGGTAGGTAAGTGGTGTAGTACCAGCAATAGAAAAGGTAAAGAATAAGTGCAGTCTAGGACAGATAGTATTGGTATTTAGCTACCAAGTCGGGGCTAGGTCTAGTACCTAGTCCCTAGTTTCAACGGTTTAAATCTGCGCGTGTCGAATGGGGGAGAATTAAGGTGTCCCCCGTCGAGGTGCGCTATCCTATGTAGAGGAGTGGTAGGTCAAGGCTCATAAAGATGGGCCCTCCGCCGCCTCCCCTCTGCCTATTAGATTATGTGTACAACTATGCATTACAGGTTCCTGATAAAACCTTCAAGATTTATTTGTAATTAACTTTAATATGTATATATAACTGTCGCAGTCTAACTGGTGTAAAACATTGCCCTGCTAGAACATAACTGTCCTCTAGATGGCTCCAGCTAGTATTCCTCCTTGCTGTAGTCCCTTTCCCTAAGTTCCCTGTGTCTCTCGTTTGTTGCTGATCACGTTAATGTGTCGTCCCTTGAGCCCCTCTCCCCCCGGAGATAAAAAGTCTCCGCCTTCCCCTTTGTAGCAGCCCCCAAATAGGGGCGGTCACTATAAAGGCCCAAGGCTAATCGTTTCCCTAAATACAGAGCTCTATCCATAGCATGTGTCATTTTGTATGTATTTTACATTATATATTACCCTTGTCTCTCCTGTGAGGTGTTTTCAGTTGTCTATTCATCCTTATATACATAGCATTTATATACTTATCATTTAGGTCACAGTTTCTGGGTAATCATAACTTGTTCGTGGTTCCTTGCTGTTGTGCGGGATCTGGCATACTTCTCCTGTCATATCTAATGTACACGGGGTGCCGGTGATAAGGTGTAGTTTCCCTTCCATTGTCTCTCCCCTCAAATGTCTCGTTCAGGTGTACATATGACTGACCTCACTCCGGGGGAATAGTTTCCTCTCGTCAGTTCTAATTCCTCAGTCATGAGGCGGTAGGTTCTCAGCCCCGTGAGGATCGCTGGGTTGCTGTGTCCGTCCTTGTACACCCTCCTGGAGTTGTTGTTGCTATCGGGAGGAGGCAGCAGGTGCCTAAGCCATTTCCCCTATGTCTTTCACCAGGGGTATCCCTCTGAGATGAGCAGGACCTCTTGCCTTGCGGAGATGGGGGGGGGAGAAGGGAGGGGGAGGGGGACGCTCCTGATACTTGGGACCCAGGGTAATGGGAGTCATTTAAGGACTGTTTTTTGTGCCATTTTATCGATTCTGTTATTATTTTAGTTTTAGTTTTGTTTTATTTGTTTGCGCTGTACTGCCTTTTCTATTGTTAATTTGGGGATTTGATATTTTGACTCTCTCAGTATTTCAGCTGCTGTATTAGGTTTTTTATGTTGCGCTGGTTGATTTCTCTTTATTTGTGATAATGTAACTGAGGACTGCTTAGGGAAAAGCTGTGACTGTGTGTGTTTGTTTTTTTTCATAGGTGGATAAGAAAGAACTTACTGGTCGTACAGTGTTGCCGGTGCCTGGGTACAAAGAGGGTGTGGAGTTTGGGGTGCTGGTTTCTTTTGCTTACAAAGTACAAAATACAGGTAAGAATAACATTAATGATGATAGTCAATACCAAACTTGTTCCAGGCACTTCTATTTCTGTTTGCTTGAATGATGTGTTTTTCACCTGCTGAGGCTTGTCTTCATTCTAGGTGAAGAGGTTGTGGTGGCCACAACTCGAGTGGAGACCATGCTGGGAGACACAGCGGTGGCCGTCCATCCACAGGATCAACGCTATCAGGTGAGAAAAATTGTTACTAGCAGTGTATGCTCCAGAGATCTTACAAAAGCTCATTAGTATTCTATCCAGAAATGACATCCCTTCTCTTGTCTCTGATTGTTGCAGCATCTGAAAGGAAAGAGCGTTATTCATCCGTTTGCAAACCGCCTACTTCCCATTGTCTTTGATGAGTTTGTGGATATGAGCTTTGGGACAGGTTAGTTAATATTCACTATATAGACAACAGTTCATTAAGAACAAGAGAATGTCAGTCCACATAAGTGGATGAAAGGGAATGAGTGTTAAAGTGAAGCTCCACACAGAAGGGTGAAATACATGTATGGAAACTTTTTTGCATGCCAGAGGATTTGTAACTTTGGCCAACTCACCAGACACAGGTGATGATGCTTATTCACTTTCCAATGAGGATGCATGGAGCTGATCTAATATCCAGGAAGATGTAGTACTTCATTCAGGAACTGTTTATGTTCCTTGCAGGGGCAATCAACAGGGAGCTGGAGGTTTTTCAGTTTGCACATGTCTAGCTTTGTTTTTTTGGGGGTGGGGGTGGGGGTCACACTGCTGCTCACACAAGGAAAGCAAGGGTCCTACCTGCAGCCTGCCGCCAGGTCCTGCAATTTTTATGCTACTGTTGCAGTGAAAATAATATCAAAGTGATGTTCCGCATCCATGGCACACTTTTTTTTTTTTAAAGAAACATCTTTATTGATCTCCAACAAGGAGAAAAATTATAAGTACAATACAACAGTGCATCATACAACATGTCACAACTTTAACAACATTTGGTATACATTCACTTTCTTCATGTCAGCATACATGTTAAACTTAGTTCGTCTTAGGCTTCAAAAGGGGAAAAAATTAAAGCAATCTATTAAACATACTTGGTAATCTTATAGTGAGTCTACGTCATTGTGTTAATCTCTAGTACATATCAAAATCCTATCCAGCCCTGGGGGGGGAGTGTCAGGTGGAGAGGTAGGGAGGGGGATCCCAGGTATCCTTTGTCTCTTCACATTATCAAGATAACATCCTATTTCCCGACCCAGCATCCCCAAACCTTATCAAACTTCGAGGGGCATTTGCGGCTCATGTAGGTAAGTCAACCAGTGCCTTCCATTGTGACACAGTGGGGGGGTCCTTCTTCCAGTTCAGGAGAATAGTTTTCCTGGCATAAAATGCCGCGTAGAATATAAACAATTGCGTGTGGATTTTAGGTGCCATTTTGTCACACTCCCAGGAGCAGGACCAAAGGGTCCAGCCCCAGAGAGAGGTTCCCGGCTGCATTTATCACTCCCACCACATCCCTCCAGAAGTGTTGTATGAGCGGGCACTCCCATACCATGTGTATAAATGTTCCCAGTTCCGTAGAGCACTTCGGGCATCTGTCAGAGCATGTCGGGTAGATTCTCGATAGTCTCTGGGGGGTGTAATAGGCTGTGTGGATGAACTTAAGTTGAATAAATCTATCCCTGGCCGAGATCATTAATGGTATATATTGCTGGATCCCTTCTTCCCAATCTTCCCCTGCCAGTGTCGGGATGATCGTCTGCCACTTAGCGAATAATTTAGCCCCAGCACCGGACAGCTCCGAGGAGATCCTAAGATATAGGGAGGAGAGGATCCTATCAGCACTCTTTGAGATCAGGAATTTTTCTATCCCGTGGGAGGATATGGAGGGTTCTGTGGGAAATTGAGCACGGATTGCATGTCGCAACTGAAGGTAGCGGAAAAACATCTGCGAGGGGAGTGCAAATTCCTCCCACAGGGAGTTGAAGGGGAGAAGCTTACCGTGTGGCATAATCTGTCTGAGGATCTTTATGCCATAGCCTGCCCACAGGGTCGGGTCCGGAATAGAGTTTAGATGTTGCAGTCTAGGATTACCCCACAGCGGAGTATAGGGTGACACCTCACCTGGGACACTAATTTTATTCGTCAGTTGGGTCCACACTCGCACCGTAGTTCTCATCGGGATAGTAATCTCAGGGTGTGCTGTAGGTCCCCGGAAGACCAGGTTACTAAGAGCTGCGTAGGAGCCCAAGGTTGCCGCCTCCAGGTTGACCGACGGGTTGGATCGGGACTGTTTAAACCACCACCTTACCGCGACTAATACCGCCGCCCAGTAGTATTGTTTTAAGCATGGCAGAGCCAATCCCCCAAGAGAGAGGGGTAATTGAAGGGTGGCCTGAGCAATTCTAGGTGCAGCGCCAGCCCAAATAAAGGAGTTAAATATTTTGTCTACTTTCTGAAAAAAGGAGTTGGGATAGGGGTGTTCCTGAAAACATAAAGGAATTTGGGGAGAAATGTAATTTTCAACATATTCACTCTAACCACCGGGGATAAGGGAAGGGATTTCCAAGATTGGCATTTATCAATCAAATTGTGGAGTATCGGGTAGACGTTGTCCTCCAGATACAGTTTTAGGTCTCCCTGGATCTCTATTCCCAGATAGCGAAATTTAGGGACTGTTTTCAAGAGTGCATGCGCATGTTCGGGCTGTGGTCTACCGGACAGTGGGAACAAGATAGACTTGTCCCAGTTTATTTTAACACCTGAGTATATACCAAATTCGTCTATAATGGCTAGAGCTGCATTCAGGGATGTGGTCGTGTCAGGGAGATGCAGAAGGGCATCGTCAGCATATAGGGATAATTTTTCCCTTAGAGGGCCCACCTGTATTCCCCCGACCTCGACCGACTCCCGCAGAAGCGTGGCCAGGGGTTCTATAGCAAGGGCAAAAAGGGCCGGAGACAGTGGGCATCCCTGTCTCGTGCCTCTGGTCAGTGGGAATGTATCGGGGATCAGGCCATTGGTGCGTATTCTGGCTACGGGGTTTGCATAGATTAGCTTTATCCAGGAGATGAATTTGGGGCCAAAGTTAAAACGTTCCAGAACCCTCCAGAGAAATTGCCATTCGACAGAGTCGAACGCCTTTTCAGCGTCTAGTGAGGCGACCGTGCCACTTGTGCGTCCCAGCCCTGCTAGGGAGATGTGAGTGTATAATCGACGTAAGTTTATGTCCGTGCTCTTACCTGGCATGAAGCCCGTTTGGTCTCCCTGAACCAGCTTTAAGATCACGGAGTTCATTCTAGTTGCAAGGATTTTCGTGACGATCTTCGCGTCTACATTGAGGAGCGAGATCGGACGATAGGAGGAGCAGAGTGTAGGGTTTTTGTTAGGCTTGGGGATCACCACTATTACCGCCTCTGACATCGTAGGAGGGATGGTCCCCTTGCCCAGCATGGCTGTGAGTGTGGCGTGAAACTGTGGGGCCAGTAGTTCTATGTGGGTCTTGTAGAATTCCGCCGGTATTCCGTCAGGACCCGGTGTTTTCGCATTTTTAAGGGAGGTCATGGCAAGCTGAACTTCTTCAAGAGAGATGGGGCTATCTAGTCGGGTACTGTCCGCGTCAGGGAGTTTGGGCAGCTCTACATGGTCTAGAAAATGGTTGAGGGCCTCAGGGGTAGATGTGTCCCTGGAGGTATAGAGAGATTCATAATATTGCGCAAAGCGAGCGTTGATAAGGTGGGGATCAGTCAGCATCTCTCCCTGCTCGCCCTCAACCATAGCTATATGTGACACCGAGCTCCTTTCCTTAGACAGCCAGGCCAATAGCCTACCTGTCTTTTCACCCTGCTCAAATATTCTCTGGCATTGGTTTAGGAGTATCTTCCTGCTGGCAGTGGCCCTAAGTAGGGATATCTCTCTGTGGACCCCTTCAGTTCAGAGTACACTGTTGCGTCACCCCCCTGTGTATACGTGTTTTCCAATCTGAGTGCTCTCAACTCAGCCGCCTCTAGTGCCAACCTGGAGTTTTGCCTTGGAGATGAGGAATTGATACTGCCCCCTGGCAAATGCCTTGTATGCATCCCAGAGCACTGGCGGTTCCACTGTACCTCTATTTTCTATCCAGAAGGCTCCAAGCTCTACCTCCATCTCGGGGGCCACGTGCTCATCATCCACCCAATATCCGGAGAGCCGCCACATGACCGAGCCAGAGGCAGGACCTATCTCCAGTTTGAGTAGAAGTGGTGCGTGGTCAGAGATGCCCTGAGGCAAAATCTCCACCTCCGTGGTGCGGGAGAGCAGGAAGTCATCAGCTAGCAGTAGGTCAATTCTGGAAAAGGAAGCATAGGTAGCAGAGTGGCATGTGAATTTTTTCTCAGAAGGGTGTTTCCACCGCCATACATCATGTAGACCATAGACCTCCATCCATTTCAGCAGAGGGGAGTCAAGAGCCACCCCAACCCTGAACCTATCCATAGATGGGTTTGGAGTCATGTTAAAATCGCCTGCTAGTAATACCCTAGCTCCCGGATATAATGCCATTAATGGGGTTAGTTTGTGAAGTATTTGCATATCCACCGGAGGAGGTACATAGATACCTACTATAAACATTTCCTGCCCATTACAATTAGCATGAAGTGCCACATATCTGCCCCCCGGGTCCAGATGTAGATCCAGGAGGGAGAACTGGAGCGATTTATGGACCAGTATACTGACCCCCCTGGAGTACGTTGAGTACGTGGAGTGATAGTAGGAACCCACCCATGGCTTTTTCAGGGCTAGTGTTCTTCCTCCCAGGAGATGTGTTTCCTGCAGAATACAAATCTGCGGGGAGTACTTTTTAATATAGGTGAAAACTAGGGACCTCTTGACCTTAGAATTTAGACCCCGCACATTCCAGGACATTATAGTCAATGGAGCCATCATTACATCACATAGTAGTATAAAACAAGGGGATGAGTCGCATGTACGGGAGCCGGGAAAACTAACGGCCGCCCCATCCAAGCGAGATCAGTCAATATACCTTGTCGTGGAGCCCCCCCTGTGGGAGGAGAGCGCCACCACAGCGAGACGACCAACAACACAGGATGTAGTATGTGAGAGGTACCAAGCATTTCAGTAGAAAGAGTAATACATTCAAATTTTCAAAGCAAAGAGAAGTACACCATAAATTCCCCCCCTCCCCCTCCCGGACACCACCCCCCAAACCACGGTGTGTCTTTTTCCCAAAACTTAAACCCCAGGTAACTACCATGGGGGTGCGTGAAAGGTAGAACCTCATAAGAGTTACAGTCCTAGCACAGTCAGTCCTGCCAGGTCCATGTGTAGGATAGACGGTCCCTGCAGAGTTTGTAGCAACAGTTCTCCCGCTCATTGCGGGGGCACATACTTAAACAAAATCTTTGCATAACGAACTTTGATGCATGTAGAATGCACCGCGGGGGACAGGGCCCCAAGGATCCCCAAACATCTTTCGGTGTATATTGGTCAGCAGCAGAAAAACCCTGAGACACCAACCCACCATTAAACCTGTGATTACCTGCTGCGTCGCACCGGGGTCCTAATGGGGGAGGATCCTCAGGCCCAGCCAGCAGAGTCCAGCAAGCAGAATGTGGTAGTAGCCATCAAAAAAGGGGGGGTCACTGTGCTGCTGGTACATCCTCATAAAAAAAGAAAAGAAAGTAATATAGAAGGGGGGGGGGGGGTACCTCAGGGGGTCATCCTCTAGGCAAGGTTTCCAACCAGTGGGATGCATCTTCAGGGGTAGTAAAAAATCTCACCGTCTCGCCATCTTGAACTCTCAGCCGCGCTGGGAACAGCATACTGTACTTGATGTGTCTGTTGCGTAGGTTCAATTTAACCTGGTCAAAAGAGCGCCGCATCTTCTGGGTATCGATAGAGTAGTCCGGGAATATCATTAGGCGGGATCCTTCATAGTTAAGGGCTTCTATCTTCCTGGCTTCCCGGAGGACCAGATCCCGGTCCCTAAAATTGAGGAGGCGGAGGATGAAAGTGCGTGGAGGAGCTCCAGGGGGACCCCTGGTAGCAGGCATTCTATGTGCCCTCTCCACAGCAAAGAATGGGGAAAACCGCACTCCCGGCAGCAGAGTCTGGAGGAGGCGCTCTGTGAAGGATGAGGGGTCTGCTCCTTCTGCTACTTCTGATAGGCCCACAATGCGGAGGTTATTCCTCCGATTCCTGTTCTCAGAATCTTCGGCCCTGCTCTCCAGTATTTTCACCCTGGTCTGTAGGGTTCTCAGGGACCCGGAGTGGTCCCGCAGTGTGTCCTCAGCGTCCCCCGCGCGGCGCTCCGCTTCGGCCAGCCTGGCGCGGAACGCGTCCATGTCCCTCCGGACTAAGCTAAGGTCCAGCTGCACGGATTCAATCTTTCCCGTGAGGGTGGTCTGGCAGGTGGCAATTGCCTACATTAGTGCCTGGAAGTTGGATTGGTCAGATAGGGCCGGGTCCGGGCTCTCCGCCGGGGACGCCATGCGGTCCGGAGGCTTAGGGGCCGGAGGTAGGCCCGAGCTAGGCCGGGGCTTCGATTTGGCTGCTGCGGAGGCCTTTCGGGTGTTCGGGGTGCCCCTACCTTTGGTCATCCCCTCCCGGGTGAGGTCCCGGTCGTTTTGGCAGCTCCAGGGGTGATATCTGCAGGGATCAGGCGAAAATAGAGAGGTGGCTGGCCGGAGCTCACTCTATGTGCGTCCTCTCAGTCGGCCATCCAGGACACGCCCCCCATCCATGGCATACTTAGTAGGTAGCTGATTTAAAATTCAGATATGTTATTACACCATTACAGTGGTGCTTGCACATGCTACCACATCTACCGATATAGGTTTACCTGAAGTTTCTATTTATCTATTTGAGGGCTTTAAGGCTAGGTTCACCTTGTTGTGGGTAATTGTGTGGAAATGCTCACAAAATCACATGAGATCCCAACCTGCAGACTGAACACATTCTCTTTTAATAATGTGTGGGGGTGCTATTCTTGGTGGCAGCCCTACACATCAGCAAAACACCCCTCGTTTTCGCACATGTGAAACCACATGGTGCCGCAGCACCTTGCAGTTTCTTGTGACGCATTTAGAAAAAAAAAAAGGGGCCCTGGGACTTTTTCCACATGTTTCTGTGAGTAGGGCATCACATTGAACTGTATGTGTCTCTACCCACAGAACACACATCGCACAACTATGAACAGAGCCTTAGATTTACTCCCCATCTCCACCAGTTTATTTTATTTTGGGGTTTTCTAGTTCTCATAGATCCTCTTTTGTGTGTCTTTTTTTGTAACCCATCACAGGAGCGGTGAAGATCACTCCGGCACATGATCAGACTGATTATGAGGTGGGGCTGCGACACTCATTGGATTTTATAAACATCATGGATGACAATGGTCTGCTGGTCAATGTGCCTAAACAATTCTTGGTAAGAAAACTTAGGGGGTGATTGTTTTTTAGCCTTATTTGTTTATATGCAACAATAATTTAATGCTTTTAATATAAAAATTCAGTGTCATGCTTTTTGGTTATCACTGCCCTTGTCTGGGCAGGTCCATTCACACTTGTGATTCGCAGCACAGCATACATGGCAGGGCACCTATTCTATGTGTGGTGTGTTAGATCATTTATTGTGAATGCCACCCGAATGCATCGTACAGTGGAGTATAACGCATAACAATACAGGTACATTTTTTGATTTGTTGTGAGGTGTGTTGTTCATAATGAATGGGCTGCTTTAGTGCAGGGCAGCATACCTCATGTTACAGAAAGCTTGGTTACAGCAGCCTGGATTTCTCAAAACCCAGACTGTAGGAGAATGCAGGTAAAATAATAGTATGTGTTGGCATCATTTGGTGATGTCAGTACTACTTTCTTTAGTAAAGGCTGAACTTCAACATTACCTTCAGTCTTGCACATTTTTACAGCCTTCTGCAACAGAACAGATAGAGCCCACTTAATTTCCTTTCCGGAAGGACATCCATCATTATCTTGCCCTTGCCTCCCTAGCCTTGCTCTCTCTGGTTCACCCCTTTCATTGGATTTCAATTTTTACAATCATGGAGGCTCAGCATCACATGTCGACTTTACCTAGGGCGGTCTTTATGCTGATAGAAATGCCCACTTCTCCAGACTGACATCAACCCATCAAGGCATTTTGATATTTGTACAACTCTTCCCAAGAACCAACCCACTGCTTGCGTCGAGGCTGAGGGCTCTTGAGAGGAGTACTGATCCTGTAATGTTTTCAGGAAGCTATGTACTACAGTACACTGCTGGCCCCATCCACCAGCTATGAACTTGCTGCATTGCATATAGAAAAACACAGAGAACCAGTAATGTCACTGGGTCTAAAATAATGTATGTAATAAAAACTGAAAGGCTTTATTGAAATATGTCATAATAATAATTAGCATGGAAAGCAGAAGCCAAAATATAAGCAGATTAAACTTTAGCTTTATTATGTTTCCTTACTGCTCTCCTTTTTTGCTGTGCTTCTCAGACTCAAAAGTTTAAATTTAGCTTCACAATTTCAGGGTATGAAGCGCTTTGAGGCTAGAAGAGCGGTCTTGGAGGCTCTGAAAGAAAAAGGACTATTCAAGGAGATAAAGGACAATCCTATGGTGGTCCCTGTATGCAGGTAACATGTCTATACTGTTCTTAGCTATTTTTTTTAATTATCGATGTAAGATCAAAGTGGTGTTGCCTTCCTCAGGATTGTTTACTTTTTGTTTTCTGTGTTTATTTCTTCCTCTTAGTCGATCCAAGGATATTGTGGAGCCCCTCTTAAAGCCTCAGTGGTACGTACGCTGCGATGAGATGGGGAAGAAGGCAGCAGATGTGGTGCGGAATGGACACCTGGCAATCAAACCTGAATTTCACACCAAGACCTGGTTCAGCTGGATGGACAACATCAGGTGACCAATCATGTGATCACGGTACCAATAGCCTAAAAAAAGTTTATGCACACAGACCCTGAACAGGCTGTGCTGCTTCCTAGAGACCTTATTCCTAAATTGCACCATAAGGGCAGAGCAAGTGGTATGCCTGCCTCTGTCATGAAGCATCTTTGAGGGTGTCATGATGAGTAGGTATCATAATTCATATTTTTTCACTCACAAGAAGTTCGGTAACTTATAACCCACAAGTCACTGACACAAAAAGCTAATGTTATGTAGGGACTGAGCCCTTTATCTGAGATCATATGTGCCAAGACAGAGTGGTTTTTAAGGGAGAGGCTATCATTGGTATCCACAGAGTTGATATTGATAGCAGCACCCTCCAACAACCAGCCAGGCTACATGAAGCTCATGCACTTATCTGAGATTGGCTATGTACTGATTACTGAGAAAGTACTGCCATAGATACCTATTTAATTCCATCAGTACCATTGACTGTTCCTTTCCAAACTGCAAGGATGGGTGATTTAAGAAAAGAGCTTGGGATTCATACAGCTTTGGCTTTATTTTTATCAGCTATGGACGCTGATAGAAATTTATAAATATGTAGAAATATGTAGGCTGCCATTGCTAACCTTCTTCAAATGCTTATGGCCTAGTTGTCTGCCTTCAATATTTTCTGCATCGCTCACCCAACCCAAGCATGTAGCAAATGAAGCCAGAACTTCTGATCTATAAACTTGGAATGGTCAGTGACTAAAACACTATTGAAGCCATCAGTTCAGCTTGACAGCCAGACAGCAAGCATTTTTAGAAGTAGTGGTCAGTACTGATTGCCCCCATTTTTAACTCCGTTCAAGGTTTTCTTTATTTCCCAGGGAAAATCTCTAAGGGCACTTTCAGACTGATACGTAGCAAAAACGTGGTAACAACACACATGCGTTTTTGACATGATTTTACCGTGTTTGCAATGCGTTTTTCTCACAGGACATGGGACTCAAAAACCGCATTAAAAACGCAACACAGGTGTGATTTTAATGTGTTTTTGGAGCATTTTCAAAACATTTCAATGGGTAGGTGCAGGACTTTTTACATTGCAACGGACCAGTGTGAAGACATTTTTAACGCAAAAGTGTGAAAGCAGCCTAACTATCTTTAACCACTTCAGCCCTGGAAGATTTTACCCCCTTCCTGATCAGAGCACTTTTTACAATTTGGCACTGCGCTGCTTTAACTGACAATTACGCGGTTATGCAATGCTGTAGCCAAAACAAATTTGCGTTCTTTTTCCCCCCCAAAAAACGCAATAAACAATTTATGGCATTTTTATTATTTTTTTATTATTTTTTTACTAGTAATGGCAGTGATCTGCGGTATTGCGACAGACATAACGGACACTTTTGACACATTTTTGGGACCATTGACATTTATACAGCGATCAGTGCTATAAATATGCACTGATTACTGTGTAAATGTCACTGGTAGGGAAGGGGTTAACGCTAGGGGGCGGTCAAGGGGTTGAACGTGTGTTCCCTAGATGTGTTCTAACTGTATGGGGATAGGACTGACTGGGGGAGGAGACATATCGTTGTTCCTACTTAGTAGGAACAAACGATGTCTCCTCTCCCCTGACAGAACAAGGATTTGTGTGTTTACACACACAAGTACCCATGCTGGCTCT
Source organism: Lithobates sylvaticus (assembly GCA_028564925.1). Taxonomy (NCBI): domain Eukaryota; kingdom Metazoa; phylum Chordata; class Amphibia; order Anura; family Ranidae; genus Lithobates; species Lithobates sylvaticus. The sequence continues at coordinate 186,430,136 of CM053033.1, read as the reverse complement.
CATGCACGAGATTGCGTGTGATCGGCGGCAATTGCAACTGCCGGCCAAACGCAACGGTTCCCCCACTGTGCAGCGGTCACACGCTCCCTCTGGCGGTTCTTAAAGGGAACCCCTGTACCCGTATGGGGTTTGGCGCAGCGGTGCCATTGTGCCGCAGTAAAAGTACGTGAGCCGGCCGGGAACCAAATAAAAAAAAAAAAGACACTGGTGCAGCATGCCCACAAATTGGCTTTGAACTGTTTTTTTTTTCCTCCATTTGTCTTTAGACCTCTGTTAACTTCTGACTTGTGTTCATGTTGTGCTCTCTTCCCAGGGATTGGTGTATATCACGACAGCTGTGGTGGGGTCACCGAATTCCAGCCTACTTTGTCACTATCAATGATCCTTCAGTACCGCCGGGAGAGGTGAGCTACTTGGAGTGTAAGAACCGTGCTATAGATAGGAGAGAGCTTTGCGAGTAACTAGCTGTAGATATAGTTAAGGATGTAGTTTGTAAGTGAAAAATAAAGATCTTACACGTTTTGGTTATTGTGTACACAGGACACAGATGGCAAGTACTGGGTCAGTGGTCGTTCAGAGGAGGAGGCAAGACAAAAGGCCGCTAAACAGTTTAATGTGGCTCCCGCAAAAGTAACACTTAAACAGGGTAAGTTATTAAAAATGGACATCATCGCTAGACTTCACTTATTAAAGGAACTTTGTCTTTTCTTATTTATTTATTTTTCTTACATTTTAAAGTTGTGGCTGCATTAATTAAAATTTTTCAGTTTACGAACATTTTTTTAGAGGTATCGAAAAATACCTATTGACAGAAATCACGTAGGCTTGTAACTTCATAAAAAAATCTCGAATTTTTTTATGAGCTTTCTCCTTTATCTTCTGTGATCTACATAAAACCACCTTCTTTTGTAATGGTGATGAGGAAGAGGAGTGTTCTGTAGTGTTCTGTAGTGCTAACATACTGTCTGTTCTTGGGTGACAACACTGCTACTCCATAGATGCAGAACAGTGAGTGAATTTTGTCACCCCAGAAGAGGAAATGTTTTATTGGTCTGCTTAAAAACACCCTTCAGTGAGTGTTCAAACTGAATTTTGAATGTTCCTATGCTGAGAAAACAATTTCCGTCACCTCTGCAGAGGAGGTTCTTCTACTTTTTAAATAATTTCTATACCCAAAAGCCCAAATTATATACCATATTGCAGCCTACCAGTACTTGTATATGGCGGCTGCATTGGTTTGTGTTTAATTCAGACTTTTCTTGTCCTTTTTTTTCACTAAACATTAGTCATTCCCAAGCTTAAAAGTAGAGAAGCTTTTCATTTCCTTGTTGAAAACAACATTCATATATCTAAAGCCTGCCATAGACAGTTCAAATCTCAGCTGGTTCAGCAGGAACCGTACGAGCTTTGAACCGTATATGGGCAAGCTGAACGTACCAATTTGATCGATCAACTTGGGTACAACCAGCCTGACAGATTCTCTTGTGATTATCGCTAGCAGCTGGTATAACCCTTTTTAGGTTGCTATAGCTTTCAGTGTGTCGGCTAGGGGAGAAGGCAAATCCTGTAAACACGATCTGCATTTAGATTACTGGAGAACTGAAACTGAGAAACATCAGATTTACCTCAGCCGTTAGCACTAAAGCGCTGCTCATTTTATTTCTGTTTAAGCTTTAGCTCTGTTTAAGTCCCGTTTGGTAGCACTGTCAAAGTGCTTTTAAGGCACTTGGAAAGCGCTGCCCATTCATTCCAATGGGCAGGGTGTTTTGGTAGTGCTAAATACAGTTCTCCCAACCTGCCCCAAAGATGCTGCTTGCAGGACTTTTTCGGAACGTCCCGCAAGCGCACCGCCACAGTGTAAAAAGACACACTGCAATGAATGGGAGATGGTTTTCAGAGGCTTTTGCTAGTGCCAAAGCACCCGAAAACCGCCCCAGTGTGAAAGGGGTGTAAAAGTATTGTCACCATGTAGCTTGATGTTGGGGTAACTTTTTGTTCTGTTTTGTAGATGGGGATGTGCTTGACACATGGTTTTCCTCTGGTCTCTTCCCATTCTCCATCTTCGGTTGGCCCAATGAGGTGAGAAGTTCTGCAGAAAATTGTTGGCAATATGACATGTCAGTGATGACCTGAAAAGGGAAATGAGTTTCATCTCTCATAAGCCAATCAGATATGACCTTGGGTTGAAATGTTATTGGTTACTAAAGTCCACCATTGCTTATTGCACTGTTTTGGTAAATAAATATAATGGTGTTCTATTGCAGTGTATAGCGCCATAAGGTACTTAACAGCTTCCCACTGAGTGTACTCATATATGTGGCCACACAAAAGTGAGTCCTCTTCTGTGGGGCCACATGTGCGTACAGAGTGTTTTGTGCTGAGAGCGCTCTGTTCATCACACTTTTAGCACAGAAAGCAAGCAGTCACTGACAGCTCCGAGTGTCATACTAACAATCGGGAGCTGGGAAGATGGGCTCTCTATCATGGGATTGCTATGATAGACTGAAATTGGCATTATTTAACCGCTTCAGCACCGGGCCCTTTTACCCCCTTCCTTACCAGAGCACTTTTTGCGATTCGGCACTGCGTCGCTTTAACTAACAATTGCGCGGTCGTGCGACGTTACACCCAAACAAAATTGACGTCCTTTTTTTCCCACAAATGGAGCTTTTTTTTGGTGGTATTTGATCACCTCTGCGTTTTTTATTCTTTGCGCTATAAACAAAAAAACACTATTTTTAACTTTTTGCTATAATAAATATCCCATTTAAAAAAAAAAAAAAATTTTACTCAGTTTGGGCCGATATGTATTCTTCTACATATTTTTGGTAAAAAAATCGCAATAAGCGTATATTGATCGGTTTGCGCAAACGTTATAGCGTCTACAAAATAGGGGATAGATTTATTGCATTTTCTTATTTTTATTTTTTTACTTTATTGCATTTTTTTATTTTTTTTTTTTTTTTTTAGTAATGGCGGCGATCATTTTTGGGACCATTCACATTTACACAGCGATCGTTGCTATAAAATTGCATTGATTACTGTGTAAATGTGACTGGCAGGGAAGGGGTTAACACTAGGGGGTGCTGCAGGGGTTAATATGTTCCCTAAGGTAGTGATTCTAACTGTGGGGGGAGAGGACTCACAAAGGGAGGAGACCGATCGGTGTTCCTCCATACTGGGAACACATGATCGGTCGCCTCGCCACTGACAGGACGTGGAGCTGTGTGTTTACACACACAGCTCCATGGTCCCGCTGTTTTAACGGGCAATCGCGGGTGCCCGGCAGACATCGCGGTCGCCGGGCACGCGCACCGGGTCCCAAACGACGCCGCGAGCGGCGCGCACGCGCCCCCTAGGCGGCTGGGAATGGGAGGACGTCATATGACGCCCACCCAGGATGGGAGATCCACCTTGTGGGCGTCATATGTACATGGGCGGGTATTGAAGTGGTTAAGCACTTCTCTACAATTTCCAAACTCCTTATATACTCCTGGAGTGAAAAAACGAATAGGTTATTATTCATGGTATTAAGGTTTGAACATGACACAGATTTAGTCATTATACAACGTCTTTAAGGTAAACCAAATTTCGTTACAAGAATAATACTTTTTTGACAGAAGTGTAACGTTAAAATAAAAACTCTTTGCGTGATGATGCCACCATGCAGTGCACAATTTACATGAACTTGTCTGCTTTAAGAAAATATATAATGGGGGGGTTTATGTAATCTTCAGGCCTAAATTTATTTTTACGCATGGGTGCAAAAACGGCTCTAGCAGCAAAAGGGTTAAACCTGCACAGATGAGACAGTGTGCTGCTCTCCCGTAGTGGACAAGCTGTGAAGTCTATTGACAAGGAACAGGTCTATTTCAGGGGACCTCTATATATCAGTATGAATTGTGAGTGTGTGGAAGGGTTAACTACACAGCCAAGTAAACCTCCCTCCTTCAGATTTTCGTTCGTTAAAGAAAACTGAATTCATTTTTGTCCGTTTTCGTCAGCAGACAAAAACGTGGTGTATTTTTCACTTTGTTTTCATCTCTGTAAAAAGGCCGCTTGACAAAAATTATGACCAAAAAGTTTTAGTTGACTAAATTAACACTGGTTGTTTATACCTGTTGTAGGGCCCAGAATTTACAGTGCACATTTTACTTGTACTACTTTGGGACAGTTTTCCTTTAAATAATTAAAAAAGAAAAAAAGGAAGCAAAAATAAAACAAAAAACACGCAACATCGTTTACTGCCAATTGAAGGCCCACTTGTCCTGAAAACCCCTCCCAATATACAGCTATTATTCACCTGGATACATTAAGGCTTCATGTACACGGGCATTTTAAAACCTCTCCTGAACTATTTAACTTGACAGGATAGTAACCGGTGTTTAACCACTTCAGCTCCAAAAGATTTGGCTGCTCAATGACCAGGCCATTTTTTGAGCTACGGCACTGCGTCGCTTTAACTGACAATTGCGCGGTCGTGCAGTGCTGTACCCAACAAAATTGACATCCTTTTTTCCCCACAAATAGAGCTTTCTTTTGGTGGTATTTGATCATCTCTGCAGTTTTTATTTTTTGCGCTATAAACAAAAAAAAAAGCAACAATTTTGAAAAAAACACAATGTTTTGTACTTTTTGCTGTAATAAATATCCCCATTTTTTTTTTAAAAAGCTAATTTTTTTCCTCAGTTTAGGTCGATATGTATTCTTCTACATATTTTTGGTAATAAAATTTGCAAAAAGCGTATATTGATTGGTTTGCACAAAAGTTATAGCGTCTACAAACTTTTTATTATTTATACTTTTATAATTTTTACTAGTAATGGCGGCCATCTGCGATTTTTATCGAGACTGCAACATTATGACGGACACATTGGACACTTTTGACACATTTTTGGGTTAATTGACAATTATACAGCGATCAGTGCTATAAAAATGCACTGATTACTGTATAAATGTCACTGGCAATGAAGGGGTTAACTGTGTTCCCTATGTGTGTGTTCTAACGGTGGGGGAGGGGACTGACTATAGGAGATGAGAGATCGTGATTCTCAGCTCATTGGAACTCACAATCTCTCTCTCCTCTCGTCACAGAACTGGGATGTGTGTGTTTACACACACACGTTGATGTTCTGACTCTCGTGCCCATGATCGCTCATGGCTGGCGATCATCGCGACCGCCGGTCACGAGCATCGGCACCCCCGCTGTGCAGTGGCACATGCCTGCTATCCCGCTTTAAGGGACCGACGTATAGCTACAGCGGGATCCTGCCGACCTGCCGCAGTATAATGACGACGGCTGGTTGGCAAGTGGCTAAAAACATCCGTTGTGCCACGTTTACATGCCACGTTTGCATTTAGAAGCATTTTTTACATTGAAAATAGTCAAAAATGTTTCTCCATTAAAAACGACTGTAAACAAAACCCGGCTAAATGCGAGTTACCACATTTACACGCGTTTACAAGTTTTGGCGTTTCAAATGCCTCTAAACATCCGCGCTGAATGCATTTTTTTGCTTTCCAAAAAAAATGCCTCTAAACTCAACTGCCTAGAAACAACTGTAAACGACCCTGTGTACATGTACTGATAACATAGAGGAGCGTTCAGGGGCATCTGAAAAAACGCCCAACTGCTCCTAAATGTCTGTTTTCCAGCAGCAGTGTACATGAGGTGCAAGGCACAAGATGTGCTTATGTCACAGCCCCAAACCCCCTGATTACAAAACTATAGATTTAAAGCAATAAAGAAACAAAACGATAAAGAAAAATAGGCGTTGTGCACTCTTTGCCTTCAGAAAGTTCCACATAAATCTTTCAGAGTTCACACTGTGTTACAAATAAGTGTCCACAAATTGGGTATTTTTCACACTCCTCCACCACTGTGCCAAGTCGTAATCCAACAATGATTACAATAAGAAGTGCTCACTCTCCAAAAAGACCACTCCACTCTGCTTCCAGCATGCCAGATCTACTAAGGCTTGAATCGCCATCTCCTTACCATACAGCTAAGGGATTCACAAAACAATTGAAACATTCTCATAGCGCACTGTTTGTTATTCAGTGTACCCACATTAAAAACAATAAGTAGCCACTCACATATATTTGTGCCCTAATCGGCACCAGAACAAACAGTCCTCTAATAATTCAGGAAGGACCCCCGCTCCGCTCCCACCTGGAGTTGGGGTGCACTCCATTTTCAGGAGACTGTCACTGGAACTGACGTAACCAGAAGCGGAAGTGACGACCGGAAGTCCTGCCTCTACTCATTTCATCTTTGTGACATCTTCAGGAAAAATACTAAATGTGTGGAGGTTGGACATTCCATGTAATGGGAATGTAAGGGCTTGTTTATGTCCACAGTCAGGGAGGTAAAAATAGGCGCTTGAGCCACATTTTTACCTCTCCCCTTAAGCTGCCAAGGAAGCTGGATGAAGTTGTTGCAATGCCTCACTTTACACGCTTCTCTTCTTTTAGAATGAGGATCTGAACGTTTTCTACCCCGGCACACTCCTGGAGACCGGCCATGACATCTTATTCTTCTGGGTGGCTCGAATGGTGATGCTTGGCCTCACACTGACTGAGAAGCTGCCCTTTAAAGAGGTACACTATTTAACTTTATATGTCATAACACTATCAAAATGGTGAGATGGAGTTGGAGCTGCACGATTCTGGCTAAAATGAGAATCACAATTTTTTTGTTTAGAAGATAGATCACCATTCTCTCACGATTATCATTTTTTTTTTTTATTCATTGAAGTGTATTTTTCCCCAAAATTTGCCTTTGAAAGACCGCTGGGCAAATAGTGTGACATAAAATATTGCAGCAATTGCCATTTTATTCCCTAGGGTCTCTGCTAAAATATATATAATGTTTGCGGGTTCCAATTAATTTTCTAGCAAAAAATACTAATTTTAACTTAAGAAAGAACTGTCGGAAGAAGATTTAGACTTTAAGTGGTTAAACTTCCTGTATTTAAAGGTTGTTGAAAACTTGGCAGACTGCCCAGATTTTTTTCTTTACAAACAGAAGTGTTTCCCTTTGATCTAAGAAGGAAGCCTTAGTTACAATGTTTCATTTTAAAAACTTGGCAGACTGCCTGATGATTTGTGAACAGATAAAGTCTCTCCCCTTGTTATATGAAAGAATCAGCAAACTCTGCAATATAGATAGTCAGGGGGGTTAAATCGAGATCAAGATTTTTTAAGGATTAATTGTGCAGCTCTACTATATGTGTGTTCAGAAAAATAGGTTCTCTGTGTCACTGCTAATACAGTTATAATTTTTTTTTTCATTGATTTATTCATTTTTATGTGAACCTGTTGGTAGAACAGGAACAGAATTAAAAAATGTTACTACATTCATGAGACTTGCCCTTTTATTCACATACCATAGTTCAGGCAGCACTTTGGACCAGTCAGTGCAAACTGACATGAGAGGGGGGTGAAGGGGATTACCAGGTATTGGGGCATAACCTGGTCTCATTATTCTTTCTGTGCCATTAGATCAGGGGTCTCAAACTGGTGGCTCTCCAGCTGTTGCAGAACTACAAATCCCATCATGTGTCTGCCTGAGGGAGTTATGCTTGTAACTGTCAGCCTTGCAATGCCTCATGGGACTTGTAGTTTTGCAACAGCTGGAAGGCCACCAGTTTGAGACCCCTGTATTAGATGTTCTTACTTGTCTGGGTTCAATTGTAAGAACACTAGGGAAATCCTTTAGTTCATGGCATCATTAAAGGACATCTATATGGAGCCCTGTACTCACATACAGTGATGCCTAAATGCAATCAGAGCTGCTCTCTGCACCGATGAGTCCTGTCCAAGGCTAGAGAAGATCTGAAGAGGACCTTGCACACCAGTGACCAGCCAAAAGACATCTGAAAAGATAATTACAAAATAAAAGATTTGGTCAGGGGGTCCTCCATGGGATGAAGGGACAACTAGCGGGTGAGCCTTGAAATTAGGTTTAAATCTATGCCATCTTTTAGACAGCTAGAAGTATTTTGTGTTACTATTCTCTTACTGTTATTTTTCAGGTGTACCTACATGCTATAGTACGTGATGCTCACGGACGTAAAATGAGCAAATCCCTTGGAAATGTAATAGATCCCTTGGATGTGATCAAAGGGATAACACTGGAGGTAAAGGATGAACATGGGAAAAGGTAGAGTAAAAAATGATGGTTGTCTTACTACTCTTCAGAATCTTTTTATCTTCCTAACAGGGCCTGCATGCTCAGCTGCTGGAGAGTAACTTGGATGCTGCCGAGTTGGAAAGAGCCAAGGAAGGACAGGTAGGTGCTTTTCACAAGGCCTACATGAAAATTGTACTAAGACCCCTTTCACACCACACCGCCCATAGCGTCGGCGGTAAAACGCCGCTATTTTTAGCGGCGTTTTACTGTCGGATATGCGGCGCATTTCGGCCACTAGCGGGGCGCTTTTACCCCCCGCTGGCGGCCGAGAAAGGGTTAAAACCCCCGGCAAAACGCTGCAATAGTGTCGTTTTGCCGGCGGTATTACAGCGCTGCCCCATTGATTTTCAATGGGGAGCAGCACTGGAGGAGCGGTGAGTTCACCGCTCCAAAGAAGCTGCTGGCAGGACTTTTTGTGACGCCCTGCCAGCGCACTGCTGCAGTGTGAAAGCACTCAGGCTTTCACACTGCAGACAATGGTGCAGCAGTTTGAGAGCGGATTGCAGGTGCTATTTCTAACGCTATAGCGCCTGCAAAACGCTCTCGTTGTGAAAGGGCTCTAATAAGGAAAAATTCCGCTAAACCACCCCCCTATCCAAGCTGCTTCCTTAAAATGGAACTACACTGCATCTGAACTGCACCAACCAAAAACACTATTTAATTCATTTTTATTATTCAAAGCAAATTCATCCATGCTTTATTTTGTTGAGAGATCAATTTGAAAAACATTTCCCCCCGCCCAGCATTTCTAGCCATGATCATCTCGAGTAAGTGCAGATGATTAATGCAACATTTATGTCCTGGAATCCATCTTCCCTTAGCTCAGGCATGCAGACAGAATGTGCTTAGCCCCTCCTCCCCCTCCTGAAGGCGTCTGGGGTGTATGACATAATTTTCCTAGGCCTGGAAACCAAGAAAAGTGAAAAAAAAAAAAAGTAAAAATAATACACCTTCCTATCTACTAATGCTAGCAGCATAAGGATTAACAATAGTTAATGTTGATTGAGAGAGTGCAGTTCCACTTTAACTTCTGTAATGTTGCTGAAGGGGGTGGCTGTGCCTTCATTTTGACATGAGTGGAGCCATAGACTAAAGATATTTAGTGTCTATATACAGCTCCTTTTAAAGGATAAGGTCACCTTTTCAAAAAATGTAATATATATTTGCATTTACTTTTTTTTCTTTTTTTAAGAGCCTGTAAAGCATTACACCTGCAATCAGCAGATCATGTGTGCAATGTCAGGTTTTCACAGACTGTCAGTGTAGCTGTCTGCCTGTACTTCTGATGAGGGAAGGCCATTACTTCAGTCCAGGAGACTCAATGGACTATGAAAGTGCTCCCCAGTGCCCTTGCAGTTCATTGTATGAGAGCGCTGACCAGCACCCTTACAGATCATTGAGGACTACAAGCCTTCAGCTCAAGGCTGATGGTACTTGTAGGTATTCATTCATTTACAGAACTCTGTGAATGAATGACACGGTTGTGTGGAAGGTGCCCCGCACAACCATGCTCTTTGCAAATTGTGACAGCAGGTGCGGTGAGAAGATCCCTGCCCTGCTGTCACCGATCAGGGAGAGAGTTTGTAGGATCGGGAACATGTTATATGCTCCACCCTAAAAACAGTTTAGCTTTGGGGTGGAGTTTAGTGAAATTTTAATTAAAAGTACATCTTTAATTACATAATATATTTGCTAGATGTTTATTTTACACTAAGCCAATGCTTCTCCTTTACTCCTCAGAAATCTGACTACCCCATCGGGATCCCTGAATGTGGTACAGACGCCCTGAGGTTTGCCTTGTGTGCCTACACTAGTCAGGGTATGTAGTCTCCTGTACAATGCTGTATGTTCCTTAAAGCTGAACTTCATATAGTGCACTACAATGAAAAAACATTGACAAATCTTTCCTTCCCAGGACGTGATATTAACCTGGATGTGAACAGGATATTGGGTTACCGTCATTTCTGCAACAAACTCTGGAATGCGACAAAGTTTGCCATGAGAGGCTTGGGAGATAAATTCACACCTCCAGACTCCTCACTGGTGAGAGATGGTTTCTGTAATGAGGACTTCTTATCCTTTTTATTGCAATCCCAGCCAGTGGCTACCTAAGTTTTCAAAATGTATACCTGTGATGAGCTCTTCTACCTGCTACTGTATCTAGCTGTGTTCAATAGCATTTGTACCACCAATGCACAATATACACTATATAGTCAGAGCGTTCAGTTTTCAGCTTCCTAAGTCACTCTTTTTCTGCTTTTAGCCTACTTGTTAGATTATGTACAGATATAAATGAGCATAGAATGGAGGTGCTTCTTGTGATTTCCACCAGTGGCGGCTGGTGGGCTTTTCTCTTGGGGGGGGGGGGGGGGGGGGCGCGGCAAACAACCTTACTGGTTATGTGTGGGCAGCTGTGGTGTGCAGCGGCAGCTCCGGCTCCAGCGTGTCTCCTCTTTTAAAGCTCTAGGCAACCAATAGGATCACCTTGCGCCTTAGCCAATCGGAAAACAGGTCTCACGACCTGCCTCCTAATGGGTGGGAACTGTAGTGTGACCATAGCGAAAATTCATTCACTATCGTCACACAACAGGGTGGGATCGGGATGCAGTGATCTGTGCCCCGAGCCCACCCTATTTTGAGCCCACAATGCACGGGCCGCCACTGCTCTCCACTCCTTTGTATGGAAGCTGATATGAGAATTACCATCTATGATTTGTTTTTTTAATGTACAAGTCCCATTGTGTCATTCTCATATGTACAGTATCTCACAAAAGTGAGTACACCCCTCATATTTTTGTACATATTTTATTATATCTTTTCATGTGACAACACTGAAGAAATGGTAAGTAGTGAGTGTAGCTTGTATAACAGTGTAAACTTCAACTTCTTTGGTCAACCATGGCGAGTCCTGTTCTGGGTGGAACCTGTCCTGTTAAACTGCTGTATGGCCTTGGCCACCGAGCTGCAGCTCAGTTTCAGGGTCTTGGCAATCTTCTTATAGCCTAGACCATTTTTATGTAGAGCAACATTCCTTTTCAGATCCTCAGAGAGTTCTTTGCCATCAGTTGCCATGTTGAACTTCCAGTGACCAGTATGAGAGAGTGAGAGTGAGAGCGATAACACCACATTTAACACACCTGCTCCGCCATTAACACTAACGAGTCGCATGACACGAGGAGATGCTGATTTTATTTTCCAGCAGGACTTGGCACCTGCTCTCACTGCCAATTTCTGTATTAAAAACACTTTTTTATTGGTCTTATGTAATAATCAAATTTTCTGAGATACTAAATGTGGGGGTTTCACTAGCTGTAAGCCATAATCATCAAAATTAAAAGAAAGCAATGCTTCAAATATCACCCTGTGTGTAATAAATCAATATGAGTTTCACTTTTTATACTTGAGTATAAGCCGACCCGAATATAAGCCGAGGCTTCTAATTTTACCACAAAAAAAACTGGGACAACTTATTGACTCGAGTATAAGCCTAGGGTGATAAATGCGCAGCTACTGTAAGTGTAAAAGAGAGTCAACAATGCCCATTTGCACCCTCACTGTGCCCATTTGCAGCCATAGGTCCTCCAAAATCGGTAGTAAAATTTGGGGTCTCTGGACCCAAAGGGTCCCAAAATGCCATTGCTGCAGATGGATACAATTGACCGACATTGGGGCCGCGTATCTCGGGGCCACTTGGTGCTAGGAACCCCAAATTTGGTATGCAAACCCAGTGAAACCAGCACTACAACATATGCAGAGCTGTGGTTTCTAGCACTAAGTCGCCCCAAGATACGGGGCCCCAAATTCGGTTCGAAAAATGTCAAGCACTTTTCTGCAGCAGAGAATGACATTTTCCGAACCGACTTTGGGGCCCCCCGTATCTCGAGGCCACTAATAGGGCAGAGCTGTGCCAGGCTTGGGATATTTTAAAGTTCCGCTTTAGGGTCCTCCTTTACTTCTCGCTTAACTGTTTCTGGAAACAATTCTGGAAATTGCATTAATGTCACTGTGGCGCAGATGACAGAACTCTTTAATGTTTTGGAGATGGATCTCTTAGCTGACTGCCAGCCAGTCACTGGTAGCTGAGAGAGGGGTGCTGCCAATTCCTCTTTAGAAACCTCTGATAACCTCTGATGAACCTCTGAACCCAAGTGAGGAACATGTGCGGAGCTGTGAGCTAGTATCTAAAGGAGCACTACAGTAGATGTAGCTACATAAAGACACTTCTGTGTTGCAGTTTAAATCACTGCCACCCCTAGAGCTGTGCTTTTGCCACTAATGTGAGCGTATTCTATCTGGAGATTATTCCCAGATATTGTCCACAATTCCTTTTTTAAGTCCAAGTGACTAGAAATATTAGTGACACATTTGAGAGTGGGATGTGAATGGCCAAGAAGGAAATATGCCCAGAAGTCTCAGAGAAAGGAAGGAGAGACTTTGCATAGATTCCTGCGGTGCACTCACAGCTGTCGCAGTGCAAACCCTTCATGTATCTATGAAACTTCTGATTGTGGACAAGTCTTGATAGGCAACTGAGAATTGTAAAACCCTGAGTAAATGCATTTTTAGAATGTTCTTATTTAAATTAAGTGTCTTTGTGTAATGCATATAGGGAATTATATTGAATTTATATGTTTTTAGCCCACTGGACAAGAAAGTTTGGCTGATCTCTGGATCCTTAGTCGTCTCAGTCTGGCGGTTGATCTGTGTAGCACAGGTTTCCAGAATTACGACTTCCCAGGAATTACCACAGCAATATACAACTTCTGGCTGTATGAGCTCTGTGACGTGTATCTGGTAAGAAATTTAATTTATTTCTTTCTGCTTTTGAGAATATTTGTGGTCTTCTTTGTAGCAGTATATCCTTTATCAATTATTTTGTAATCTTTAGCCTAGGTTCACACTGACAGCAGGAATGAAATTGTGCGAGTTCAGCTGAACTTGCACAATTTCATTCCCGCATGTCAGTCCCGACTTCGGGGGGCGGTTTTCTGAGACAATGGAAATCACACCCCAAAGTCATTATCGGTGTAGCACCGCAAGTGCGGCGTCGCATTGATTCGGACAGTGCCATTGTTGGAAACTGCCGCCGTTTTGGCATGCGGTTTGACATGTCAAACCGCATGCCAAATGGCTCCAATGTGAACCAAGGCTTAAAGGCATTATAAACCTTCTGACCTGCACCTGTTTTTCACCTGCATAAGACATGCTGTAGTTTCATTGTGTAGTTTGTTGGCCTGTGCGCTCATCCTATTGTAACTATTTACATTCTGCCATCTGAAATTTCTGTTTGTGTTCAAACATGAGGCATGTGGCAAGGCTCTGCACAGGTTAATGCATGATCTTGATCTGTAGTTCCTCTGAGGTTAGTACTGTTCAGGGGAGAGCTAATTAGATCAGACACAAGCAGGCAGAGCAATTAACATAGAGCTCAGCATGCAGTTTCATCACATTAGCACTCCCATGTTTGTGATGGTGAGGCATGGATTGTGACCTGAACAAAATGTTGCTTGTCCTTTTAGCGAATAGGGACAAGCTATGCAAATTAAAGGCTAGCTTCACATTTCTTTTTTATCAGAAAAGTTCAGCTTTGGTAACATGTTACACCCGTAATTTAGAGTGTAACATGTTGCTATGCAGTACATTCCTCCCCTGTGATAGCGGCTGTACCCACTGTCACATTTTAAAATCAGCACGGCTGTGTAGGGCTCTGCCCGCACAGCTGCATCATTCATTCACAGAGATCTGTTTCAGTGGATCCACAGACTTGTCTCAATGGACTGCAAACGTGCTGATCTGCATGCTCGTACTTCATTCACACTACCTGCAGCTCAACAACTGTCTGCCCATACAGAGGTATGGGCATAGAGCTGCCAGCAGTGTGTGCAGGAGCTTGACAACCCCCATGTGGTGATTTGTTTTTAGGTGACCGGTTCTCTTTGAGACATCGGGGATCTAAAAGACCTCAGATGTCTCACCTGTCCTCCAGTGAATATAATACAGTGCAGATCGCACTGCATTAGCTTCTTCACCAGCCATAAATTCTAGAGAAACTGACATGGGGAACCAGAAGTGATGTTTTACATGTCGCTTCCACGTCAGCAAGAAGAAGGGAAGGAGAGCGAACGCATGTGGGGTTTGCGGCCATTAATGGGGAGGGTTTGGAAGCAAAGAGGTGGCTACTCAGCCACTGGATCTCTTCCATCTGATAGCTGTCAGTCGGCTTGTCAGATTTACACACACTACACTCTTGGTGGCTGGGGCCACTGGTAGTGTGTGTAAACCCACCCCCCCTGTCAGTTCCGTACGACAGATGGACCTTGCAGCGAAAGGGCTAAAGGAAAAGTATAGCACATAGGAGTGGTTTAAGGTACAGTGCAACAATATGGAGCCATACTTTGTGCACTTTTGGTGTTTTGAGTACAGCTGTGCATTATTGATTGGAATATTCAACAAGTGCACTAAGCACAGTTATTTTAGTTATAAATTGTTTTAACAGATGAGTTGTCGTTGCAGTATTTTCCTTAAAGTAATATTAGATGTCACACTGATACTTTTGTGGTCCTATGTTCTAAAACTTGCCTGTGCCGCCAGGAACTTATCAAAGCCAATTGCCAATCATTGGCGGCGGACACATTCTCCATCCTGCAGCTGTACGTATACAAGGGGAAATGTCTATAGCCTGCAGTTCTGATCAAGCAGATTTTTTTCGAACAGGGTGGTTGAACAGACATTGATCGATAGATCGACTTCTGGTCAACCACAGTGCCCATCAATGGATCGAAATTCCGATGGTCCCTACTGAAGTGGCCAAATTTCGATCTATCTGTGGCTGGCTTTGGACTTGCATTGTGAAAAGGAGCAGTAAAACACAGCCATTGTGTGCACTGCAAAGCAGGAAGAAAAGCCAGAGTGTGTACTGAACAATTATGGATGCACCCATGTGTATATAAAATTGTGAACTAATATATAGAAGCAACATTTAAAAAAACAAAACAATAATCAAGTTTAAACCCATGCATCCAAAAGCAATTGAAAATACTATTCATTCCCTTCATTTTTCTGTCTCATCCATGCCAATTTTCTTTCGTTCTTCTACACTAAAACCTGTTTAGTGCAACAGAACACGATTATGGAGTCCACAGGCATCAGTTATATGGGAATGAGAAACAATTTAAAATATTAAGATCTGTATAAAGCGGATTGCTATGGCATGGCAAAGCTGTTAATGTTTGGGGTTGGCATAAAGGCAGCGTGGCTCCTAGTGATTTAAAAAGATCTCTTTCTGTGTATCTGGTTTAGTATTGTTTTGTGACTTTCATTCTTCAACCAAGTTCACAATTTATTTTTCTTGCTTTGCATTGACTCTTTTTATTTTTTAGGAGTGTTTGAAGCCTGTGTTTGCTGGCTCACTAGAAATCGCCATTGCTGTAGCACAGAATACGCTGTACACTTGTCTGGATGCTGGTCTCCGTCTCCTTTCCCCCATCATGCCTTTCCTTACAGAAGAGCTTTACCAGCGCCTCCCCCGAAGATCCTCTGAGCAGTTCCCAAGTGTCTCTGTAGCTCCTTATCCTGAGACCACGGAGGTAGGCACTACTAAGTATCATCATTAGTATACTTTTGTGTATTTGTCTGTTTAAGACAGGGACTGTCTGTTACAAGCAAAAATAATTAAAGTTTGGAACGTGTTGGTTCAAAAAAATGTATGGATTTGGTTGATTGCAAGAAAGATTTGTGATGTCTTTTTATGTGTAGACTACCTTTTGTTGCCCACCGGTGTAATGGTACTGATTCATCATCCAATGAGCAGACTGCAGATACTAAACTGTCATGTAATAAAAGTACTGTTGAATACATGAAAGAACACTAATGGATAGTTTTACACTCCTCCAGTGTTTGCCCTGAACTCGGGTAGTTGGCAGGTCAGGCTCCATTGAGCTATGCAGCTTAAGGCCCCTTTCACATGGGGTGGATCCCATTTTGATCAGCAGAGAATGTGTCCGATGATCCTCCTGCTGATCAGAGTAGAACGGACGAATGACAGCTGACACGGACAGAGCTCACTCTGCCCATTCTTGATGGGTTCTCTGTAAGCTGCCCACATACTAACATAACGGGCACTCTGAGATTTCTGGTGAGCTGCAGTTGGGCAGCTCTGAAGCAGACCCAGTGACCCTAGGGGCAATGGGTAATATATGGGAGTTGCGCTTTGGCACAGAAATGTGTTCAGCACTTGAATGGATTACATGCACTGTTTTTACTTGGAGAACTTATTTCTATCCTACCTATACAACACCCGATAGGGAGGAATTCACACAACTGCTGAATATCCACACAGGTACAAAGAAAACAAATGGCCTAAGGCTTTGTAAATAAAATTTCATGTAATCTTCTCTGCAAAGTCTGCAAGTTGAAGTGGAACTGAGCTCTCTCAATCAATATTAACTATTTTTAATTCTTCTGCTGCTAGCATTATTAAATAGGTAGGAAGGTTTATTATAATTACTTCTTTTAATTTTTTTTGGCCTAGACCAAAATGATGTCATATATCCCAGGAGTCTTCAAGGTCATTTTTTTTTTTTTTCTTTCATCTGAAGGATGGGAGGAGAGGCATTCTTATCTAAGCACACCCTTCTGCCTGCATGCCTGTGGTAAGGGCAAATGGATTCCAGGAAGTAAATACAGGAATCATCTGCCCTTACTCAAGATGGCTAGAACTGCTAGGGGGTATTTTCTAACAAAATAATGCATGTAGAAATTAATGGAAAAGTGAGTTTGCTTTAAATGTTCTAAATGAATAAAATGTGGTTTGTGTTGCTCACATACAGTTTAGTTCCACTTTCACAAGGCCTATTGAGTGAGGAAGCATTATAAGAACATATATATAATAGGTAATGTCTCTAAAATATCAGGGTAACGAGTGGGGTTTGTGGGACAGACATGTGTTACCCATGACAAACATGGGTAATAAACACTAATGCCCCGTACACACGATCGGAAATTCCACCAGAAAAAGTCTGAGAGCTTTTGGTCGGAAATTCTGACCGTGTGTATGCTCCATCGGACTTTTGCTGGCGGAATTCCCGCCAGCAAAAGATTGAGAGCAGGTTCTCTATTTTTCGGTCGGAAAAAGTTTTGATCGAAAATTCTGATCGTCTGTACCAATTCCGACACGCAAAATTCTTGTGCATGTTTGGAAACAATTTGACGCATGCTCGGAAGCATTGAACTTAATTTTCTTGGCTCGTCGTGGTGTTGTACGTCACCGTGTTCTTTGACGGTCGAAAGTTCAGAGAACTTTTGTGTGACCGTATGCAAGCCAAGCGTGAGCGGAATTCTGTCGGAAAAAACATTCAAGATTTTTCCGACGGAAATTCCGCTTGTGTGTACAGGGCATTAGCTGTGATTTGTCTGGAGCAGGTCAGGGGAAAAAAAAAAGCGATTGGTTGTTTGAGGTCCCACAAAGACAGTTATTATACAGCAACACATGATGTCCGGAGTCACCTTTACCTGTAATAATTCCTTTCTGTTTTGTGTATTTTCTGCTTGCAGTTCCGCTGGCGACATGAAGAGACTGAGAGGAAGATGGATCTTGCACTGCTTATAGTGAAATCCATCCGGTCTCTGCGGGCTGACTATAATCTCACCAAGACAAAAGCAGACTGTAAGTACTCAGTGACATAATAAACAGAACTGTACAAGGTAAATAAATACAGAAATGTCACCTGGAATAGATTTTGAGTCCAAAAGTTGCATTCTTTGAGGAGACCACTAGATGGTGTGATTATTGATATGTTATTGTCGGGTACACAGATAACACATATGCGCTGCCATGCAGTGTGGACTTGCTCTGCAAGTCATTGCAATGCTAGATTTTATTTTACTTTTAACCACTTTTAAGACCAGGATTTTGTTGGCACTTTTTGATTCAAAGTTTAAATCAGTATTTTTGCTAGAAAATTACTTATAACCCCCAAACATTATAAATTTTTTAGCAGAAACCCTAGGGAATAAAATGGCGATTGGTGCAATTTTTTAAGTCGCGTGGTATTTGCAAATGCAATTTTTGAGGAAAAAATACACTTTAATGAATATAAAAAACCCCACAATATTTACCCCAATTTTTTGTATAATGTGAAAGATGATGTTGCGCCAAGTAAATAGATACCTAACATGTCATGCTTTAAAATTGTGCACACTCATGGAATGGCGACAAACTACGGTACCCAAAAAATCTCCATAGGCGACGCTTTAAATGCTTTTACAGGTTACCTGTTTAGAGTTACAGAGGAGGTCTAGTGCTAGAATTATTGCTCTCGCTCTGTCATTTGTGGCGATACATCGCATGTGTGGTGCGAATACCATTTACATATGCGTGCGCGTCTTACGTATGCGTTTGCTTCTGCACGCATACGTACATTTTTATTTTATTTTTTCTTACTTTTATTCCTATTACAAGGAATATAAACATCCCTTGTAATAGAAATAAGGATGACAGGTCTTGTTTATGGAGAGATCTGGGGGCAAAAAGACCCCAAATGTCTCCTTTACGAAAAAAAAATCGCCTATGGGAACAGCCGGCCGCACCGTCGGATCGTTTCTCTGGTGAACCGGCAGAAGCGGTAAGCCTGAGAAACACCACTGCTTCGGAAAGTGCTCCAGCCGCTTCTGAGCTTCTCGTAGCGGTTTCATAAGTAAGCCAGCCGCGGGCTGCCAAAAACGATACTCGAGTTATGGCTGATATCTTCAGCCATAATCCCGGTAAATGACTTGCAGATCGTAACGTATATAAACCTGTTGCGGTCGGCATGTGGTTAAGGGTTTGTTCACACCAGGTACTGTGTTTATCTGCATTGATCAGAGCAGGTTCAACACAAGGACCGTCTAAAAACATTTGCTGTCCATGTTCACCACACATTATTATTATTTATTTATTATTATTATTATTATACAGGATTTTGATGATTAAAGAATGAACAGGGCTGGGCATTAACCAGCCTTTTTTAGGACAGTAGAAAGAATACAATAGTGTCCTCTATCTACCTCCATCCTGTTAATTGAACAGTAAACAAGCTATAGGACTGATTAGGCAAATTTGATGCTCACTCTGTTGTCTGCTCCTATCAGCATGTTCCCTGCTGTCACATCTTGTGTGAAGCACACCTTATTTGCTCCCAGTCCTGTCTTCTGACTCTCAGTCTGACTGCCGGTATTTTGGGGATTTCAGTTGCATTAATAGGAAATACATATAATGATTTATTAAGGACGGCAGAACTGCCTTAATTTGTATCTTGTATAGCTGCCTGGATTTGCCAGCTTTAAACAGTCATTCCAGTCAAAAGTAATATCTAAGATATTTAAGTTGGACCGTGATGGGTGGAGTCTCCTGCATGCCTTTTGTGTGTCTCTGAAGTTCCTGTGTTGCGATTACCAAAGTTCCTTGCTCTCTTCCTTTCCTAATCAGAATTTAGAGTGTCAATACCTTTTTAAAGTGATTGTAAACAATCAACTTGGAAAACAACCCATTACATTTAAAATATAAGGCCGGGTTCAGACTGCTGCGGTGCGGGAGATCGCATATGATTCGCACCGCACTGCAGTTCAAATCATATGCGATCTCTGTGCGATGCAAATTCAGCCATACAGATAGTATGGCTGAATTCGCATCGCATTCGGCCCAAAATCGGACAGGACCCTTTTTTTCGCTCCGCAGCAGAATCGGATCGCATGGTGTTCTCACCATGCGATCCGATTCCTGTCCGAGTTTGCAGATCGCACTGCGATATGCGAGCTGCTATGGGGGTGTCATTAACATTTCATTGACACCCCCAGCAGCTCGCATAGGGCAGTGTGAACTGCCGGCGGGAGACATGCGGTGCGGGAACTCGCAGTGTATTCGCAGCGTTCCCGCACCGCAGCAGTGTGAACCCAGCCTAAATGAAAAGCAAAACATTTATGTATAGATATAAAAAACATTATAAATCAATTTTTTTAGACGTAATCACATTCCCTCTGTAAAGCACACTGAGCTTCCCAGTGAAAGGTTGTGCAGGAGAGGTGTCAGGACAAGGAGGAGAGTAGGCTGAGCTCCCAACTGAGATAGAGAACTGACCACAGTGTTCTCTCCTGCTTAGTGTGGTCAGTTTTTTGTTTTATAGGAAAGCAGAGGGACTGGCGGGAACACCAGGGATTTCGAACAAAGAAAGTAATACAAAGAGAACAGCATAGTTTTCATACAAGTACACGGTACAGCGTCCTCATAGATATATGAAATGTTGGGTTTACATATTCTTTAAGTATCCCTATGCATTCTGTTGCATTTTCCATACTATACAATAAAATTCTCTGTAATTTCTAGAGAGGGTGTGAAGATTTGGGGGACATAAGTACAGAGATGTCATAAGTGGATTATAAATTTAAAAATAAGTATCTTTATAAATGTCTTTAATTCTAGAAATACGAAAATACCATTATTTTTTAAAATTTTTTTGCTGACTAGCTAAAAGTTGTAATTTTATGACTCCCTTATATCTTCCATGCCAGTACTATCCCTGTCTGAACCATACCAGGGCAGGTTACTATCGCTTGATATGAGCAATGTTATTTGTTTAAAATGTTTATTGCATTTCCTTTAGTAGTTCGGGCTCTCCTTCCTCTTTTTCACAGGACTTTGAACACGTTTGTTCCATGTTTTATTGTATAGGACAGTCTTTCTGTTGAGGAGTGGCCAAGACAGCGTTTATGATACTCAGACTTTGGAATCAATGTATTTGTACAATAGTTATTGGCACTGTAGTTGTATTTAAACAGGCCATAAATAATAATATGCAAGGATAATTGGGTATCATCAGCTGCTGTTCTTTTGGTTATCCTGAAGTGAACTGGTCTTTTATTGATCATATTTAACAGTATTGCTATTCAGAGTGCATAGACTATTCCCTATTAGTTATGTGTAAGGCCTCAGGCACACTGGACGTTTTCTGACATTTTTACAACAGCTGTTTTTGGCTGTAGCCGTTTTTTTCTACAGTCATTAAATTCTCCATCATGTTATCCTATGTGTCCATGCACACATAGGCTGTTATCAGCAGTTTTGGGCAGTGGCGTTTTTGAGCAGTAAAAAAACCTAGTGGGTTCTGAGAGACGTTTTTCAGCTGTAAAAATGCTCTAACGCTGATAAACATCCATAAATGCTTAGATCTCGGCGATTTTCTCCCAAAAAAATCTGTGATTTAAAAAAATAAATAAATCGATTCACGATTCGAATCAAGTTTTATTTATTTATTTTTTGATGGACACCGCACCGGTCCTGACGAGCTGCAGGCAGGAGTTTTTAGGCAAGGCCGCGGCTTCGGCCTAGTCCACGGCATCCGGCCTCATAGACTAGGCCGAAACCGCGGCCTCGCCTAAAAACTCCTGCCCGCAGCTCCTCAGGACCGGCGCGGTGTCAGCGCCGGTCCTAGTGAAAAAAAAAAATCCAAAAAATCGATTTGCTGAAAATTTGAATCGATTTGACCCCCTCAACGCGATTCAAATGGATTTTTTTCCCCAGCCATAAAAACTTCCGCCCGCAGCTCCTCAGGACCGGCGCGGTGTCAGCGCCACGTCCTGGTGAAAAAAAATAAACGATTTGATGAAAATTTTAATCTATTTGACCTCTCAACTCGATTCAAATGGATGATAGGTTTTAACTATGATATGTTTGGGCTCAAAAGGAAAATGGACAAAAACTAAAAGTATTTAGATTTGATGCAGACTATAGCTCTGGGGGACATTTAAGCTAGAACCCCGGTGCTACGAGGCTACAGTGTTTTTGTTGTGCTGTATCTTAAGATAAACTGAGTGAGCCCCTGGTGATCTACTACCAGTGGCCACATTGACCATCTTGAGATGTAAACTGTTATGCGGCGTACACGCGGTCGGAATTTCCGATGGAAACAGTCCAATGGGAGCTCTTCAACGGATTTTCCGACCGTTCGTATGCCCATCGGTCTTTTTCTGTCGGAATTTCCAACGGACTTTGGATTGAGAACCTGTTCTCAATCTTTCCGACAGAAAACCTTTCTATCGGATTTTACGATCGTGTGTATGCAATTCCGACACGTAAAATTCTGACGCATGCTCAGAAACAATTCGACACATGCTCGGAAGCATTAAACTTCCCTTCTATTGTGCAGTCGAACGTGTTTTATGCCGCTGTGTTACAGACCGTCGGAATTTGGTGTGACCGTGTGTAGGCAAGTCAGTTTGAGCGAAATTCCGTCGGAATTCCGACGGGTAAACCATCAGAGCTTTTTCCGACGAGAATTCCGACCATGTGCACGCGGCATAACAGCTTGGCCTTAGCGGTAGTAAAGACCACTTTGTGATTTTTATTTTTTTATTTTTTACCTACAGGTAAGTCTATGATAAGGCAAAATGAATATCTCCTAAACATGCACCGTTTAGGAGATATTCACACTGGATGCAGCCAGTGACGACAGGCGTGTCTTCGGGGGAAGATGTCTGCCCTCTCATCGGTGACAGTGCGCCGCTGGAGGGCTTTGTTCTAAAGAGAGTATTTGATAATGTACTAGTATGCGATGCATACTAGCACATTATGCAATTGCCTTGCAGGTTTGTTTGCTTTTTGTTTTTTAAATTGCTACGGTTTACTACAACTTTAAAGTGTATGTCTGCACAAAAAAGAAAAACATGTCACAACATATAACATTCACTTATGTTTTGTCTTTTTAAAAATGCTGCAAGTGCAGAGAAATACATGTTTATCTGCAAAGAAATCCAGTGAGCCACTATGGCTACATAGTAGTTTCTTACTGGGAACAGTTTGGTACTGCCACAAGCCATGAACTCTCTCTCACTTTGTCCTCCTAGGTTACGTTAGGTGTGAGGATGCTGATACCAGGGCTGTGGTTGCTGCTTATACCTCATACATCACCGTCCTCTCCTCTTCTCGCTCTTTGACGATCCTGCAGCCTGCAGACCCCGCTCCAGAGGGCAGTGCTGTGAACACTGCATCTGATAAAGCCACCGTTTACCTTATTCTCAAGGTGAGCCCTGCAGGACAATATAGTGACATAACGGAATGACTGCCGCTGGAAAGCACAGTGATGCAGCCCTGTTTGCAGCACTCGTGTACAGAAAGTGATATTGATTCCTGTGTCTCCTGGCAGGGTCTTATTGATGTAGAAAAAGAAGCGGCTAAGCTGCAAGTGAAGAAAACCGAGCTGAGCCGACAGCTAGAGAAACTGCAGGAGCGCGTGTCTGGAGCAGATTACCGCAACAAAGTTCCCACTGCAGTACAGCAACAAGATGCTGACAAGGTGAGTTACAGCTCATGGTGGGGTCTGTTAGAAGAAAGAGATATATGATAATGTAGATAAGAGCTGGTTTCCAGTTCTAAAGCTTGTTGGGTCCTTTTCAACCTTCCACCAATAATGTAGCCTCTCCTTTCTTTCTTTCTTTCTTTCTTTCTTTCTTTCTTTCTTTCTTTCTTTCTTTCTTCTCTTCCTCTTTTGCTCCATCACTTCCTTTGCTCCTCCTTTTCTCTCTCGCTTTCTTTCTTTCTTTCTTTCTTTCTTTCTTTCTTTCTTTCTTTCTTTCTTTCTTTCTTTCTTTCTTCTCTTCCTCTTTTACTCCATCACTTCCTTTGCTCCTCCTCTTTTCTCTCTCGCTTTCTTTCTTTCTTTTTCTTTCTTTCTTTCTTTTTCTTTCTTTCTTCTCTTCCTCTTTTACTCCATCACTTCCTTTGCTCCTCCTCTTTTCTCTCTCGCTTTCTTTCTTTCTTTCTTTCTTTCTTTCTTTCTTTCTTTCTTTCTTTCTTCCTTTTTCTCCTCTTATGATCCCTCTTTGTCTCTATCCTCTTCTCACTCTCCCTCAATGTATTTCTTTTGTTCTCACCCATACATTTTTGTGTCTTTCCTCTTCACCCATCTCACTCTCCTTTTCTCACCTCTGTGATATGGAGGTGAAGAACAGAGGGGCACCAAATACTAGTTAATTAAAGGTAAGACAAGGGGCAACTCCCATATGGGTGGATGATTCAAGTACATATGTCTCTGGACCTCCCTGGATTGTCCCGGGGAATTTGCAGCATCATGGAAGTGGCTGTGTAAACAGATGACGGTAGAAAGTGGCTGATTTTCCACAGTAACCAGCATGGAACGCAAGATGGCACCAGACTGGACGTGACATCACTACGGAGGCCATGCTGACGTAAAGTGGGCAGTACAGCGCTTCGAAGCTTCCGCTTCTTCCTCAGACCTGATTGGCTGACAGACATGTCAGTCTAATATAGGGAAACAGATGGGGCAGGGCTGGAGAGTTTTTTGAAAGTCTGATATAATAAAAAAGCGGGAGTCCAGCACATATATGCGGTCCGTTACAAACATGGTACAATAAAAAATAAGCACAATACATCGGTATACATTTCTATAGGATAATTAGCCTAACAGCAGCGATCGGCCGCTTTCTACAGTCATCATCCACCCATATGTGAGTTGACCCTTGTCTTCGCTTTAATAAACTGGTATTTTTAACGCTGCACTTAGTCTGGCGCCCCTCTGTTCTTCTCTTTCATATCATAGAGTTGCCTGCTTTACTCGAAGTGAGCTGGTGCTGCTATTCATGACAACTCTATGGACTCTTATAATGGACTTACCATTGTATTATGATGTTTTTATGATCTCAACTCTTCTTCCTCTCTATCTATCTCCTTTTTTTCACTCCCTCCCCTCTTTTCATTCACCCACCAACTCTCTCCTCTTTTCACTCTTTCTTTGCATCTCGTCTTCTTACTCTTCTCTTTTTGCTCCCTCTCTGTTTTCCACCCTCTCTGCCTTCTCTCCACCCTCTCTGCCTTCTCTCCCCTCTCTCCTAGCCCTGCATCGGCTCCTCCTATTGATCTGACAGCTTCTTCTGAGAGTGCTGGTGGCCACACTGTCATGGAGACCCTCTCTTGTTTCAGTACTATCTATACCGATAAGTACTTTTACCTGATTTTCCTGATCTACTTGTTGGGGATCAGTAACTCAGAAAATATTGTAGCTAGAAAATCAGTCTAACAGCCAGGCAATCAGAATTTTCAGGAACAGTACAGGAATGGCAGCCTGTACATTTCTGTCATGACAGGTTCACTTTAATCTTCACAAGGTCGCTGTCTCATCTGGATGGCCATCTTTTCAGTAAAGATATTTTATATCCGTGAAATATTTTAAAAGTAACAATATGAGGATGTTTGCTGTGGAAAACATGTTTTGGTGACAGTTATAAAAAAAATCAAAAATGTGTTTTACTATCCATGATATATCCATGATATATGTATTTAACCTTTAACCCTATCTCCCCCTAGATGAAACAGTTGGAGACGGAGAATCAGAAGGTGGTGGAAGCTCTGAGTAGTTTTCAGACGATGATGTAGTATTTATTTATTTTCCATTTGCTCAGGATTGCGCCAACAGCCCATATGCTGCTCCCAAATCTCTTTTTTTTTTAACAAAAACAAGAAAAAAAGTCTAGAAAAACATCATGTATGTGAATGCTGTATCATACAAAAACATAGGATGTAATAAAAGCTCTAGAATCCTTTAAAAAGGAATTGTGGTGTTTTGTAAGGGGATGAAAAAATGTGTGTGTGTGTGTGTACACAGTACGGTGCAAAAGTCTTGTAAATTAAGAATTCTTTCAGAAATAGAAGTGTTAATAGTTTATATTTTTCAATTAAGAAAATGGAAAGTTAATGGACAGAAGAGAAATCCAATTCAATATTTGGTGACCTTTGCCTTCCAAGCAGCATCAATTCTTCTAGGTACACTTGCACACAGTTTTTGAAGGAACTCGGAAAGTAGGTTGTTCCAAATATCTTGGAGAACTAACCACAGATCTGTGGATATAGACTGCCTCAAATCCTTCTGTCTCTTCATGAAATCTCTTGATGTAGATCAGGGCTCTGTGGGGGGGGGCAAGCCATCAATGCCAGGACTTGTTCTTCATGCTGAAGATAGTTCTTAATAACATTGGCTGTATGTTTGGGGTCATTGTCCTGCTGCAGAATAAATTTGGGGCCATTTACATGCCTCCCTGATGGTATGGCATGATGGATAATTATCTGCCTGTATTTCTCAGCATTGAGGACACCATTGATCCTGACCAAATCTCCAACTCCATTTGCAGAAATGCAGCCCCAAACTTGCAAGGAACCTCCACCATGCTTCACTGTTGCCTACAGACACTCATTATTGTACCACTCTCCAGCCCTTCAGCAAACAAACTGCCTCCTGCTACAGCCAGATATTTCAAATTTTGACTCATCAGTCCAGAGCATCTGTTGCCAATTTTCTGCCCCTTACTTCCTATGCTTTCATCTATAGTTGATTCACATACCCTTGTTACCACATCGGAGGTATGGCTTTTTGGCCGTAATTCTTCTATGAAGACCACTTCTGGCCAGAATGGACAGTAGATGGATGTACCTAGCTCCCACTGGTTTCCACCAGTTCTTTGCTGATGACACTGCTGGATATCTTCCGATGCCAAAGGGAAGTAGGCATGATGTGTCTTTCATCTGCTGCATTGTTTCCTTGGCTTGATCAGTGTGTCTACGAGCCTCAACGTTGCCCTTTTATTTGTGCTTCTTCAAAAGAGTTTGAACAGCACAGCTTAAAATTCCAGTCTGCTTGGAAATCTTTGCCTGGGAGAGACCTTTATGATGCAGTATAATTACCTTGTGTCTTGTGCTCAGTCTTGACATGGTGTATGACCTGTGGCATAAAACTGTCTTCTACAACCTCACTTTAGCAGAGTTTGGCTGTTCTCACCCAGTTTTCAGCCTCCTACACAGCTGTTTCTGTTTCAGTTAATGACTGTGTTTTAACCTATATATGACATTGATGATCATTAGCACTTGCTTGGTATAATTGGGTAATCATACACCTGACTCTAATCCTATAAAATGCCTGACTTTGTGCAAGTGTAAGAATTGATGCTGGTTTGAAGCCAAAGGGTAGTCACACCCGATATTGATTTAGATTTTTCTTCTGATCGCTCAGTAATAAATGCAGGTGTCATTAAGGTAGGATTAGAGAGTGCAATAGTGTAATACATTCCTGGAAGATGTTTTATTCTGTTTCCACTCTACTAAATTATGTGCTTCTGTTCCTGTCTCTATCCCTATCGGAAAGATTTCCTGTCTCTGGTCAGCCAACAAGGACACCAAAAGCAGTTAAAAAATGGGTGGCATTCTAACCTTTGCTGCATTGAAATCCAAAGCAGCGTTGTGAGCCCTTCCTGTGTTCTCCTCTGCTTGACTGCAGAGCACCCCACTCTATCGTCATCTCTATAACCCAAGGGAACGGTGCCCTGTAACCCAAAGGACAGAGACCAAACAGATAGACGTGCATGAAAAAATAACATATTTATCCTACAGTACGTCCAGTAAGAATCGATTCCTAGACCATGTGTTATATACCAGTACCTTCAGGTGAGTAGACACTGGCAAAAAGCTCTGCTAGGTCCTCCCCCTGGTATCCCCACATAGCCCCACCCACTCCATGAGGCTAGTGTCCTTAGGTGAAGGACATTTTTTCCTCTGGAAGAATAATTTCTTACAGTTTTTACCAGATTTATTGAGAATTTTTTCCTTTTTGTTCCACTCGGGGACAGGGTAGCCTAGAAGCTGGGTTCCTCCTTGCATCCCGCATGCTTGTTATTGTTCTTTGAGTACTTTTATCATTTGCCCACCATGTCCTGCCAGAGTATATGATGTCTTGTTGTTTTTTTTTTTCTTCTCTCTTTTGGGATTAAAAGAGTTTTAAAGGCAGAAGGTTTTTTTTATCTTAATGCTTTCTATTCATTAACCACTTCAGCCCCGGAAGAATTTCCCCCCTTCCTGATCAGAGCACTTTTTGCGATTCGGCACTGCGTCGCTTTAACTGACAAATGCTTGGTCGTGCAACGTGGCTCCCAAACAAAATTGACGTTTTTTTCCCCCCACAAATATAGCTTTCTTTTGGTGGTATTTAATCACCTCTGCGTTTTTTTTTTTTTTTTGTGCTATAAACCAAAAAAACACATTATTTTTCACATTTTGCTATAATAAATATCCCCCAAAAATATATAAAAAAAAAAATTTTTTTTTTCTCCTCAGTTTAGGTCGATACGTATTCTTCTACATATTTTTGGTAAACAAAACTCACAATAGGCGATTATTGATTGGTTTGCGCAAAAGTTATACCAAAATATTTTACAAAATAGGGGATAGTTTTATGGCATTTTTATTAATAATTTTTTTTTTCACTAGTAATGGCGGCGAGCAGCGATTTTTATCGTAACTGCAACATTATGGCCGACACATCGGACATTTTTGACACATTTTTGGGACCATTGTCATTTATACAGCAATCAGTGCTATACAAATGCACTGATTCCTGTGTAAATGACACTGGCAGTGAAGGGGTTAACCACTAGTAGGGGTCAAGTGTGTCCTAGAGGCTAGTTGTTTCTAACTGTGGGGGGGGGGGGGGGGCGTGGCTGTGTGTGACACGTCACTGATCTCTGCTCCGATCACAGGGAGCAGAGATCCGTGACAGAACGGGGAAATGCTTGTTTACATTAGCATCTCCCCGTTCTTCCTCCCCGTGAGACGATCGCGGGTGTCCCCATGGCGATTGAGTCCGCGGGACCCGCGACCCGACTCACGGAGCTTGCCGCGGGCGCGCCCGCAGGCCGCCTCTTAAGGGTAAACCTACAGGTACGTGATTCTGCCTGTACGTTTTAATACTTACCTGAGCGCCATCCCTGTCTAGCGATGTCCACGAGTCCCTGGGCCATTCGAGACTCTCCCTCCTGATTGGCTGAGACACTGCAGCAGCGCCATTGGCTCCCAAATGAAGCTCCCTGTCTGAGTGGAGACACGGAGTAGCAGCCCACCTCCGGTGCCCTCATAGCAAGCTGCTTGCTGTGGGGGCACTCGACAGGAGGGAGGGGCCATGAGCACAGAAGAGGGACCCGAGAAGAGGAGGATCTGGTCTACTGCACAGAGCAGGTAAGTATAACGTGTTTTTTTTTTTTATTAGACTTTTCAATCACTTTTAAGGGGTATGATGTGACTTCTGTGGCTCCCTTAGAACCTGCACCTTTTCTCTTACATTTCTCTCGAAGGCCCCCCTGGGTTTTCTTCCCTCCGCTTCCACCCGTCTGGGTCATTTTGACCCCATTTTATTGATGGGGCTTCTACCCTCTGGATCTCTCCTTCCCTGGCTACGCCCATTTTGAGGTTGGGTTCTTGGTCCTACACACAACCTAGCATCTATATGTTGAGTGGAGTCACCCCCTGAATTTTATTTCAAGTTTCTCCCACATTGTTGGTTACAAGGCAACTGTTGAGTCTCCACTGTCCCTTCTCCAGCACTGAGGTGCTTCTATTACTACGAGTTTGTTTGAATCTATTTACCCTTGGGGTTTTTTTTTTTTTTTTTTACTGTGGACCTGTTGCAGCTGTTTAGCTTCTTTGTTACCCACCCCTTTATTATTATGCTTGAGAATGTCCCATGCTCTTTGAATCGATTCCTCTGTCCTGTACTGTACTCCAAGGTATGGAATTTACAGGTCTGTCAAAATTACTCTATTAATGCAGATGTACATTAGGGGTATAGTCTCTTCTGCCAAAAGAAACATATTTTCCTTCCTGCTAACTATTTATTTTAAGTAGTACGCAGTGCACACAGTGAAGTGTACACGCTTGACACATGTAATAGCTGGGTGCTAGAAAATACACGTGGTAGTTGTGTGACAGTGGCAGAAGAAAGGTCAGGGGAAGGTGGCAGTGACAAGAGGGAGTGCAAAGCGCACATTCCTAAAGAAGAACAGAAAGTTGTGCAAAATGTGCATGCATGCTGTGTATGTTTGCACATTATAGCAACTTCTCCGGGAGCACAATATGGATTCAGTTCAGCTTTAACTTCCCAACGTCTACCAAAAAGAAAGTTTTCATTGTTAACAGATGATCTGACCCTTAAAAAACGGTCCTCGTAAAAAAAAAAAAAAAAAATCCCTTACATATTTGGCGTTCCAAGTGTTTTTTTTTTCTTTGTATTGGTCTCTATTGATTCTTCCAAGGTTGTGACACTCTTTATACTAAGCGGTGAACCTAATGAGATGCCAGTCGATGACCACTCACTGCAACAAAAGCTTTATTCCAGCTGAAGTGATGATTCAGCAATGCAGAGGATGACCAAGAAGAACAAAAATGTCTTAAGAAAAGAAACCCATTTTTCCCGAGCCATTTATAATTGTGATCAGTTAACTAGAAAACAATGTACATCAAAAGGGCTACATAATTAACACGTGGTTTATGCAGACATTTATTTATTTTATTTTTTTTTTAATTAAAGCAGACCTGCATTTAAAAAGTGAAGATTTGCAATCTTATATAAAAAAGTGTTAATTGTGCCTAAGCAGTTCCCTAAAGGATTTACTTTTTGTCTTGAATTCTTCTTGAAATATTGTGCACATCCCAAGCCTTCAATCTCGTTGCTGTATATGTGCAGTGTGAGATTCTAAGGTACCGGTGCCTATGACTACTAGACTCACCAGATTTGGAGAGAGGTCAATTGGTGATGTTACAACTGTGCTGTTTACTGTTTATAATTGCTGAAGTGTGTCCTGGAAATTTATAGATGGGCAACTCCTATCCTCATATTGATTAGTGGTTCCAAATTATTAACTACTGCAGTAGGGAACAGACACAAAAGATACGCTCAGCATCTTTCCAAATAACCGTTCTGCCTTTATTATGACGCAATTGAAGGTTTTATACACATGATTACGTAGGTGTCACATTAATATTACAATTGTATGTTTATGGTAACAAGGGGCGTATCGTAGGCATGCTAATTCTAATCAGGACTCGAAAGAATGTAAACATGTACTGAAAACATTATTAGTGCCGTGTGCACAGTGAGGGCAGTGTGCAATACATACAAAATAGAATACAATTATATACAGAACTTACAAATTTCCATTACATCTGGTAGCTGTATCCGAGCCCCTGAAATGCAAGGATCTCTATACGTCTGTGCTTCTTGCACCTATACTCCTACTTTTTGAATATTATCCCATGTTATCAGGTCGATAGCTCTGACATTGACATGAGGAAGCAAAACCCTGCCTCTACTAAGATGGCCGCCTGCACATAAAAACAGCCTACAACTAGTTTTACTGTTCAGTATATCACTTCATGTGAGTAGACTTGGATAAGAGTTGTAGTGTAAAGAGCTGCTCTTTTTTTTTTTTTATCTGTTACAATTTTCATATGTCATATTTCCATCTATTGGTAAAAAATGTTTATACACTAAGAGAGAGTGGTGGATGTGAGAAATGAACAGTGAATGAAGTATATAGGAACTTAGTGGTCAGAGTTGGTCTGGTGATGGGTAATGGAGAGAAGGAATTGGGAAAAGATCTGAGTAATTTTTTTTGTGTAAAATGTTCTGAAAAATTAATAAAATGTTTTGGAAAAAATAAAAAGCTGCTCTTCCAAACCTTGAAAGCAAATCTCGTCTGTAAGTAAAAATAGGAAGGCACATCTAGAATAGGTAGACTGCAAGGAGATGGACAATAAGATATGATATTGCTCCCCTTTGGAGACCCTGTATCTCTTTGTGTATACTATGTGTAGTTCAGCTACAGTGCTTGGTTGGTGGAGCTAGCTTCTTTCTGCTAGACACTATTGATTCTGCCTTGTCTTCACAACAACATATGTTGTCAGTGTCTGGAAAAAGAATGGGTGCCACGTTGTGAAACACGTTAAAACTGATAATTGATGAGTAGTTGTATCTGGAAACAGATTCACAGAGGCCACATGCCTGAAGAAGGGGTCCCCGAGATGTTGCTGTTTTTACATCGTTATATGTTCGTTTAAAGTTCGTTCTGCACTCCTGTAACCTGTTTTGAGCAGATATTTGGCTAAAGCCGCCTGTTGGCTGACCTCACAGAGCCGGTCCAGGCTTCAGAAAAGATCTTGACTATATGGTCGGGATCTACCCACATGCCTGGACCGGCATCTAGCTCAGCCTCTCAGCGAGCTGCTGAGAGCCTGAGCCAGCCACTCCAGGAGGGGGGGGGGGGGGGGGGGCAGAGCAGAGTGCCAGTGACTGACAATCACCAGCTCTCTGCTGTGAGAGAACTGAGCGATCGGCGGTGTTTGACCTCTCGGTTCTCAGTCTTAAAGCCACCAGGGGACCGATGCAGCGTCCATCTAGGCAAGTATGGTTCTGTAAAACGCCCCAATTCCCATACTACTTCTACTTTTGATAAAACTTTTGGACACTTTTTTTGGATATCCCTAGAGTTCTGGTGACTTGTTGCCTGCCCTGTGTGTTTTGTGTTTTTTTGTGTGTTTCGTGGTTTCCAGCTGGTGGTTGCTGCACCACACACCTACTTTACAGCCATTTTTAGGAATGTGTATGTTTGGAAACACATTTGGGTTCTTCCCCCCCTAATTACACACCCCATGCTATCAAGAATTATTGAAGCCACTGGATGAGTGTGGCAGTCAGCCAACTAGCATTTACCGAATTAACCAGACCCATATTTTCCTACATGGTTAGCTACAGAAGTTGTCCTACAGTGTTTTGTAGAATAACTGCAATGTATACAGCTGACCAAAGCGAGTTTTTGGTTTCTTCAACAAAGCTGACGCTTTACTTTAAAAAATAGCTACTTCCTCATAAGCATATGGATAAACTATGGTGTCGGTGTGGAGGCAGTCTGGGGGGCAGAGGAAGTGAAAATCTTACACTGCAATGTTGTAGGAGCGGAGTAAGGAGGGAGGAACTAATACCAGGACAGTAAATAATAACTAGCTAACACCGAGGTAATAAAAATCGAGGGATATCCCAAGATGAACATTTTTATTTAGGCTCTATTTACATTTGTGCACACTACAGCAATGCACAATACACGGTGCATTTCGGCACCATTTTTGATCTAGCCAACAATGCATGTTAATGTATTTGCATTCATTTCCTTACCAAAAAAATATGGTCATGTGATTTTAGGCATGCTAAGGTGTGTTGGCATTTTGAATGGGCTGTCTTAATAATTAATGAGCAACAGGATGGGGTTGATTAACTGAAACTGGAGAGTGCAAAATCTGGCGCAGCTCTGCATAGAAACCAATCCACTTCCAGGTTTTTTTTTGGCAACGCCTATTTGAACAAGCTGGAGTTAGAATCCAAATGTGTCTCTATTGTCCTGAAAGCTTCTGCATTTGTGCAGTTGATAAGACATTGCACGCAGAGCCGGGACAAGGGGTGGGCAGGAGGGACGGCTGCCCTGGGCACTGAATTGAGAGGAGGAATTTGGGGGAAGGGGGGGTGGCAGGGGGTAAAAATTGTCTTAGGAGGGGAAATTTTTGGAGGTGTACTAGGAGTGATGATTTGGGGGGGGGGATTTGTGTTGGGAAGGGAGAGATGGGGGGGGGGGAGAGGATTTTTGCTAGGAGGGGGGACTTGGGTGGTTTGTGCTGCAAAAGGTAATATGCTGGGGGGGGGGGGGTATTTATGCTGAGATCGAAAATTCATTTTCTTTTTGGGGGGGGGGGGCGTTTATGCTAGTAGGGATGGATTGGGGAGTAGCTGTGCTAGGGGAGGTGGATTTTAAGTGGGGGGGGATTTGTGCTCAGATGGGAAATATCAGGGTAGAAGAATTGTGCCAGGAGGGGGGAAGTTTTCATTTGGGGGGGGGGGATTTGTGCTTGCGGCATATGGGAAGAGAGGGGCAAAGATTTGTGCCGGGGGGGGGGGGGGGGGGGGGGGGATTTCAGCAGTGGGGTGGATTTGTACTGGGAGGAGGGGGGATTTATGCTTGGGGGGGAGCATGCAGATTAGTGCTCCATTTTGTGGGGGGGGGGGGGGGGGGGTTCTGTGCCTGGGACATATGGGAAGAGAGGGCTCAAAGATTTGTGCCAGGAGGGGGGAAGTTTTTATTTAGGGGGGAATTTGTGCTTGGGGCATATGGGAAGAAAGGGGTCAAAGATTTGTGCCAGGAGGGGGGGAGGGGATATGTGCTTGGGGCATATGGGAAGAGAGGGTACACAGATTTGTGCCAGGAGGAAGGGGGGGATTTCAGCAGTGGGGTGGATTTGTACTTGGAGGAGGGGAATTTATGCTTTTGGGGGAGCATACAGATTGGTGCTCCATTTTTTTTTTTTGGGGGGGGGGGGTTGCTGACACGTAATTATACATCTTGTGGGGGGGGCGCAATTTGGCATGTTCGCCCTGGGCTCCAGATGACCTTGT
The DNA here is from genome assembly GCA_028564925.1 of Lithobates sylvaticus. NCBI lineage: Eukaryota > Metazoa > Chordata > Amphibia > Anura > Ranidae > Lithobates > Lithobates sylvaticus. The sequence continues at coordinate 186,395,645 of CM053033.1, read as the reverse complement.
CCCAGCACTGATTGTACCTGACTGAAAACCAACAATAACAGAAAAAAGTTCAGATAAAAATGCAGCCCTGTCTGCAACACACACAAATTGGTTTACAGTGGTAAATACATGAAAACCAATTAAAAATTTAAAAATCTAAATGTATCGTCCTGATTTAACGTTAATGTATTCCCTGCATTAAGGTAAAAAACAAAACCTATCTCTCCTGGCCCCCAAAGCATCTGATACAACTAAGAATGGTTTAGATGCTTTCACAAATCAGTAATGGCTTGTTTACATGAGACCGAAACCCGAAGTGACAAAATCCTAATCGCTTTTCTGACATCACACAGTGGGAGGGACAACATCAGCTCCTCTCACTGTGTCCCAGTAATCGGATGCCGTTGGTCACATCCTTACTAGGCTACCCAATTAGACAGGAGAGCCTGGTAAAGGCGAGGGGGGGGGGGGGGAGAAAACCCCTTTCCGCTGCCTGTAAAAAAAAAAAAGTGATCCAGCGGCTCTATAGCAGCTAGGATTACTTTTATATTGTAAGGAATCGTCCGCTGAAAGAAAAAAAAACGGGACCAGAATTGTGGTCGTAACCTTAACCATGATCCTTGTATAACCACTTCAACTTTAGGCTGTTTATAAACTAGATTAGATAAACTAGATAGATTTAGCATACACTAAATTGTCAAAAGTATTGGGACACCTGCCTTTACACTCACATGAACTTTAATGGCATCCCAGTCTTAGTCCGTAGAGTTCAATATTGAGTTGGCCCACCCTTTGCAGCTCTAACAGCTTCAACTCTTCTGGGAAGGCTGTCAACAAGGTTTAGGAGTGTGTCTATAGGAATGTTTGACCATTCTTCCAGAAGCGCCTTTGTGAGGTCAGGCACTGATGTGGACAAGAAGGCCTGGCTTGCAGTCTCCGCTTTAATTCATCCCAAAGGTGTTCCATCGGGTTGAGGTTGGGACTCTGTACAGGCCAGTCAAGTTCCTCCACCCCAAACTTGCTCATCCATGTCTTTTATGGACCTTGCTTTTATTAAATTCGCCCATCCACACATTCCTCCATCAGGTCCTGTTCTGAGCCACATTCCTGTCTGAATAATGTGTCCGGGTTTCAGGCAGACTGGATTCAGACAGGAATGTGGCTCGGAACAGGGCCTGACAGGAGGGTGAGGGAGCACTATGTGAACCCCATTACTATTTTCTTTTTGGAGCACCCAAAGGTCTCCTAGATCTGTTACAATCCTATAATGTATACTAAAAAGAAATGTTTTGCTATGCTCCGCTATCCTGGGTTTAGCTTGAAGAAAAAGTGGAAACCCTAACAAACACTGTAATAGCTTTGGGTAGGTGACAGGTACTCTTTATGGAGACATCAGAACCGGAAGTGACAAAATCATCCTCGCTTCATGCTTCGTTAGTCACAGAGGAGATCGAAGAATGCATGTACAGCTCCATACACTTCTGTAGGTCCGCATCTCAAGTGTATGGAGCTGTACTGCGCAGGCGTGGTCACCAAGATGTAATCAGCCATTTTATTATGCATTGCTACAGTTATGGTTTTGTTAAATGCATGAGTTTGTGGCAGACTTTCAGTGGTTAAAACCTGAGTTCATGAGGTGACATACTGCCTCAAAATCGCCTGTACACTGCCTCGAAACGTGATTGCCCGCAGATCACTTATCAGGGGGGGCGTTTAACTACCGCAAATGTACAGGAGACGTAGGTGTGTTGCGGTGTCATTCACTGTATATGGCACCCCAATGCATTGTAAAGTAGGCCCAACACACTGCAGTGTACCACAGTCCGTCCCTGACCACAACACATATATCATGCCTTGTTCAAAAAGCATCTTAACATGTCATAAGGACAGGACTGCCTTAACAAAATGCCCATTAACACATGCTATAATGCACATGGGCGTGAAAGCACCGCAACAAAAAGCTTTGTTGGCCTAACTTGCTATATACCAAATGGTTTGGAATGTTTTTTAAGGGGATTATAGCGGTGCCAGTATTAATAAACTTCTCAAAAGTATTTTAGAAAAAATATAACGTTTATTAAAGAGAACAAATTTTTTAGCTTACATAATTATAAAAACACAACATCAATATATTTTCAAATTGGTGTCGAAAAACATTTACATGACAAAGGTACAGAGACAATAGGCCTACTGATGATCAAAACAGGCCATAGGTTGGTGCAGGTAGTCACATTCCAACATGTTTCGCCATAAACAATGGCTTCCTCAGGGAAAAGACAAAGACCTGTCCAGGTTAATGAATTTCTAAACAAAGAAGACAAGATATACGAGCCATATTATACATTGAAGTACCAAAGAAATGTTTTAATCAATTTCGTTATTGAATGCACGAAATGGTCAGGTGTTCCAGCCCATGTCATACATCACATATGCAAATATCCTGATGGGGGAATGTGTGGATGGGCGAATTTAATAAATGCAAGGTCCATAAAAGACATGGATGAGCAAGTTTGGGGTGGAGGAACTTGACTGGCCTGTACAGTCCCGACCTCAACCCGATAGAACACCTTGGTAGAACACCACATTAGAATGGACCTACCGAATAACCCCTAGAAGATGGCACAGATCAACAGCATAGACGACCAGGTCCCCAATATTTTTTAATACTGGCACCGATATAATCCCCTTAAAAAAACATTCCAAACCATTTTTTCTAACTGGGATGAGGTGCTGTATAACGGTCAGGACTTTCTAGCCATACCTCCAAATTTCTTGCTATATACCAGTGATGGCGAACCTTGGCACCCCAGATGTTTTGGAGCTACATTTCCCATGATGCTCAACTACACTGCAGAGTGCATGAGCATCATGGGAAATGTAGTTCCAAAACATCTGGGGTGCCAAGGTTGGCCATCACTGCTATATACAGTAGGTGGCCTGTAGCAATATTTATCGTCTCCATTTCCCCAGAAGTTATGGTACTCAGTGCCCCATGGACTTAGTTTGTTGAAAGGTGATTGGCTGCTTTTCCTTGCTCACACTCTGGAGGTCTCTTCTATGTGTGGGTGACAGCTGCGTGTTAATGATATTCCTCACGTCCCTGTAAAATAAGCACATAGGAGTTAATTAGCGGGAAGAATTCTCAACGGGAAAGATGTCTTCAGACAGGCGGGGAGGCTAATCCTATTCACAGCAATGCAATATCTGCAAATAACACGTTACACTGAGAATGGGTAGAGGAGGAGAGAGAGCAATCAAAGGACAAAGGCAGATTGTTGGTGGTGTGCAGGGTAAAGGTAACCACACACAAGCCGGCTTATCCTCTAACACAGCAAGAAATGGCAATGTGCAGCCACATTTTCCTTAAAGTGGATCTATCAATCAATCAAAGTCTACGTGCACAAAAATCAACAAGGCAAATGTCAATGTTACCAAAACTAAACTATTGCTTACCATGGATAAAAATCTTGATCCAAAAGTATCTTCATGTGACCAAAAGCCTAAGCAGAAATCACAAGGTCTCTGGCTATCAGGAGCTTGTATAAGAAAACACCAAAGGGTGCAATCTAAGTGCAGCATTAAAGGGTAGGTCCACTTTCATGGAAAAAAAAAATAGCAAATAAGAAAAATAATAATATAGCGTATACAATTGCGACACAAGTCATATTGTAATTGAATGTTATGAAAAATGACCTTTCCTTTTCAATCTGCAGCCACTGTAATTTTCTGTAAAATGCAATATGGCTACCTTGAGGTGTTCTGTACACAGAATGCCCCACAGAAGCATTATTTCCTGCTTGTGTGATTGGCTCACTGATTTTCCAGAAGTCTGCACTAAGATACAAGTCAGATTTCAGGCATCCCCTGCAACATAAATTTAATTTTTGGTAAGATACGCCCAATAGGAAATCATGCCTAAATGGATGCAGACCCAGCAGTTTTCCTCATTAGAGCCCTACAGCTGCAGCAGCTGGTTGATAATTATGAAACCACTCCCATTAGACTCACTTAGCACAGAGAAACAAACAGGGATATCTTCAGAATAACAAGAGGTAGGAATCTGCAACAAAGTTTTTTAAAATACTTGCAATGTAGATAGATAGATAAAGTGTTCAATAAACAAGTGTCCATGTGTATCAAAAATTATGCCATTAGTATTCAACCCAACCGGTTGTGATATCCACTGTTCCCAGTGATAATAAAGTATAACAATCCAAATGAAAATTTAAATTAGCCTCTTACCAACTTCCAATGATCTCTAAATTATAAGAGATCATCTAACGCATGAGGTAAGAAAATGTCCGATGCCTGGCCACATCCTCTGTGTGTCTCCTGACCTCCAAAATGGATGGATGGATCCGACTGCTCCAGGCTCAGCGTCCCAACACCTCTTACTCTGGCTCCACACTCAGGCTCGGTTCACACTGGAACCTGCTGCGGATCGCACAGGAGCACTGTGCGTCCCTGTTCCCCGTTTCAGGGACGAATTAGGGCCAAATCTATGCCTGAATTTGGCCAAAGCCACAGCCGCAATGGAGATTTGTGAACCGGCTCCATAGGGAGTCAGTCACGTTCTCCTGCTATGCAAATTAGATGTGGAGAAAGCCACATCTAATTCACATAGGTGTGAACCCGGCCCCAAAGTATATTCCAGCACAGCTTGCCTCTCTCTACTGCCTAATATGTCTATCTCTGTTGTAAGTGCATTTTTTTGCATATTTGTTTGCTATATATCTTTTTTTTTTTAAGTGTTTTTTTTTGTTTTTGTTTGAGACAGCGCAACCTTTTACATTTTCAAATTTTTTCCATTATCTCCTTGTATCCAAGGAGTGATAAAAGTGCAGCAGTCTGCACTTATAATAAGAGCGAGATTTTCACACATATTTCAATGTACATAGATCACCCAGAGGGGAATGACTTTTTTTCCCCCAACAAAAGTGGAGTTACGCTTTAAACTCCTATATAGTAAACAAGCAGACAAATGGTCACTCACATGAATCTGATGTAAGTGTGCATGTAAATTGTACAGGCATGTAGTCTTCCAAGTCCCCAGATCCGGCTGTCAGTGCAGTGTGTGTAAGAAGCTACCGCCAGGAGACCGGTCTGCAAAAGAGGGGAAACAGCAATGACATCACACGCCATGAGTGTTTTTTTCTCAAGCCTATTCAAGCCTATTTCACACAGGCTTTCCGATCAGGTCTGCCTGTCAGTTTTTCAGGCGGACCTGATGAGACAATCCATTTCTCCCTATGGAGCGGCGGATGTCGTGGACAAGTGTCTGCTGATACCTGCCAGCATCTGATCCGATCCTGTCTGCCAAAAACAGTGGATCAGTTGACAGTCGGATGGAAATGGACAAGCAGTCCGTTTCCATCTGATAGCCACATAAAGAACACCGGGGGTGTGTCCATGTCCACTCTGCATAGTGGAGCAGACATGGACCTGTCATCCACCTGTTCAGCGGGGAACCCCCTGTTGAGCAGGCAGATGCGCATTACGGAGAACGCCCGTGTGAAACCAGTTTGTTTTCAGTCCAGAAAACGACTGACAACTATTTGTCAGAATTGTTCCGGTTGTGTTGGAGTTTGTATGTGTAAAAAAAATGGGCACTGATAAGGTGGCACTGACGGGCACTGATAAGGCGGCATCGATGAGGTGGCATCAATGAGGTGGCACTGATGGGCACTGACGATGGGCACTGATAGGCGGTACTGATGGGCACTGATATGCAGCACTGATGAGCATTAATAGGCTGCACTGATGGGCACTCATGGCTGGCACTGATGGACACTGATAGGCAACACTGATAGGCACTGAAAGGTTGCACTGATGAGTACTTATGGGTGGCACTGATAGGCGGCACTGATGGGCTGCACTGCTGGGCACTGATATGTGGCACTGATAGATGGCATTGATAGGCATCACTGATTGCACTTGCACTGGCAGGCATTTGGGGTGGGCACTGATAGGCAGCTGCCTGGGCACTGATAGGCAGCTGCCTGGGCACTGATTGGCATTTCCCTGGTGGTCTAGGGTGGCATACCTGGTGATCCAGGGTGGTGCCAATCCCTGGTTGTCCTGGCGGCATCCTGGTGGTCCTGGGCGGGCATCCGAGGGGGGGCTGACAGACCCCCCTGTCAGACGCGAGTGATTTACATCGTGACAGACTCCCTGTTTACATCGTGGTCAGCCATGATTGGACACGGCTGATCGCATGGTAAAGAACCTCTGTCAGAGGCTCTTTACCGAGATCGGTGTAGCGGTGTGTCTGACTGACACACCGCACCACCGCTCGCCGCAATGCGCGCCCCCAAGGGCACACGAGAGTGGTCATTCTGGGAGGACATCATATGATGCCCGCCCAGAATTAGAGCTGCGCCGGCTGGCCGAGGGGCGCAAGGCGGTTAAATATCGTGCTTGTGGGGTGTCTATAGTATGCCTGTAAAGTGGCGCATTTTTCCCGTGTTTAGAACAGTACCACAGCAAAATGACATTTCTAAAGGAAAAAAAAATCATTTAAAACTGATCGTGGCTGTAATGAATTGTCGGGTCTCGGCAATATAGATACAGATAATTGAAAAAAAGTGCATGGGATCCCCCCCCCGTCCATTTCCAGGCCCTTTGGGTCTGGTATGAATATTAAGGGGTACCCCAAATCAAAATAAAAAAAAAATTGCGTGAGGGTCCCACTAAAATCCATACCAGGCCCTTCGGGTCTAATATGGAAACTAAGGGGAACCCTGTGCCATATTTAAAAAAAAAATGGCGTAGTGGTCCCCCCCAAAATCCATACCAGACCCTTATCCGAGCATGCAACCTGGCAGGCCACAGGAAAAGAGGGGGGACAAGAGAGCGCCCCCCCTCCTGCGCCGTACCAGGCCACATGACCTCAAAATGGGGAGGGTGCTTTAGGGTAGCCCCCCAAAGCATCTTGTCCCCATGTTGATGGGGACAAGGGTCTCATCCCCACAACCCTTGCCCAGGTGTTTGTGGGGGTCTGCGGGCAGGGGACTTATCGGAATCTGGAAGCCCCCTTTAACAAGGGGACCCAAGATCCCGATCCCCCCTATTTGAATTAGTAACAGGGACATTGTACCCCTACCATTTCACAAACAAAGTGTCAAAAATTGTAAAAAAGACACGAGACAGCTTAGGACAAGTCCTTTATTAAAAAATAAAAAAATAAAAATGTCCAGCGATGTAAATCCACGCTGCCCGACGGACCGAAAAAGAAAAAAAAAGCTGCAACAGTTCCGCCTCCATGGGAGGCTCCCGCCAAGTGACGCTTCTTATCGATGACAGCTGTTATATAGCTGAGGGCGGAGCCACTCATTGACGTAAATTGGTGACCTCGCCCCCCCTCTGATGCCACGGGAAGCCCCCGTGGTGTCAGAGGGGGGCGGGGTCACCCCCTTTTTTTTTAAAGAACTGTATAACTTTCAATGCTGTTTGTTTTTATGCACCTGTAAAAAAATTTGCTAATTTAATCAGAGTGTTCAGTTGGACAGTGCACTGCAAGTGCACTTGGAAGTGCAGTCGCTGTAGATCCGAGGGGGACATGCAAGGAAAACAAAAAACTAAATTTTAGCTTGCACATGATTGGATGATAAAATCAGCAGCGCTTCCCTTCATTTCAGATCTTCCCCTCAGATTTACAGCGACTGCACTTCCAAGTGTACTTTCAGTGCAATTTCAAGTGCCATTTGCACTTGTAGTTTGCACTTGTAGTGCAAAGTGGATTTGCCTTTCTTAAATAACCCCCATTGCATTCATTGAAAAAAAGACAATGGGGTTTATTTACTAAAGGAAAATCCACTTTGCACTTGTGTTTTCTGAATAGCAGAGGTATGTGAGCAAGCATGCAGAGTGGAGCTGCACCCAGAAGTTCATGGCTCACATTATACTGTATGTAGTGTGGACTACTGGATATCAGATATGAATACTTACTGTACATCGAGCCAAGATGGACCAAGTTAAGGTTGCAGAAAAAGAACAAATATTTCATGGAGTTCAGCATTAGGTGTAACCAATCAGAATTGCTGCTAAAGCCATGATAGATGCTGAATGGCTGCTCTGGATTACTGCACTGATCTAGAATATTTTTTTCAGACATACAGTATGCTCATCATTTGGACCCCTTTCACACTGAGCCACCACCGGTGTCAGCGGTAAAGCGGCACTAAAATGTATTATTATCATTAACTATTTTAGCTCCGCTTTACCGTCGTTTTAGCGGCACTATTCGAAAAGGGGTTAAATCCGCCTGCAAAATGCAGCCGCAGAGGTATAGCAGCGCTGCCCCATTGATTTCAACGGGGAGGAGCGGTGGAGGAGCGATGAGTTCACCGCTCCAAAGAAGCTGCTGGCAGAACTTTTCCTGATGCCCTGCCAGCGTACCGCTCCAGTGTGAAAGTCCTCCGGCCTTCACACTGGATTGAATGGAGCTGCCTTTTTCAGGCGCTATGCAGGCGCTATTTTTAGCGCTGTAGCGCCTGAAAAACGCCTCAGTGTGAAAGGGGTCTTTTAGTTCTTTGGTAGTCCTTACATTTTGAGAGGTTAGAGTGTGTTTTTTGAGAATAATGCCTAGTCTATATAACACTGAATAATAATAATAAATAAAACGGAATATTATTATTAATAATAATGATAAAAATAATAAAGAAAGAAAACAAAAATATAATAATAATACTGATAAAATATAAAACAGAAAAAAACTGAATAATAATCATCATCATAATATATAATAATAAAATAATAATAATAAATAACACTGTTGGTCTTGCTGTATTATTGTATCATTCTGATCTCTTGGTGTAAAGCTGAACACGTGGGGGGGGGTTCGAGTCGCTAAGCTTTTGCTTTCTCACGCTCGCCCCCACCATGGTTTTTGTGGGAGCACAAAGGACTGGTGAACTGTGTCTTACACACACAAAAGGCCGGCGTATACAAAGCCATGGATTAAAGGGGACACAAAATGCATTTACACTCGTCATTCCCTTTATTCCCAATTAGTTTAACCTGACTGTTTCTACTTATTTTCTTATCCTCAGATCATATCTGGCACTGTCTACAAAAACGGTCACAATTTTCTCTTTGACGGACTGAGTCAGTGTATGAGATCTGTTCATAGTCTTTTTGTGGTTGCATTTTTTTCGACTGATTGCTTCCTTTTTTCCCCTCGGGTCTGTTGACGTTGTGTCATTGTTACTTAGAAAAAAAATACACTCAGCCAATGCCTCTGCACATGCACCCTTTTGTGGCAGGTTGACATTCGTCTCCTTTAAGGAGAGGGCGGGACCTGTCATTGAACTGGGCTGATAAACAGTAGAAGTGGCAAGTGTAAACTGAGAGATTAGAGTAAGAAGTGAGGACGCTGGAAAGAGGGAGAGACAGAGAAGTGCAGGTGCGAAGGGCAAGTGAGTCTACTCAGCTTACAGTGCTGTAATAATTTTTTCTTTATTATCTATATGCATTTTAGGGTTGATAGGGATATCTGCTTAGAGGGCTCTGGCAGATCTGCTTCTAACATAGATTTGTAATACCATCATAGTGTGACTTTAAATGATCAGTCTGATAATTGCACGCCATAAATGTGTGACTTCAGTGGGTCGGGGGTTGGTCAATTCCATGCAGAATGCAGGAGCCAGTCAGTATAGTTCAAGGACAAAGCATAACTAGCTGTTAAACAATTAATTGATGGGTTAAATACCCTCGGCAGGTACCTATCAATCAGCAAATGTTGATTTAGTCAAAGAAGCTAGGAACACAACCTGGAGCTATACCTGTAACATAAGGGCTGATAACAATGGAATTTTTCTAAGAATATCGTTATGACTTATAGGTCAAAGTCACATGGGCAGTATTCTTTTTTATAGGTGCAATTAGCAGCCTTGCTCGAAACAGCTATACATATGTTCTTGGACACCATCACTATTTCTTCAGCATCTACCCCCTCATTCTACCCCAAAGGGCAGCATTCTTTGTTGCCATTTGCAACTTTGCCAGAAACAGCTATACATATGTTCCTGGGCATCATCGCTATTCCTCCAGCATCTACCCCCTAATTCTACCCAACACTTTTAACTTTCTGAAGGTTTTGCTTTTATCTCTCTGTGCATACACTATTTCCGGGAAGATCATTCCCTAATCAGGTGACACATGTCACACTTCCAAATGAAAATATGAAACCTCTACAAATATTAACGTTCCTGCTAGCAGCAATAGGTGCCAGGAGCTGTTAAAGTCGCTTGCACGTCATAAGCATTCCACAAGATTATTGATAGCAGTAGAATCTAACCTTTCTTAAATATCTTTGGATATCTTAGTATGGACCTGTATTAAAATAACATATTCTCAGCCCACCATACTCCCTAATTTCGTAGATGCTAAAAGAAGTCTCAAAACACTTATCTTGCAAAAAAAAAAAGTTGTGCTGGGCTCCTTTAACATCTAGCCAGGTAACCGGATGCCTAGACATTGGCCAGGTGGTCTACACTGCAGGGGGTGGTCAAAAACATCAGATGATCCAGAGAAGAGAGCTGAGACCATCAGATGATCTGGCCAGGAGAGTGGAGTCTATCAGCTGATCTGGCAAAGAGAGCTGAAAACATTGGATGATCTGGCCAGGAGATCTAAGAACATTGGATGAACCAGCCAGCAGAGCTGAGATTGTCGGTTTATCCAGCCAGGAGATCTGTTGAACGGTTCAACCAGGAGGATGTGCCCAGGCGCTCTGTAATTGGGTCATGTGGGACCTAAGACCATCAAATGATCCATCCAGGAGAGCTGAGACTGTTGCATGATCCAGGAGAAGAAATGAGACCGTCCGATGATCTGGAAGAGCTGAGACCGTCAGATGATCCAGACGGACAGCTGAGACTATTGGATGATACAGAAGGAGAGCGCAGACCGTCGGTTGATCCCACCAGGAAAGCTGAGACCATCCGATGATCCAGCCAGGAGAGCTATGACTGTTTGATGATTGAGCTAGGAGGATGTTTACAGGTACCCAGGAGTGGGTCATATGAGACAATTGGATGATGCATCCAGAAGAACTGAGACGGTTAGATAACCCATCCATATGAACAGGCATCATTCAAGGATAGTGGATTTCCTTTTCACATTAGAACTGAGTGGGATAATAACATCTTACTCTTTCATACATCATGTGCAGTAGAGGGACTACTGTCAGAAGTATATTGTATATGCAGCAATTTATTTGGACTTAAAATCCCATACGAACCGATTTTTCATTTTGAATTTCAGTAAAACTGAACTTTCAGAGTGTGTTATTATTATTAATCCCTTTGCTTGTTTTTTCTTTTAAAAACTGGTCAAAAGTAGATGAAAGCCATTAAAATAGCCTAGTGTCAGCATTGGGCACTCTGCGTCATATATTTGGGTTCAGTGGCTATCTAGCCCTTGGAGTATGTTCAACCCTTACTCTGGATAGCCAGACCGGGGCCAGTCTATTGTAAACATTCACAGCAAAGCGATGAATATGACACAAGCCTTAGAGAATGAATAAAGTGAGATAAGATGGATTGTGTCAATATTATCCCTGGTAGTGACCTCACACGTGAGATTAAGCTACATTTTCCTTTAAACACATCTAACTATAATAAATAGTATTATACCAGAGGTGTATCTCTAAGGCACATTTTGTTTAAAGCGATGAATATGCCTTTCATCAAACATTCACTAGTGATGAATCATTTACTGTTTTTTAAAACAAATGCAACTGGAATATTCACCTGCAGAAAATTTCAGTTTGGTGAACACAGATGGTAAAACATGCTCTAGCATAAAAATCGGGCATTTACCCAAGCCTGGGGAGCCATAGGTGGCGCGTACAGACAGCCATAGAAGTGAATTGTTGCTACCAGCCCTATTCAGGCATAAGCCAATGCTTTTTGTTCCAATCTCCAATCTAGTATTTAAATATCTCATTAAAGTGTAACTCCTGTCAAAACTTTTTTTTTGTTTTGGAATTGGAAAGGGATAGAACCTTTGTCTGTTTTTACTATTTCGGGTGACCCTGTTTGGAATTCTCACCACTTCCTGTCCTGCTGACACATTGGAAATAAGGAAAAATCTCCAAGCAAAAACAGAAAAAACCCACCAAAAAACACTTTTGAAGTAGGATAATAATGTAGGGCAATAACCTTGCCGTTGTACCTCTCAGTAAATTCCTTTCTCTCTATCAGAGCATCTCTGGACATACTGAAAAGCCCACATGGGCTGCTACAAACAGTCTTTGATGCAGAACAGTACCTGATGTCATTAGATTGTGTGAAAATATCTCACAGCAACCAACCAGATTCCCAATTTAATATTCCTAGGGTAGATGTGAGGAACCTGGTTTCTATTGGGAAAAAATGTTGTTCTTCTGAAAATAGGGCCTTTAGTATTTTTGCTTACACATTCATACACCAGATGTCTAGCCATTGGTGACCAAGCCTTCAACAAATACCGTACACACAGTCATATTTCATAAAACCATGCAAAGTGTCAAAGAAACCTTGAAAGACTGCTAATGGCTTGTTAAGTGTTTGAATCAAAGTGCAAAGCTAACTTTCCTAGCCTTTGACCCTACTGTGCTTTGCAGATTTCCCTATAAAGATATTAAATGCTGACCTACAAAATGTCTGAAATTTAGATGGGTGGCCAAGAGGCTGTAAGAGGTAGTTGAGTCTTGGTTTTGCATGACCACTGGCCCTGTTAGGACACACTGTCGTTGACTGGGATGTAGCACGGAAAATATTATACTATCAGTGGGCAGTACCAAACAAGACCAATTCAAGTGAACGGGGCAGTGCTACAACTGCTCTGCAATGTTGTGTAATGCACGCGGTTGCGGTGCTGTGGGCCTTCAAGAGATAAAGCATGTGTTAAGGAGAGGCCACTACTTCCACACAGATGGCAAGGGTACAGCGTGCTGGCAGAGGATAGGCTTGTTTACTTGGGATGTAGCTGCTTTTGAAAATGAATTGCAAGGTTTTGCACATCTTTTATTTTGATGTACCCGAAGTGCATTTGGCTGATTTAAACTAAAAGTTAAATTAGGTTTTAAAAACTGTCTATATTTGTAGAACTTAGCTTTGTGGTCTTGTGAGGGGGCTACTAACATCCTGTAAAGTCACCTTTCAGCCCCGGAAATCAGAACCACAAAGGATGCTCCAAGTGACCATGTCTTTTAGCAGTGCGTCATGAGATGATTTTCTTTCATAAACTGTTCCCTCTAACAATGTTACCAAGAAGGACGATGTTAGCAGCTTCCCTGCAGTGCCAAAAACTGTATTTTTACAACAAACTCCCTAACAGCTCCCAGTAATAACGAGGATATAACTTACAGTATATTCAGGGCTGGTGGAAGGATTTTTGACACCCTAGGCGAAACCTAATTTTGCGGCCGCCATTGGGTCCACCCCTGACTCCACCCCTTTGCCCTGCCCATGTGACAGGAAGCGACGCTATACAGGAAAGGGTGCGGCTTGTTCACTCTGAGTCCGGAGGGGAGAAGCAGTGCTGTGACTGGAGCAGACGAGTCGGTTAATCTTAATTTGAAATTGGCATCTGTGTGGTAATCCCTGGACGCACCGCTGAGCGCTGAATCTGTCTATCCATACATGGTAACGTGCCCCCCCCTCTTGGAGTTCCAGTTTAAAACAGCAGATCCTTGGAGGATATGTGTTGAGGTGTAACTAAATCTGGTGTTCGGAATCCTGGCTCAAGGCTCAATTTTGAGTGCTGGTTTTATTTGTTCATCTGGTAAGGAGCCTACTTACTGGTGGTGGCACTCCTTTAGAAGTGGAGCACAGTGGTGTGGTGGAAATTGCTATGCATATAGGGATTCACTTATTGCTTTGAGGATTATCTGCTACAAGCACCCTGAGAATTATCTACTAACAGCTTTTAGATCCATTGCTTGGACATTTCTTTGTGAACATCTTGATGTGCATGTTTATTTGACCTAAGAATATATTTTTTTGCTTATGCCTATGTTAATTTGTATGCAGATCATATTCCTTTTGTCAATAGTACCTTAAGTACTAAATAATTGGATACATACATTGTCAATGGTTATTGGTTTTCCTCTTATGCACTGTTTAGATTAGTCGTTTTTACCTGGCGCAGTTTTCTTTTCCTATGCTATACACAGGGAGCATCGGCTCTGAGTATCTGAGCTCTGAGTATATTCCAAATTGTGTCTACATTGAAATGCAAACCAATTAATATCTTAAACCAGACAACTAGAGTATTTTGTGGTATATGCTGGCCATGTTATAACACTGTTATGAGTCAGCCAGAGATTATGTATGTGACATTTGGAGGCATGGAATTTTTTCACACAAATGAATTCTTTTTACATGTATACTTGGGTAATGCGTTCTTGCTGCTTTGCTGCATTTTCCTGTGCTATAGAAAAGAAATAATACATAATTAGAATGGGAAGCAAATTAAATTTCCCTTGTAAAACCAGACCACAATATTGCATTATTCAAATGAAAAAAGACTAAGTAGATCACATTTTTCTGAACCATACCTGCAAAACGTAATATATGGGGGGGGGGGGGGGGGGGATTAGAAAGTTTATTGTAGCAACAATTTACACAAAGAAAAAAGTAAAAAATCAAAGTGATGTTCCATCCTGTATTCCAAAGATTACCAAAATTATATTAGTGCCACCCATCTAAATAAGCTCAGATTGTATGTATTATAAATGTGGAGTCAATTAAAAACATTTAAAATAGACTCGGCCACATATGAAGACAAGCGGCAACATATAAATTCTAACCTTATATCATGTAGAGTTGGGCCCATTGGTTTCTTTGATATACCCGTAAGTGCAGAATTTATATATTGCGGCTTGTCTTCATATTTGGCCAGTGTCATTTATACAGTCATCAGTGTATATTTTTAGCTCGGATCACTGTAATAATGTCACTGGTCCCAAAAAAGTGTCAAAAGTGTCCGATCTGCCTGCCGCAATGTTGCAGTCCCACTAATAATTGCTGATCACCTCCATTACTAGTAAAAAAATAAAAATAAAATAAAAATGCCATAAATCTATCCCCTATTTTGTAGACGCTATAACTTTTGTGCAAACCAATCAATATACGCTTATTGGGATTTTTTTTACCAAAAAAGATGTAGAAGAATACATATTGGCCAAAACTGATGAAGAAATTAATTTTTTTAAATATATATATATATTTTTTTCAAAATAGTTTTTTTTATTAATACAAATAAAAACAGGAGAGGGGATCAAATACCACCAAAAGAAAGTTCTATTTGTGGGAAAAAAAGGACATACATTTTGTTTAGGTACAATGTCGCACGACTGCGCAATTGTCAGTTAAAGTGACGCAGTGCCGTATCGCAAAAAATGGCCTGGTCATTAAGGGGATAAATCCTTCTGGTCCTTAAGTGGTTAACAAAGTGATTTTTGTTTTTGTTAATCCACTCTGTAACATAATTACTTATAACACAATGGTATTACCTGTTCATAATGCCAATTCATGCCAATTCATTTAAACAGGTTGACAAAGTGAGCAGTGAGAATGTGCACATAGAAAACACCTCTACCATGGTGAAAACCTTATGGGCGAACTCTCACCTCTCTGTTTTGACCCCCACAGCAGATCAATATGCGCTCCAACACTAGATGTACTCCTTTCCTTTATCAGTAAGGACTCTGACTCTTGGAGAACCTCAGCAGCTCAGATGAGTGGATGGGTGATTCAGTGTGTAGTTATACATGTTAAAAGACACTTAGAACCATATGCATGCACACAGGGTGTGAAGGGTGTGCCTTGGCACACCCTAATTATCTCTTGCGCATTAGCATTATCGCTCTGTGTGCAGGCGGGGAGATGGGAAAGATCTCCCTCTTATTGGCTCTGCCATAAGAAAAGTGCTTACGCACGTCTCTTTTAATTGTGGCGGCAGGAAGATCAATGTGCCAGGGCCATATATTGATACACACACACACACACATGCATGTGTGTTTGAGCCTTGGGGAGCACACCCTAATGCAGTAGGCTGCACACACCTATGATTAGAACCTATATAGTGCTCACTGTTTATTTATTTAAAAAAAGCATAAAAATAGAAAGCCACTCACATGTAGTAAGAGGTGTGGTTTCACCCCACTGAGAGACAGAGCAAGCTGACAATACGAGATTACATCGAAGGATCCAATCCATTGCCATCCACCCTGATTTTTGCAGATGGGAACTTTTTATAGCTATACATGCTCTTGTTTGGTCTCACTACATGTGAGTGGCTTTCTATTTTTATACTTTAAAAAAAATAACAGTGAGCACTATATAGGTTCTCATTGTCTTTTAACGTGTAAATACACACTGAATCATCTATCCATCCACCTGAGCTGCTGATGTTTTCCAAGAGGCAGAGTTTTTGCTGATTAAGAAGGAAAGGAGTCCATCTGGTTTTGGAGCACATAGTGACCCTTGTTATGGGGGCCAATACAGAGAGGAGAGAGTTTGCCCATAAGGGATTCACTGTGATGGAGGTGTTTTCAATGTGCTTGTTCTTAAAGCACTGATATATATTACAGGTTGTATGGGACTACTACATTCACTTTATATGGACTTTGTTGTTTTATTGTTTATGATTGGATGGTATTTTTTTCAGGTTAATTGATGATTGTTGAAAACACATAGAACACCAAATTACATACATTGGTTATTATTCACAGATAAATTATTGAATTGCATTTCTATACATCCATTTTTTCACTTAATGCTTGCAGGTATAATTATTCACACACTTGTCTTGTGCACAGATAATCACATAAACATTTTTTTTAGCTTAACGTTGCAGTGAAAATGCACAACAGTCTTGTCACCGTATAGTTTTGGATGGACTTTAAAGGATAAGCTTGCCTTTTACTAAAAACAATAAATGGATATATTTTTGCAGGTCAAAAAATTGCATTTATTCTTTTTTTTTTTTTTTTTTACAGGAGCCTGCAAAGTATTGCACCCATGATCAGCAAATTGTGGGTGCAAATTTAGACTCCTGCACAGTCTCCCTCCAGCTTTAAGTCTGTACCTCTATAGCAGGGATATGCAATTAGCGGACCTCCAGCTGTTGCAAAACTACAAGTCCCATCATGCCTCTGCCTCTGGGTGTCATGCTTGTGGCTGTTAGAGTCTTGCTATGCCTCATGGGACTTGTAGTTCTGCAACAGCTGGAGGTCCGCTAATTGCATATCCCTGCTCTATAGGGACTGTCAGCTTGCAAGCTGGAGCAACTGTGAATGGACTATGAGCATGTTAATCAATAAGTATTAATCAATATGCTTGCCGCCCGTTCAAACTACAAGTCAATTTCTTGTGGTGACAGCTTTCTCATTCACAGATTCCTGTGAATTAGTGATGCGACTGTGTGGGCAGAGTCCTACACAGCCATGCTGTTTTCAAAATGTGACAGCAGTGTGGGGAGAGAATCCCCTACCCACTGTCATGGAGGGTATATGGGGGTGTACAGAGAGGTTGGTGTACATGTTGAACCCTGATTACAGCTGTAACTTGTAACATGTTCAGAAGGTTATCTTGGCCTTTAAAGTGATACTAAAGTTTAGTTTTTTTTTTTGTTAAAAATAACAAACATGTTATACTTACCTGCTCTGTGCAGTGGATTTGCACAGAGCAGCCTGGATCCTCCTATTCTCAGGTCCCTCTTTGGTGCTCCTGGCCCCTTCCTCCTTGGCTGACTGACTGATTGACAGCAGCTGGAGCCAATGGCGCCGCTCTGCTGTCTCAGCCAATAAGGAGGGGAGTCCCGGGCAGCCGAGACACTCCTACACCATTGCTGGATCTAAATGGGCTCAGGTAGGTAATAGGGGGGTTCAGGGGGGCTGCTGCACACAGAAGTCTTTTTATCTTAATGCAAAAAACCTTCTGCCTTTACAATCACTTTAAAGTGGATGTAAACCCAAATTTTTTTTTTTTTTTGATGTGATAATGTAGAGAATACGATTTCCTTTCATTTGAGCCCAGTCTTGCCACACAGATTTACTGGAGGCCTGAGCAATCCTCTTTTATTGTTCTTTTGGAGAAATCTTGACAAAGTCTTGAAAACTTTGTCAAAAACGCCCCCTTGCTGTGAGTGACAGGTGATTTACATATGTCATGCATTTTGGGTTTACATCCACTTTAAGCATAAATTAAAGCCCACCTTTCCATTGTAAGCAATGTTATAGTTTTCCCCAACCCCTATAACTGTCACATTCATTGGACAATGCATGTAAATATGGAAAGAAATATAAACTGGATGGATGGACTTTATTCAACCTTACCAACTATGAAACTATAACATTTTACAGAAACAATGAAACTAACATTTTACAGAATATTATCATTACAGGTGTTAACCACATACAGTTACCAAATGTTGATATTTTTTGCAGTTATGGTCCTTTAAAATAATATCATTTTATATGTAAAAGGACTGCCCTGTTTATTTCTCTCTGCATTCTTTTTTTACAATTTCAACCAACTGCATTATAAAATGAAAATTTTCTGTGTTGATTAGATTTACATATCCTTTTTATTGTTTGTAGCTTTTATACTATTTTTAAAATTCCCTATTTAAAAAAAGGGAATAAATTAGCCTTAATGAAATCTGCAGTCATATATTATTGTTAGGGTTGTGGTGAGAGAAGAGGCGAAAATTTAATTTATATAGGAGCGAGGAGCGACGTGCTGACGTCACCGCGTCTTACGTCTTAGCACGGACGAGTACTGCTGCCGGCCGGCCGCATAATTTTAAGTGTATTTCAATCGTTTTATGCATCCTGTTTTTTGTGCTTATTGGCACTTTTTACCAAATAAATCCTTTGGATTCCACCCATGGTGTGTCCCCCTTCTTCTTTTTTGGGCCAACCTTCCGGAGATCCATACAATTAACGTATGCTACCCACAAGCTACGACCCACTACCATTAGTGGTGAGCCCCGCGTTTTCCTGCATCTGAAGCTAGCAGCCTTTCTGGATATCGCGAGGGGCGTAGGTGAGCTGTTGTGGAAGTCAAGGCCCTGGCTGGGTATTAGCCACATGCGAGCTTTTCTCCACAGTCTGGTAAGCCTGCAATCTTTCTGGTGGAGGGATTTTCACAAGCACTTGTCACTTTAAATCTGAATCTACACAAAGTCACCATCTCTCAACACGTGGAAGCCATTTACTGCTGGACTAGATTGATCTTGCAGTCGTCTTTGGACTTTGTTTTCTATTATTTATATATTTTTCAATTTTTGTTTTTTACTCTATATATATTTCTTTGGGTCATTATACCAGTCCACTCCGACATTTATTAATGCACGGTATAATTTAATCCGATAATTTGTTGGATTAATATTTCCATCACTCACTTATGTTTGTTGGGTTACCATATAGCCCATTTGATTAAATTTTTTGTATTGTACATCATTTATATGTTCGATACTAGGTTCACTGAATTTTGCTGTATTTGATTGCTATAACTGTTATAGGTACCTAGTAATCCTATTTATTTTCATTAGTCACTTTTCACCCTTAACGAGTGAGGTGTATGCACTGACACTGATACCAAGGTTTGGCATTAATTAGTGTTGTTTTTCTTAGATATAATGTAGCGCAGCCTTTTTTAATCCTACTTTGTATATGCTTATCACATTCCGGTTGCAGCTTTTTAGGTTTATCTTATTTTTAGTTTTTTTTTTTTTTGTCCAGCGCAATTTTCTCTTTGTACAATTTATATAGTGTGTCATGAGTCTCAGAGGATCTATTAATGGCTATTTAAATGACTGATGTTGGCTTCACAAAGGAAGCATAGTGGTTAGATTATGCAATATTAGTTGCAATATTAATTTGGCACTTGTCTACGTGAAATTCATGAATGTGACAATTGTGGAGGCTTTATGTACTGTGTTTTTGTTATGTGTATTTGTTATGTCTATACACTATGAATAAAAGGTACTTGTGCACTGCTATAGACTTTAACCATTTTTAGACCAGACCATTTTGCTGGCTTAAGACCAGAGCACTTTTTGCCATTCGGCACTGCGTCGCTTTAACTGACAATTGCGCGGTCGTGCGACGTGGCTCCCAAACAAAATTGACGTCCTTTTTTTCCCACAAATAGAGCTTTCTTTTGATGGTATTTGATCGCCCCTGCGGTTTTATTTTTTTGTGTTAGAAACAAAAAAAGAGAGACAATTTTGACAAAAACACATTATTTTTTACTTTTCACTATAATAAATATCCCCCAAAAATATATAAAAAAAACTTTTTTTTCTTCAGTTTAGGCTGATATGTATTTTTCTACATATTTTTGATAAAAAAATCGCAATAAGCGATTATTGATTGGTTTGCGCAAAAGTTATAGCGTTTACAAAATAGGGGATAGTTTATGGCATTTTTATTAATATTTTTTTTTTACTAGTAATGACGGTGATCAGCGATTTTTATTGTGACTGCGACATTATGGCGGACACATCGGACATTTTTGACACATTTTTGGGACCATTGTCATTTATACAGCAATCAGTGCTATACAAATGCAAATGTAAATGTAAATGACACTGACAGTGAAGGGGTCAACCAGGAGGTGACAGTGTAGGGGTTAAGTGTGTCCTAGGGGCGTGTTGCTAACTGTGGGGGGGCGTGGCTGTGTTTTACAGATCACTGATCTCTGCTCCAATCACAGGGAGCAGAGATCAGTGTCACTTGTTGCTAGGCAGAACAGGGAGATGATGTTTACATCAGCATCTCTCCGTTCTTCCTGCAGCGATCGAGTCCGCGGGACCAGCGATCGGACTCACGGAGGTCCCGACCGGCGTGCACGTGATGGCATAGCGGCAAATTCAAAGGGACGTACCTGTATGCCCTTATGCCTGTCCGTGCCATTCTTCCGACATACATCGTCGTGCGCGGGTCGGGAACTTGTAAAAAACAACCAAAACTGCTAAAATATAAAGTGATAATAACACCCTAAAAATGCATGAGAAAGCTGCAACCATTAGCTAGTGGCCTCAACACTCTAACACAAATAATGAAAAATAAACAATGGTGCGCTAAATTATTAAATTTAGCGCACCATTGTTTATTTTTCATTAAATGCACTGTCACTTTCTTTAAGGTGGTGAGACCATTAGGATTTAACTTAAAGCGGAGTTCCACCCAAAAGTAGAACTTCTGATTTCTCCCCCCTCCAGTGCCACATTTATCACCTTTCGGGGGGAGCGGATACCTGTTTTTTACAAGCAGCAGCTCGGTCCCCCTCCTCCTCCCTCCTCCCTCCCCTTCAGCCGGGCCAGTGAGAGAGCGGGTTCCCTTACCTGCAATAGCAGCGGCAGCACCTGACCAGCCGATGGAATCATCAGCTGCGGTGCTGACATCGCTGGACTCTAGGACAGGTAAGTGTACAAATTACAAATGTTAAAAGTCAGCAGCTACAGTATGTAAATTTTTAAAGGGACAGTCGGAATTTCCCTTTATCAGCATTGCACCTTATCTAAAGTACAGTGCCTTGAAAAAGTATTCATACCCCTTGAAACTAAAAACGTAAATGTATTTTATTGGGATTTTTTTTGTGATAGACCAACACAAAGTGGCACATAATTGTGAAATGGAAGGAAATGATAAATGGTTTTCAAAATGTTTTACAAATAAATATGGGGAAAAAAAGTGGCGTGCATTTGTATTCAGCCCCCCTGAGTCGATACTTTATAGAATCACCTTTCCCTACAATTACAGCTGCAAGTCTTTTTGGGATGTCTCTACCAGCTTTGCATATCTAGAGAGTGACATTTTGGGCCATTCTTCTTTACAAAATAGCTCAAGTTCTGTCAGATTGGATGGAGAGCATCTGTGAACAGCAATTTTCAACTCTTGCCACAGATTCTCAATTGGATTTAGGCCTGACTGGGCCATTCTAACACATGAATATGCTTTGATCCAAACCTTTCCATTGTAGCTCTGGCTGTATGTTTAGAGTCATTGTCCTGCTGGAAAGTGAACCTCTGACCCAGTCTTATGTCTTTTGCAGACTCTAATGCCGCGTGCACACGGTCGGAATTCTCGTCGGAAATAGCTCTGATGGTTTTCCCATCGAAATTCCGACGGAATTTCACTCAAACTGTCTTGCCTACACACGGTCACACCAAATTCCGACGGTCAATAACACCACAGCATATAACACGTTCAACTGCACTATAAAAGAGAAGTTTAATGCTTCTGAGCATGCGTCAAATTGTTTCCGGAATTGCGTCGGAATTTTTGCGTGTCGGAATTGCATACACACGATCGGAAAATCCGATAGAAAGGTTTTCCGTCGGAAAAATGAAGAACAGGTTCTCAATCCAAAGTCTGTCGGAAATTCTGACAGAAAAGACCATACACACGGTCGGAAAATCAGATGAAAAGCTCCCATCGGACTGCTTCCATCGGAAATTCCGACCGTGTGTACGTGGCATAACAGGTTTTCTCCTAAGATTGCCCTGTATTTGGCTCCATCCATCTTCCCATCAACTCTGACCAGCTTCCCTGTCCCTGCTAAAGAAAAGCATCCCCACAACATGATTCTGCCACCACCATGTTTCACGGTGGGGATGGTGTGTTCAGGGTGATGTGCAGTGTTAGTTTTCAGCCACACATAGCGTTTTGCTCTAAGGCCAAAAAGTTCAGTTTTGGTCTCATCTGACCTGAGCACCTTATTCCACATGTTTGCTGTGTCCCCTACATGGCTTCTCGCCCCCCCCCCCCCAAAATATTTTGAGCACCAGCCGCCACTGTCTATCACATAAAATCCCAATAAAATACATTTTTGTTTTTGGTTGTAACATGACAAAATGTGGAAAATTTCAAGGGATATGAATACTTTTTCAAGGCACTGTATTTATAAATTTGTGATTGATAGAGCAATTTTTTTTTATAAGAGTTAAACTGATCTTATTTACTTAAGCTTGTCAGCTTTAAAAAAATCTTTTTTGGTTGGTCATTTAGTCTGGGGGTGGAAAGTAAGAGAGTACTTAGCCTATTCTTTGCTCCCTGACAGCCAGCTCTTCTCTTTCCATTCCAGTTATAGAAAGTGGGCTTGATATCCTAACTGGCAATATGGACAATTGTTTCCGCATGATTCTGGAGAATGAGCGGCAGCACAACCAGTGAGGAGGAGCAGCCTGGACTAAACAATCATTTAACACTTTCCATCCTGGACAAAGGGGCACCCAAAAATAATTTTGGTTAGCTGACTGAAATTCAGCTTCAAATGTTAGAGTGCATGGGCTTTTGAGATACTTTCGCCATGCATTCAGATAGACTTGCGAAAAAAAGGAAAGCAAAGCATTGACTATTCTCAAATTGACCTATTAGGCTATTGTACACAGGCTTTTGATATCAATTAAGCAAAGAAGGAAAACATAGATATGGGACTTTACAGGTACCAATAAAGATCATTAGAAAACAATTACTCTACCTATTACTATAATAATAATATAATGCAACATATACATAGCGCTAACAGTTACCATACAATTCAATATATGAGGATTAGGGGGCCCTGATTTTGAAAGTTTGTAAGTTCAGAGGTTAATGTGCTGTGGTGTGTATGCCCTCATTGGTCTGTGGCACTTCCCGATGAGGGGAAATATATAGGCTGGGTTGTTGTTGTTGTTCATGGGAGTTGGAGAGGGACCATAAACTTGGAGATGTAGATGTTGTACTGAGAATGGGTCTGCCCCATAGCTGGACTTACTTGAAAGCATTCCACTACTTGCTGGGAACTAACACAATCTAAAGGTATAAGCACCACAGTACAGTCCAAGTACAACACAGTAACAGTATAGAATTTATAAAAAGGGAGAGTGAGTACTGCCATTATTACTGATACATTGCCTTTCTCATCAGACAACCAAAGAACTGTATAGTGATGAGTCAATGGAACTGTTGATCCAAGTGCCTTTTAATCAACCAAAAAAGTTCTGATGACTTATCTGATTTACCGATGAAGAGAGTGAGAGTGTGCTCCTACAATGAACAGGGAACAGAGTGTAAACCTTCTTGTTCACCTTCTGGGTAGTGAAGAGTGAGAAGTAAAGGGAAAGGGGAGCAGCCAGCTTGGGAGAGGAAGTGGTGGTGGATGGGAGATGGGGGTTCCATAAGAGTTGTGGACTGGTGGCTGTATATTTTGGCCTCCTTCGTGGCAGGCTCCCTATATTAGGACCTGCTGCATAACAGAACCCTCCTAGGGACCTGGTCTGAACCACAGTGTGCGAGGCCTCACAAAGTATACAGCAGGAGTCCTCCGTGCCTCCAGGCTGAAGAGAGTAAAGTATATAGTATGTAAAAGAACTCAACACAGTATCTCTCACAATATATCTCTAGTCAGTCCCGGGACAGGTGTCCCTGGTAAGTGAAAGGCTGTTGTCCTTCCGGTGTGTTGCCAATGTGGAAATATGGTCTCCGGCCATGAGGGGAGCTAACTCACACATGAAAGCAATACTACCATTCTACTACTATTCAGAATTAAATACTCATCTGTTTTCATCACTTATATGTGAAGTATCAGATTGATAGAGAATAATTCATTAAATACCAGCGTTCATGTCCGCAATACCTTCATTGTCTGCAAGGAGGACCCTATGGGACACGCACAAAGGAATCCTGGGCAATGGTTTTATTGTACCATGATCTTTTCACAATGGTAAGACAGTAGTTACACCCCTATGAGACATATGTATGACGATTGATCAGAATCTGATGAGGATTTTTGATATTTATCTATAGGCAATTGAGGAGTTGGATCACAGTGGGCCAGTTGATTATTAAGAGTTCCCTTATAGGACTGTCAAACTTTCTGATGCTTTGGGGCTTCTATTATGCCACACTAACCTACAATTCCCAGCTTCTTCTTGTCCTATACAATCCCCTTGCAGATATTGATGGTATTGCATGCATGTATACTGACACAAGATCTTAATTCATGATTCTTTTTTGATTTGATGCTGCCCTTAAACATATCTAAAATTTTGATTAGATATAAATGAAAGGAAAACATTAATGTAGCTAACGCAGTGCACACAGTTAAAGAGCACTGGTGCTTTGTTCATGTAGAGCATTCAAAACCAAAGCCAACAGAATCAACTTTGAGACTATTTAAATTTTTTGTCATAATGGGCAACCATATATGTTTTCTTTTTTTTTTCTTTTTTACAAACCATGTTCTTGGCCTTAATGTACAGACTTTGCTCCTTGGATATATGTCTGTACCTACCTAAATAAATATATACTCTTTTACTTTTCAGGTCATCTCAATGTAGTGTCCATGAGCTCCTCCCATCCCATGCTCCTCCCCTTTCTGCTCATATGGTGCCTGGCACTACCAGGGGGCCACACCTTCTTCCCCAACTTCTGGTCTAAGTTTCTATCCTTCACCTGGGGCTCCTACACTCATCAGGACCTAACGGAAGAGGCAGTACTGAACGTCACCTTGCAAATCTTATTGGACAACAAGCATCCCAGCCGACCTCCACTGCGGTGGGAGGACTTTGAGGTATGTGTGTAACGTGCATAAAGAAAAGCACAATTTAGAATAATTTGTCCTTTGGTTTGTATTTATTTCCATTATACAGTAAATGACCACGATGTTAAAAAATGTCTCCTTTGGGGTGTATTACTTTCTGTAAGAAGACACCTTTTGCTGGAATGCTTGTTGAACTGAAAGGTTACTAACCTTAAATTATCCATCAAAAGATGGCACTACAAGGTACCTGTGGTCATTTTGTATATGCCTTGGAAGTTCCCTAACCCGATCATACAGTATTGCTTATTTTTCATATTGATTGGTCCTTAGTTTCTCTGGCTCTAACCCCTCTCTGCCATCCTACTATCCAAAAAGGAAGCCCCTAGATACCAGCACAGGGACATTTACTAAGCAGTGGGGCTGCAGCATGGGGGAACAAGTTCAAGCTGTAGTAAAGACTGATGTAAGGAGTTTGGTTTGTAGGACATCTGGTCCTCACAAAAAAACGGTCTAGGAACTTCAGGCTTCTTGGGTTTCCTACTTTTAGGACATGTTAGCCTACAAACTTTTGTACAAGACAGGTTCCTTTGTGTGTCTATGAGGTGTTTTTAATAACAGCAGTCATGGACACCTGGTTAAAGGTAAACTCAAGCCAGCAGAAAGGTTTTATATTCCAACACAACTGTAGTTGTGCCCTTGTTGTCCCTTCTGCAGCCTGAGATTGCATAGACCAGCCGTTGCCAAATCTACTGAGCATGCTCCAGTTTCAGTTCCTTTCTAAGCTGTTAATTTCCTCCTTTAACTTATCTGTGCAGCCCACATGGCTATAGAGTCACTCATGTGGGTGCATACATTCTGGATAAAAGACAGCCCACTCCCTCCCTCCTCCTGCATGCCCACTAAACAGCCAAACACAATAGTGGTGGGATATTACATGTTTGTTGATGGAGGCTTAACCTTCCTGTAATTCTAAGCACATGCAAACAATAGACACAGGCTGAAGGGGCATGAGACAGTCTATGATTTGTAGAACCTTCCAATAGACAGCCCACACCAAGTTTTTGCACAAATAATAAAGATTTCAGTTAAAATACAGTATATGTCTGTATAACAATTGAAAACATTTGTTTGATATTAATCTACTAAGGCCAATGTGTTCCCTGGTTCTCAGCTCTGCCCTCTGTAGTTCATCACACAACACAAAATTATGGGGTAGAGTTATTATTCCACACAGCAGAAATGTAACCATAAATGATTCAAAATTTAATAAAAGAAAGAAAGATAAAAAGAAGATAGAAGAAAGATAAAAAGAAAGAAAAATAAAACAAAGAAAGACACAATAGATGTACAAATGTTTCTGGATAGAGAACAGCTCAACTGGGTAGATAAATCTACAAAAAATTATGATTCTGTCACCCAGAAACAACTAATAAAGAGTCTAGCTGCAAGGGCTCTTTCACCCGGGGGCCATAGAGCAGTAAAAACAGGTAGTTGAGCTGCGGTTTTAGAGCTCCCTGACCACCCACCTAAATCCTACCATTCCAGCCAGACAGCTTGCAGGTGGCACCACCTATCAAATGTGCCCAATAAGGTCAAAGGGTGCACACCTCCACTGAGAGCCAAATGCTTGTCTCATGGTTGTGGTGCAGTATTTTAACACAAAAAAGCAGACAATAAGGAGGTGCCAGGGTTGCCTCCTGAAAACCTGGCAGCTGCTGCTCTACTGCCCCCAAAAAAAGATCGACTGCAGATCCCTTTTCAGAGGGTGGTAGATACTGCCCTAAAGAGCCTTAAAAGAAGACTTTTAATACTTACCTGTTGTGCCACCTGCACCACCATTCTTGCTGTTTTGAGGAGCTACAGCTATCAAAGTATCTTCTACATCTAACACACTTCAAGATGTGCTGAATGCCTGGTCCCATGCTACGTTTTGTGGCCCTATCAGCCAGGCTCTATATCATTACCATTCTAGCAAAACCTTTTTTTTTAACTATAATATAGTGTAGTGAAAAGTTACGACCTTTGTTTTCTTGCCACGTGTATTCTTGTTGAGGATATTTACTGCCACTACCCGTCCTGGTGCCGCACAGCACTAGAAACTTGACAGAGGCTCAAACACCTACCTTTACAAAGAAAAAATAAAGGTTGGGCTGGAATTCCTCTTTAGCTCAATTCCTGGAGTTATGCTGTCACTTCATTCTATGCCTAGAAAGGTTGTGATAATGATTGAACAGCACATTTTGTTCCTATTAAAGCCAAGTGAGGCATGCTGTATCTGGAATCTGTGCTCTCCCCTGTGGTAGAGTGTAGTAATATGTGAATATCTACTATGTTATCTTCCCATCTGATCTCTATAGAGTAAACCAACATGTTACATAATGCTACCACTTTTGTTGTGTAGACTTCCTGTCATCGACACAGGTTCGTGACTATGTGGTCCATGAGGTTTTAAGACCTTATGACTGCATATCACGTATATGTCTCACTTTTGTGATGTGTGAAACAGAAAAAGGAACTGCAGTTTTAAAAATGTTTTTTTTTATTTGAAAGAATACAATGTATAGTGGTGAAGGGAAGTGTGAAAAGGTGAAGGGTAAAGTGCATGGGAATCAGATCTAGGGGAGACAATTGAGGAAGAGGTGTAGACAACATGGTCAACCATGGTGCACAAGGGACTACTTAACACTTCCCTGGTGGAGGCCAATTATTAAGTGCTGTCGCACTGGTACCCGGTCCCAACAAGGCTGGCAAAAATATATCCTGGTACCTCGCCCCAATGTTTTCGGGGATGTGGACAAGAAGGTGATATGTTTCATGTCTGGTGGTCATGTCCGAAGGCCTGACGCTTATGGATCAGGATATTTAATTTGGTCTACTCAGTGAGGTGCCAAAACAGCGCTGTTTGCTGACCTGTCGGAAGAGATCCCCAGACATCTTTCTAGCAGCTAAAATAACCATAGCGCGAGTGTGGAAATCATCCCTCATTGATGTCACATTGGTGAAACATAAAATATCCTGGATTATGATCAATGAAAAATTTACCAGCATTCGCAGAGATAAAAAAGTTAGGTTTGAGAGAGTGCGAAACCCCTGGATTGCATATCTCCAAGCTCCCTAGACACTGGGCCGCCTTGCGAGGGGAGGCCTGGTTCTGTCATACCATATTGATAAATGCCACTTGATAATTATTCCTATTTGTTGAATATTTGGGTGCCTAGTGGTTGATACCTATGGGCTTATAGCCTAATGCCGCGTACACACGTTCGGACTTTGTCCGCCGGACCTAGTCCAGCGGACAAACCGCCGGACTTTCCGAGCGTGTGACTTGCCCACACACGCCCAGACTTCTCCGGCGGACAATCCGCGGGAAAAAGTCTGCGGGACTTTTGAAAATGAACGGACGTGCCCACACACGGAGCATTTAGAACGTAACTGCAGGTAGATGGGGCCTACGCTAGCCCCGTCACCTGGCATGGATTTAAAGGGAATCCCCACGCTGAAAAAACGGCGTGGGGGTCCCCCCCAAATCCATCTCAGACCCTTATCCGAGCACGCAGCCCGGCAGGCCAGGAAAGGGGTGTGCCGCGTGCCCTCAACATGGGGGGTGGCCTGGGGAAAGGGGGGCCGTGCGGCCCCCCCACCCCAAAGCACCTTGTCCCCATGTTGATGAGGACAAGGGCCTCTTCCCAACAACCCTGGCCGTTGGTTGTCGGGGTCTGCGGGCGGGGGCTTATCGGAATCCGGGAGCCCCCTTTAATAAGGGGGTCCCCAGATCCCGGCCCCCCACCCTATGTGAATGAGTATGGGGTACGATGTACCCCTACCCATTCACCTAAGGTGTAAAGTGTAAAGAATAAAACCACACAATTTAAAAAAAATATTTTATTGCACTGCTCCGGGGGTCTTTTTCCGTCTTGGGGGGGTCTTCTCGCCGGACTCCTCCGCTATTTACCTAGCTCTTTTACCGAGCAGAGGAGGCGGCTACCTTCTTCGTCGTCGACGCCGTCGTCTGGGGGTCTCGATCCGCCTTCGGGGGTCTTCCGGGGTCTTCCGGGGTCTCTTCTGTTCTTGCCGCTGTCGTTGTTTTCTGTGCCGCCGCCGCCTTCTTCTTCTTCTTCTTATTCTTCTTCTTCCTCTTCCGAGGTTGACCCGTCGCTCTCTCGGGCCGGAATGCCAGAGCCGCGCTGTGCTGGGACTTATATAGGGACAAGGGGACAGGGTCACATGCTAATGTCACATGGTGACCCCGCCCCCCTGTGATGTCACAGTCCCAGCATCCTCCGGTGACGGGGCTAGTGCCGCGGCATTCGCTGCCTTCGCTAGCTCCGTCTACCTGAAGTCACGTGCTAAATGAACGGACTTTCCGATGATCGGCAAGTCCGTTCATTTCCAAAAGTCCGGCGGACTAGCATACTAACGGGGGGCTGGTCCGCCGGACAGCCAAGTCCAGCAGAT
This sequence comes from Lithobates sylvaticus, assembly GCA_028564925.1. Taxonomy (NCBI): domain Eukaryota; kingdom Metazoa; phylum Chordata; class Amphibia; order Anura; family Ranidae; genus Lithobates; species Lithobates sylvaticus. Next base: position 186,365,682 of record CM053033.1, on the reverse strand, counting down.
AATTTTAAAACAAAACTTAAATCCTAGTCCGCCGGACTTTTGGCGCCAAAAAGTCCGCCGGCGCCCACACAGGGGGGGATTGTCCGGCGGACTCGAGTCCAGCGGACAATCCCGCGGGAAAGTCCCTTCGTGTGTACGAGGCATTAGAAACATAGTCATGCTAAAAAGTAGACCCAGATTGCTAGGCCTGAAACTTCTTGGAGGTAGCTCTTCTGTACAGCCGGTTAGGGCCTCTGATTACTTTGGTTAAGGTATCCTCGGTTTGGCGATTACCTGATATTGTTCAGGTATACGTTTTTTGTATTGTGCTTAAAATTGTAATAAAAATTATTGAAAAGAAAAGGTAAAGGGATGATCTTGTTTATATAGAACAGCCTTTTTCAACCAGGGTGCCTTGAGGTTTCCTTAGGGGTTATCAACAATGGTATACAAGCCAATAGGTGGACGAAGCCTGCCTTTTAGTTACACAAAGCTACAAGTTTTCATTATGCACCATTATGACTTTCTAGACACTGGCATCATCACAATGATGTCATCAGTTAATAAGGAGGATGTCTGTTGCCTCCACAGCATCCTGGTTTTACCATCTCTGCCCCTCCTCCTCAGCACTGGGGTGACATTAGGTGACTGATGGAGAGAAATTGAGGGAGAAGAGAAACATTGGCATACTAGTCAGTACCAGTGTGCAAAAGTGTATTTGCTTTGGAAGAATAAATTACCTCTAACTTTGGGTGATGGTTGATGGGTTAATGGATTGATGGGAGAAGACAATGGCCCCGCAGGAGGGATTCCACTGTCTGTGTTGATGGGCGAATCAATATGTATGTGTATGGCCGGCCCAAGATAGCTATTTTGAGTAAACTGATCATTTCATATTGTTTACAGTAATCTTGGTGGGGTGGGGGGCACAACTGAGAGACAGTTGTCACCCCATAACAGGAAGAACCTGAACGAGGACCTTCATGAAAAGATCACCTGATATTAAAATGAAAGCTGCACATTTTAAAGATTAAAAAGTACTTTTAAAAACATTAACATGTTACAGCTTATATGAGAGTTTAGTGATTAGGTTTAGATCTGCTTTAAATCAGAACTCCAGACACCAATGCTTCAAAGCTATGCTGCTAATCACTAGGCATGCATTAAGGCTCGGTTCACACTATCAAAATACATAATGTATGGCTCAATTCGCACCGCACTGAATTTGCATGTCATTTGTACTGGAATCCAGTGCGATTCCTGTACAAATGGCAGGCAATGTGGCAGACCGCATCAGTTTGAACCGAGCCCGAGGGCAACTATGTAAATGAGACAATTGTGGGCAATCCAGCTGATTCATCATATGCTTGGTTAGCGGTGGAATGGGTTAGAACCTCTGTCAGGTTTTCATTACTAAGATTAAACAAAAGGAATGGAAGTGCTTCACCCACTCCAGAAGGGCAGAGTCTGGGTCCAAAAAAATGTTCCATGCCATGGCAATATTTATACAGTTGGAATGTTCATTGACGATTTCAAGAGAGACAACGTGTTTCAGGGATCTGCATATCCCCTGGGATAATAATAAACACCTTTAATAATAATTAATAAAATGTAAATATATGACTTCATTAAAAATGTATAAAAAAAGCATTATTAAAAAAATGTAATGTATACTGTATATACCCATGTGTGTGTGTGTGTATTTTTTAGGAATTCTTATTTTTATATACTTTGTAATGATAATTTTTATTTGATTACATAATACTATAGTGTGTTATACTCCTAATACTAAAATGTCTATTATTAGTCCTGATGAAGGGGACGCAGTTCCCTGAAACTCTTTGGCTCTGTATTAGTAAGACCTACCTCTTAGTAAGACCTACCTCTTCTAGAAGCTTGACAACAAAGCACGAATACAGCGCCTTGAGGCAATTCAGTTTGCATTGTAGCGCTATATAAGTTATTCATTCATTCATTTATTAGTGAAAGGTTTTAATAGGGCAGGATGTGATAGAAGGTCCCTTGAATAGTGACTGTGGGGTTGATTTACTAAACCTGGTATCAAATCTGGTGCATCTGTGCATGGTAGCCAATCAGCTTCTAACTTCAGCTTGTTCAGTTAAGCTTTGACAAAAAAAAAAAAAAAGTGCACTATTTTAGTAAATCAAAAATACTTTTTTCATAGTGGGGGGGGGGGGGGGGGTTAAAACCTCAACAAGGTTATTATTGCTCTCTGTGTCTTGCTGTCCAAGTGACCCCCAATCCTCTTATGATTTATCCTGGTGTCACCTAAACTCAGATTGTCCCCAACAGGGTCACAGACAGTAATCAGAACATGAAAGGTTCCCTCTTTGTAACAGAGTATCAGTTCCGCAATTTAATTACGATTACTTCACATGTATATTATCAATCAAAAATAAAAAGAGAAAGGACTTACTGCATTTAAAAAGGAAGTGATCCTATCATTTTTAGATGTATTTATCATATTGAGGTCAGTGTGATATAATAAATATGCTTTTATACTTTTCTCTCTTTATTTTTGTTTTCTTCTTTTTCCTATTCAGTTGGGTTTCATTGTTTTGTGTGTGTGTTTTTCCCTTAGGTTGATTGTGATACATTATTTTATTTGGAATTTTTCAGTATTTTCTCTGTGTGAGCTAAAACATATAGCTCAGTCACGGGATCAAGCATGGAACTAAACTGCTGTCTATGTTTTCTTATCTACGTTTCTAATTGTAGATATTCTTCTCTGACTCTGACTCTTATTACCCACCCCTGTGTTCCATGAGTTATAGACATGTAAAGGATATAAAGAGATGGGGGATGGGAGGTAGAGAAGGGAGCAGGTGCATTAAAAAATAATGAGGGGAGGTGGCGGGGGCAATTATATTCTAGTATTGTGAATTCCCCCCCCTGCTAAGCTAGTGATGTAGGATCCTTCAGGAGACGTCTATTATCAGAGCAGTCTGGTTGGTGCTGACTCACCATATGAATCAATAGAGCTGGTCCACAGCCAAGAGACACAGCTGTATGAATGGCCCAGAGGCTGCTATCCATGGTACTGCAATCACACAAAGGGGTTTCCCTTCTATAGTCAGACAGACATTGTCTGTCATCATGTTCTAATCTACTTGGCAAATCATACAAGTATAGAATCAGGAATAGGTAGAGTCTAAACAATTGTTTTATTGTTTTTATCTGTGTGCTTTCATTTAGTCATTTCAGCTAAATGCCCCTCCCCTTAAACTGGAGTTTACCTTTAAGGAAAATCTGTCAAGAAAGAAATATGTAATACATTTGTAATACATTTAATAATATATTATTTATTATATAGCTTCATTCATTTGTGTCTTTTACAGTATATCTGCTTAGAATTCAGCTTTAATTTGTCTGTAAGGAGAAGTCTATCGTCGCTTGGGATTCTGTTCCCAGATTTAAAATTAAAGTACTTCTACACATTACTATGGAAAATAGGTAAACTAAGGGTGTTTTAAAAAATACAAACCCAGATTTCTGATAGATGTTCTAGCCTTTCAAAACCTAAAGTTACACTAAATTATATTTTTATTCTTTAAAAATAATCTATACATTATTCCTGTTAAAATTTTATATATATATTTGCCGTTTTAACTGCCCCACCTAGAAGGTCTTGAGAAATGGCCAGGCTTTTAAAAAGAAACTGCAATGTATGTTATTTAAAGTGGTTATAAAGGCTCAAGATTTTTACCTTCATGCATTCTAAATGCATTCTAAGGTAAAAAAACCTGTGTGCAGCAGCTTCCCCAGCCCCCCTAATACTTACCTGAGCCCCATCTTGATCCAGCGATGTGCATGAGTGCAGCAGCTCTCCTGGATCTCTTCCTCCTCTGCTGAGACAGCAGCGGGATCCATTGGCTCTCACTACTGTCAATCACAACCAGTGAGCCAGTAAGAAGAGTGCAAGGGTGAGACCAAGCCGTGCTCCATGTGTGAATGGACACGCAGAGCAGTGGCTTGGGAGCCCCCATGGCATGCTGCTTGCTATGGGGGCACTCGGCAGGAGGGGCCAGGAGCACCGGCAAGGGACCTGAGAAGAGGAAGATTTGGGCTCCTCTGTGAAAACCACTGCACAGAGCAGGTAAGTATAACATGTTTGATTATTAAAAAAATAAAATAAAAAAAAGTCTGCCTTTAATATCACTTTAGGTTCTTTTTATAATAATCACAAAAAATAAAAAAGTAATTTCTGATCTGACATCCTGTTTTATTATGCTGTTCCATTCTTTGAGGAACGTGTTTGATAGATTTTCCTTCAAATACTATCTGCATATCAGTGACATCTGAGACTGCACATCCCTACTGAATAATTGCAGAATTACAAATATTGTGGCAAATAAATCAGTTCACATGTGTGCATTGTAATTGTGCACATGGCACTCTGCCCGGGTCTCACTTTAAAGTCTAATGCTGCAGTTGTCCCCTGCTGGCTCTACGCTGAGAACTGAGTGATCACATGATCACTGATCGCTCAGGTCTAGGTACGCTCTGAGCAGAGAGTGGTGGTCCTCAGTCACTGGCTCTCTGCTCTGCTCCTACAGCCCTCACTGGAGTGCCAGCAGTGGAGGGGGTAGGAGTGGCTGGCTCAGGCTCTCAGTGGTGCACTGAGAGGCTGAGCCAGCTGCCAGTCAGTCATGTGAGTGGAGCCCGACATTAAAGTCTGGACCGACTCTGTAATGCCATTTGAAGCTGAATCACAGGAATTGCAGAAAAAAGTGCACGGCTGTGACCCAGAAGAGATGTATGGCCAAAAAAAACTCCTTTAAAGTAGATTTTAACCCAAGCTGAATGCCCTTTAGTTTGCTAAAGCATTATATGTATTATAAACATTTTCCTTTTTTAAATGAAATAGTTGTTTTCCCTTTTTTTCGTCCTTTGTTGCATCTCAGTTGTGCTGATCTCAGCAATTTTCAAGTCACAGATTCTCAATTGGATTTAGGTCTGGACTTTGACTTGACCATTCTAACACATGAATATGCTTTGATATAAACCATTCCATTGTAGCTTTGGTTGTATGTTTAGGGTCTTTATCCTGCTGCAAGGTGAACCTCCACCCCAGTGAAGTCTTTGGCAGACTCTAAGGCCGCGTACACACGAGCGGACTTTCCCGCGGGATTGTCTGCCGGACAATACCCCCGTGTGTGGGCTCCGGCGGACTTTTTCCTCCCAAAAGTCCGGCGGACTAAGTTTTAAGTTCAGACTTAAAATTGTCCACTGGACTCGGCAGTCCGGCGGACAATCCCGCCGTCTGTGTGCTAGTCAGCGGGACTTTTGAAATATACGGACTTGCCTCGTACACGGAGGAAAGTCCGTTCATTTAGAACATGACTCCAGGTAGACGGGACTAGCGAAGGCAGTGAATGCCGCCGCGCTAGCCCCGTCACCTGGTATGGATTTAAAGGGGAATCCCTACGCCGAAAAAACTGCGTGGGGGTCCCCCCCAAATCCATCTCAGACCCTTATCCGAGCACGCAGCCCGGCCAGTCAGGAAAGGGGGTGGGAACGAGCGAGCGCCCCCCCCTCCTGAGCCGTACCAGGCCGCATGCCCCCAACATGGGGGGTGCCCTGGGGAAAGGGGGGCCCTGCGGCCCCCCCACCCCAAAGCACCTTTCCCCCATGTTGATGAGGACAGGGGCCTCTTCCCGACAACCCTGGCCGTTGGTTGTCGGGGTCTGCGGGCGGGGGGCTTATCGGAATCCAGGAGCCCCCTTTAATAAGGGGGCCCCCAGATCCCGACCCCTCGCCCTATGTGAATGAGTATGGGGTACGATGTACCCCTACCCATTCACCTAAGGAAAAAAGTGTAAATAAAAAAAAACACAATTTTTTTAACTATTTTATTGCACAGCCCTGGGGGTCTTCTTCTGTCTTGGGGGGTCTTCTCGCCGGACTCCTCCGATATCTTCTGCTCTTTTACCTAGCTCTTTCACTAGGGGAGGAGCCCGGCTTTCTCCTTTGTCGCCGCCGTCCCCCAGCGGGGTCACCATCTGACATGACCCGGTGGCCCCGCCCCTTGTCCCTATATAAGTCACAACACCGCGTGTCCCTGCCATTACGGCCAGAGAGAGCGAGGAGTCAACATCGGAAGAAGAAGAAGAAGGCGACAGCGGCAAGAAGAACAGAAGAGCGGGACAAGACCCCGAAGGCGGAACGAGACCCCCAGACGAGGACGACTTTTTTCCTTAGGTGAATGGGTAGGGGTACATCGTACCCCATACTCATTCACATAGGGTGGGGGTCGGGATCTGGGGGCCCCCTTATTAATGGGGGCTCCCGGATTCCGATAAGCTCCCCGCCCGCAGACCCCGACAACCAACGGCCAGGGTTGTTCGGGAAGAGGCCCTTGTCCTCATCAACATGGGGACAAGGTGCTTTGGGGTGGGGGGGCCGCAGGTCCACCCTTTCCCCAGGGCACCCCCCATGTTGAGGGCACGTGGCCTGGTACAGCTCAGGAGGGGGGGGGCGCTCGCTCGTCCCCACCCCCTTTCCTGACCGGCCGGGTTGCGTGCTCGGATAAGGGTCTGAGATGGATCGGGGGGGACCCCCACGCCGTTTTTTCCGCGTAGGGATTCCCCTTTAAATCCATACCAGGTGACGGCATTCACTGCCTTCGCTAGTCCCGTCTACCTGGAGTCACGTTCTAAATGAACGGACTTTCCTCCATGTGAGGGCAAGTCCGTTCATTTCAAAAGTCCAGGCGTGTGTGGGTAAGTCCACGTGGTCGGAAAGTCCGGCTAAACTCTGCTGGAAAGTCTGGCGGTTTATCTGCGGGACTAGGTCCGGCGGACAATCCCGCCGAAAAGTCAGAGCGTGTGTACGCCGCATAAGATTGCCCTGTATTTGGCTCCATCCATCTTCCCATCAACTCTGACCAGCTTCTCTGTCCCTGCTGAAGAAAAGCATCCCCAAAACATGATGCTGTCACCACCATGTTTCACGGGTGATGTGCAGTGTTAGTTTTCTGCCACAGATAGCGTTTTGCTTTTAGGCCAAAAAGTTACATTTTGGTCTCATCTGACCAGAGCACCTTCTTCCACATGTTTGCTATGTCCCCCGCATGGCTTCTCGCAAACTGCAAATTGCACTTCTTTTGGCTTTCTTTCGACAATTGCTTTCTTCTTGCCATTCTTCGATAAAGGCCAGATTTGTGGAGTGCACGACTATTAGTTGTCCTGTGGACAGATTCTCCCAACTGAGCTGTGGATCTCTGCAGCTCCTCCAGAGTTACCATTAGCCTCTTGGCTGTTTCTCTAATTGCCCGGCCAGTCAGTTTAGGTAGACGGCCATGTCTTGGTAGGTTTGCAGTTGTGCCATATGTTTTCCATTTTCGGATGATGGATTGAACAGTGCTCTGTGAGATGTTCAAAGCTTGGGATATTTTTTTATAACCCTGCTTTAAACTTCTCTAACTTTATCCCTGACCTGTCTGGTGTGTTCCTTGGCCTTCATAATGCTGTTTGTTTACTAAAGTTCTCTAACAAACCTTGTGCTATCTTTCAGCAGGATTTGAGTTAGACCTGGGCATCAAAATAGCATCCACAGGGTACTCCTATCCCATTTCCCATCTCTGTTTTCTCCCTTTATTTCTTCCCCTTAGGCCCCGTACACACTATTAGATTTTTATCTTCAGAGTTACCAAAACCATGTAGTTAATACAAAGTGAAACTCTTAAAGGGGTATTAAAGGTTTGTTTTTTATTTTCTAAATAGGTTCCTTTAAGCTAGTGCATTGTTGGTTCACTTACCTTTTCCTTCGATTTCCCTTCTAAATGTTTTTTTTCTTTGTCTGAATTTCTCACTTCCTGTTTCTCCTCAGTAAACTTCACACCATCATCCGAGTGGTGTTTAGTCAGCCAGAACAGCTTACTGAACAGCTTACTGAGAATGAACAGGAAGTGAGAAATTCAGACAAAGAAAACAAAGAAAAAAAAACATTTCGAAGGGAAATCGAAGGAAAAGTTAAGTGAACCAACAATGCACTAGCTTAAAGCAACCTATTTAGAAAAAAAAAAAAACCTTTACAACCCCTTTAAGGTTTGACCTCATATTATATGGTTTTGGTAAATCTGAAGACAAAAATCTGCAAAAAATCTAATAGTGTGTATGGGGTTGTCAGGAAAATCTCCTGGTCACCTTAGATCATTCAAGACTCCCGGTCCATAGCAAGGAAGAAGCTTTATTCATAGATATCGATACATATGGGTGAAATCCTTACATGCATAGATTCAAGCGAGGAGTCACACCCAGTGACCACAGACTTAGCCTTTAATAGTAGTAAAAAGAGGAAGTTACAGGAGTCATAAGTCTCTAGGCATATGCTAGCAGCTCATTGGACATAACTTTATTGTCTGCGTCAGAAAACCTTACAATCTTAGAATATTACCATATATAGTTATAAGAAAGAAAAACCACGCTTGTGTTTGTGAAGAATATAATCGCCATCTTGCAATACTTTTTAAGTGTCCTTAATTAAGCCTATAAGATGGGGCACAGGCACAAATAGTTCTTTGATAATTCCAACAGGGGTCTTACCCTTCTCTATCATGTCTACTCTAGCCTTCCCTCTCCCTTCCCTGATCTTGTCCTTTCAATAGTCTCAGGTCCTTCTTGAGACACAACAAGTTAAATCTCCACATCAGTGATCTCCTATTCTCCTGGCATGCTTATATTATAAGATGCTTGTATTTGTATCAATGTATAGTAACCATCATGTCTATGTGTACAGACCCCATTGCCATATGTATGTTGTAATTAACCTTCTTTCTTACAAAATGTGCTATACAGGCATACCCCACTTTTAAGTACACAATGGGGTTTATTTACTATAGCTGGAAAGTGCAAAATCAGGCGTATTGTAATGTTATTTGTGAATGAGAAAAATATAAAAAATGGCTTAGAATTACATTAATGTGTTAAAGCTTATATAAGATGTTAGTGATTAGGTTTAGATCTATTTAAAAGAGAAGTATGGGAATGCTTTTTTTTATTTTAGAATCATACTTACCTGGGCGGATGCAGCATCTGTCCCCTGCCAGCTCTAATGTCCCGTACACACGGTCGGATATTCCGATGGTAAAAGTCCAATCGGATTATGTTGTCAGAAAATCCGATCGTGTGGGGGCTCTAGCGGGCTTTTTCCGTCGGATTTTCTGACAGAATAAATTTGAGAGCAGGATCTAAAATTTTCCGACAACAAAATCCAATCAGACTTTTTCCAATCGTGTGTAGAGAATTCCGACGCACAAAGTGCCACGCATGCTCAGAAGAAATTTGGAGACGAAAGCTATTGGCTACTGGCCTCTACGTAGTCCCGTCGTACGTTATGTACGTCACCTCGTTCGCAACGATCGGTTTTTCCGATTTCCCGACAACTTTGTGCGAGTTTCAGACAAAATCCGTCGGAAAAAAATCAGACGGATTTTGTGGTCGGAATGTCCGACCGTGTGTACAAGGCATTAGGCTGATAACCGAGTGATCAAACACAGCCGATCACTCGGTTCTCAAAGCTCCCTGAGCGGAGATCTGGTGACTGTCAGTCACTGCTGTCTGCTTTGCCCCCCCCCCTCACTCACTGGAGAGCTGGGACTGTGGAAGGGACAAGAGTGGCCAGCTTAGGCTCTCAGCAGGTCGCTGCTGAGAGGCTGAGCCAGGTCTCAGTCTAGGCTTGTGGGAGGATCCTGACTATATGGTCACGATCCTTCCCGAGCCCGGACCGGCTCTGTTATGTCAGCTGATGGCTTCAGCCTGCCATCTGCTGAAAACGGGGCACAGGAGTGCAGAACCTACTGCACTCCTGTGATCCACAGTAGAAATGCAGCCAAACAAGCTTTGGCTGTACTTTTCCTTTAATAAGTTAAAAAATCAGGTAAGCTTGTCCAGTCTGTTTTTTAGATTTTATTTCTCTATGCTTCTGTTAATCTTTTTTTTTCCGGCTGTTGCAGGGCAAGACCCTGACCCCAGATGAAATACTTACGGCATATTATGGAGATGAAGTATCCTTGCGCCAATACCGTGCCTCCATGCGTCAGATCGTCAGTGCCAACGCCAACATGGATTTCCTTAATTTGACACGCAATGATCCTGTACGTCACTTTGACTCTGAGAGGGTCAGACAGGGCAACAGCCTCTTGCTGCGGGCCAGGGAGGAGCTGTTGAGCTACTTGAGCGCCAAGGAATATGAAGGTGCAAGGGAGATACTGGGACAGATACTGCATTCACTGCAGGTATTTTATTCTACTTATGGACAATAAAAAAAATTAAAGTGGTTTGTAAACCCTTACATATACCCAGTGAAGGGACTATCCTCAGGTGATACACAGAGAGATAAAACAAATCCTCCTACATATACGTTGTACCTGTTTATCTGCTGAAAAAGGAGGCAGAGAGCTGAACTTACACTCTGCAGAGTTCAGTGAGGAGAGCTCTGAGAGCTGATTGGAGGGAAGGGACACATCTCCTTCACACAGCACACAGGAACAGAGCGAAAGCTGTCAACCATCTGGAGCTCTCTCACCTGTCACCATTTTTCTCTTGTTGTCAGGAATACTTGCCAGAAGTGAAAAGCAGCAGAAAGAAATTATAATGAGTGCTTTTAATTGAGACAAGTTCACACTATAGAGGGATATTCTTTGATCAAATTTTATATCTGGGGTTTACAACCACTTCTCTGAAATCTCTTCTTTTAACTTTGCCCCCCTCCCCCCCAGTGAACTGAAATAGCATTGCTCTAGTTCAGGGGTCTCCAAACTATGACCCTCCAGTTGTTCCGGAACTACAATTCCCATCATGCCTAGTCATGTCTGTGAATGTCAGAGTTTTACAATGCCTCATGGGATGTGTAGTTCCGCAAAAAGCTGGAGGGCCGTAGTTTGGAGATCCCTGCTCTAGTTAAATATCTAAAACACGTGTCTAAAAAACACAAACAAAACAAAAAAAAAAAAAAAAAGTAATAACAACTTTCTTTTTAGTTTTGGATAGAGTGGAGAGGGATTAGAACACCTGTCAGGTTTTTATGGAAGGAGCACAGCAGTTTTGTGTATATATATTTTTGTGGTTATCTTGTATTCAGATACTCATAATTGCTGCTGTACAGTTATACACAATTTTATATATTCACATTTTGCACTAAGCGCAGTTTTTTGTTTTAAAATAGGTTTTTATTGCTGTCTGTACTCCCGATAGTGAGATTCATCCTCTCTATTTGCCTTATTTATCATTATCACCAAAAGTGAAAGTAAAAGAAAAACACAAATTTTGGGTTGTCCTCAGAACAGTAATAGAGGGGAAATCTTCCAATGTAGACACTAGTTATGGTGACCTGGTGACAACAAGGTATTCCCTCACTTTGGAGAGATTTCCTCATAACTCTTGTTTTGGCTATGGGACAGGAAGTGATGGGAAATCTCCCCAATGGCACAAATTAAACTGAAAGCTGTTAAAACCCTCCCTTAGGCCCCTTTCACACTGGGGCGTTTTTCCGGCCCCATTCAGTCCAGTGTGAAAGCCGGCGGGCTTTCACACTGGATCGGTGCGCTAGCAGGACGACAAAAAAAGTCCTGCTAGCAGCATCTTTGGAGCGGTATAGGAGCGGTGTATTCACCGCTCCTACCCATTGATTTGAATGGGAAACCGCGGTAATACCGCGGCAATACCGCCGCAAAGCGCCGCTACGACGGCACTCTGCGGGGGGTCTTTTACCCTTTTTCGGCCGCTCGCAGGGGGTAAAACCGCACGGCGAGCAGCCAAATACCGCAGCTAAAACGACGGTAAAGCAGCGCTAAATATATCGCTGCTTTACCGTCACCGCGGCTCCCGCCCCAGTGTGAAAGGGGCTTTACTCTATCCATAATGAAAAAAAAAATAATGTTTTTCCTTTTAGTTCTACTTTAAGTGAACTTTCAAGTTATTGTTTAGCTTATCTTTCATGTAATTTCTCTGTACTGTTCTTGCAGGATTTCTACAGTCATACTAATTGGGTGGAACTAGGAAACACAGACATCCATCCTGACCTGGCCACCCCGGGGAGAGACATCTCTTCTCTTGCTGGAGGTATAAGACATCATCTTACATTGCATCAACCTGTGACTTAACTCTATATCCCTATATCTAATCGATCAGAGTGTCAATAAGTATCAATTCTCTGGATGTCTATAATGGCAAAATTCTCTGAAATTTTCAGTCTACCCTCAAATAATATTTGAGTTTTTGGTAGGTGCTGCATTGTTAAACCATCTGAAGTTTTCTTCTATCTTAAGCCCCATACACACGCGCGGATTATCCGAGGACCAGGTCCGTTGGATCATGTCCATCGTACTTTGTCCGATGTTGGTTTTGCGTACACACGGTCGGACAAAGTTGTCGGAAAATCCAATCATTCTGAACGTGGTGACGTTTGTTGCCTACGACGGGACTACGTAGAGGCTAGTAGCCAATAGCTTTGGTCTTGTAATGTGATCCAAGCATGCGTAGCACTTTGTCCGTCGGAATTCGCTACACACGATCGGATTTGGTGTGATCGGACTTTGTTGTCAAAAAATCTATCCAGCAGGAGATAGGACTTTGTCCGTCAGACAATCCGATGGAAACTGTCCGATGGTGCCTATACACTGTCGGAATTTCCGACAACATTGTCTGATAGGACAGAATCCATCGGAAAATCCGACCGTGTGTATGGGGCTTTACAGTATATACAGCGGGTAAAATTGAACACGTCACCATATTTTTGGTAAATCAATTTCTAAAGGTGCTATTGACATGACATTTTCACCAATCACCACATGTTGGTAACAACTCATGCAATCCATACATACAAAGAAACCAAAACAAATACATTCATGAATTAAGTTATGTGTAATAAAAATGGAATGACATAGGGAAAAAGTATTAACTGAAATTTATTTAATACTTCGTAAAAAATCCTTTGTTGGTAATGACAACTTCAAGATGCCTCCCATTCTTCCACTCCAAACAGTCTTCAAATCTTGAAGGTTCTGTGGGCCTCTTCTATGAACTCTGATCGTTAGTTCTTTACATAGATTTTCTATTGGATTCAAGTCAGGTGACCAGTGTTGGTCATCTTACTTTAAAAAAGTAATTAGTTAAGTTACAAATTACTTCTCCCAAAAAGTAATTGCGTTAGTAACTCAGTTACTACATTGGAAAAGTAATTAGTTACGCAGCAAAGTAACTGACTTTTTTTTTAAATATTCTATACGTGAAACTAAGGGGGGTCTAGTATTACTGTAACAAGGGGCGCATTTATTATTATTGTTATATATCGTGTAACCAAGGGGCTGCTCTATTATTACTCTAACCAAGGGGCATATCTGTTATAGCGTGTAAGCAAGTGGCGGGTCTATTATTATTATATGGTGTAAGGGGTGGATGGCTACAGAAGAGGGCGAATGTTAAATTAATGGGCAGAGCTCGATATATAACAATAATAATAAATGCGCCCCTTGGTTACAGTAATACTAGACCCGCCCCTTACTTACACGATAGACGCCCCTTGCAGAGTAGCACGAGCATCAGGAGCGCGCGGCATCGCCTCGTACAATTACATGTTAACTGCGCCTGCGCGGTGTAGAGTTCACTCAGAGCTGTTTAGGTTCGGCAATTTTTGGAAGCTCCGTAGTCCTTCGTACTGCACAAGCCCTGCGCCTGTGCAGTACAGGGGGTCCTTATCTGGCAGGACACCGGAATTACACTACTGCCATCTAGTGGCGGTAGATGTAATTGGGGTAACTAAGCCAAAGTAATGGGAACTGAGTTACCATAAGGGGAAAAGTAATCAGTTAGATTACTCGTTACCCTCTAAAGTAACTGTGTTAGGTAACTCAGTTTTTTTAACTCAGTTACTTACATCACTGCAGGTGACTGGCTGGGCCATTTTAGCAGCTTTATTTTCTTTCTTTGAAACCAATTAGGAGTTTACTTGGCTTTGTGTTTGGGATCATTGTCTTGCTGAAATGTCCACCCTTGTTTCATCTTCATCATCCTGGTAGATGGCAGCAGATTTTTATTAAGAATGTCCTTTTTCCATTCATCCTTCCTTCAGTTTGCCAGTACCGTATGCTGAAAAACAGCCCCACACCATGATGTTCCTACCTCCAAACTTCACTGTTGGTATGGGGGTGTTTTTGGGGTGACGTGCCATGCCATTTGCCCTCCAAAAATGGTGTGTATTATGGCATCCAAAGAGTTCAATTTTGGTCTCATCTGACGAGACTATATTCTCTCCCAGTATTTCACATGCTTGTCTAAATGTTGTGCAGTAATGAACTTCAACATGCTTTTTCTTCAGCAGTGGAGTCTTGCATGGTGAGCGTGCTTACAGGACATGGCAGTTGAGTGCATTACTTGTTGTTTTCTTTGAAACAATTGTTCCTGTTAATTCCAAGTCTTTCTGAAGCTCTCCACAAGTGGCCCTTGCCTCTTGTATAACTCTTCTGATAAGTATTTTCACTCCTCTGTCAAAAATCTTGCGAGGAGCACCTGGTCGTGGCCAGTTTATGATGAAATTATGTTATTTCCACTTCCAGATTATGGCCCCAACAGTGCTCACTGGAACATTCAGAAGTTTAGTAATCCTTCTGTAACCATCAGTATGTTTTGCAACAATAAGGTTACACAGGTCTTGAGAGAGCTCTTTGCTTTTACCCATCATTAGATGTTTCTTGTGTGACACCCTGGTACTTTTTATAGGTCAGTAAAACATCTTTTTAGAGGCCATCAGTTCAGACTGAACCAGCTGATATTAATTTGCGCTAACAAGGGGTAGGATTGATTTCTAATTACTGATAGATTTCAGCTGGTTTTCCATGTCTTTTTGCACCTCCCTTTCTTCATGTGTTCAATACTTTTTCCCTGTGTCATTCCATTTTATTATACATTACTTAATTTCTTTTTTTTTTTTCAAAACTCTTTATTCCAAATTTTTCCTTACATAATAATTTACATTATACATTTTTATATAGTTTTACATTTCTTTATATAATACAAATTATAGTTACATTTGCTCCTCTCTTTCATTCCTTCCTCTCTCACCCTCTATGGTCACTTAATACTATATTTTCAGATATTCCTCTATCCACTGTTAGCCATGTTCTATTCCATTTTGCCCATATATTTTCATACCTTCGTCCGTTTCCCCTTTGTTCGTACATTATTTTTTCATAGGGTAGGACCTGGTTTACTGCTCTCACCCATTGGGTTACTGTCGGGGGATATGGCTGAATCCATTTTTCTATTATTTGTTTTCTTGTCAGAAACAGTACCTCCCTTAACCACTTTAAGACCAGCCTCGTTTTGGATTTTAGGTGTTTACATGTTTAAAACTGTTTTTTTTGCTAGAAAAAAACTTAGAACCCCCAAACATTATATATTGTTTTTTTTCTAACACCCTAGAGAATAAAATGGTGGTCGTTGCAATACTTTTTTTTACACCGTATTTGCGCAGCGGTCTTGCAAGCGCACTTTTTTTGGAAAAAATGCACTTTTTTGAATAAAAAAATAAGACAACAGTAAAGTTAGTCCAATTTTTTTATATATTGTGAAAGATAATGTTACGCCGAGTAAATTGATACCTAACATGTCACGCTTCAAAATTGCGCCCGCTCGTGGAATGGCATCAAACTTTTACCCTCAAAAATCTCCATAGGCGACGTTTAAAAAATTCTACAGGTTGCATATTTTGTGTTACAGAGGAGGTCTATGGCTATAATTATTGCTCTCGCTCTACTGATCGCGGCGATACCTCACATGTGTGGTTTGACCACCGTTTTCATATGCGGGCGCTACTCACGTATGCGTTCGCTTCTGCGCACGAGCTCGTCGGGACGGGGCGCTTTAAAAAAATTTTTTTTTGTTTTTCTTATTTTTTTTTCTTGATTTTATTTATTTTTGCACTGTTTTTTAAAAAAAAAATTATTGGCTCACTTTTATTCCTATTACAAGGAATGTAAACATTCCTTGTAATAGAAAAAAGCATGACAGGTCCTCTTAAATATGAGATCTGGGGTCAAAAAGTCCTCAGATCTCATATTTGGACTTCAATGAAAAAAAAAAAAAAAAAAAAAAATGTAATTTCTAAAATTAACATTTGTAAATTCCTCTTTAAGAGGTATGGGCGGAAGTGACGTTTTTGACGTCGCTTCCGCCCTCCTATGGTATAGAGATGAGTGGCGGCCATCTTAGCGTCACTCATCTCTAGACACAGGAGGAGAACGGACCCGATCGCCTCCGCCGCTGCCGACGGTTCCGGTAAGCGGCGGGAGGGGGGGGCACCTCTCCCGCCGCCGATAACGGTGATCTCGCGGCGAATCCGCCACGATGACCACCATTATCGGACAGCCGACCGGCGCCTGAAGAGATGGATACCTCGGTTATGGCAGCAGCTGCTGCCGTTACCGAAATATCCCTCTTCAAAAAAGGGACGTACATCGTCGTGCGCCGGTCGGAAAGTGGTTAAGAAGGTATTATTATCTCTATTATCTCTCTCTTCCCTCAATATCCCCAACAAACATAATTCCATCGTAGCTATAAAAGGTTTATTCAGGACTTTTCCTATTTTCCTAGCTACTTGTTGCCAATATTTTCCTATTTTGCCACAGTACCACATTACATGAAGAAAGTCTGCTCCCCCCTGCCCACATCTAGTACATCTTGGTTCAGTCATCCTCCCCATTTTGTGCAATCTATTTGGAGCCAAGTACGTCTGATGTATTATATTCATCTGTATTATCCTGTTATTCATTGCAGGGGATACCTTCCAATGGGAGTTGCAGGCTTCATCCCATTCATGATCGCTCATGTCTGGGATAGCCTCCTGCCACTTATCCCTTATTTTCAATGGTTCGCCTTCTATTTTCTTCTGTAACAGGTGTGTGTAAATCTTTGCTATCAATCCCTTAGGTCCCTGTGATCTCAGGATGCCTATAAGGGGATATTTAGATATTTTTAATTCCTCTCTTCTAAACTGTGTCTGTAGCACCTGCCTCAGCTGAAGGTATCTGTAAAACTGTTTACTCAATAAATTATATTGTTTACATAGGTTTTCATAGGTTAGTATCACATTTTTGTCATATAGCTGACCAAAAGTTATTATCTTATTCTGCTTCCAAAATTTACTATCCTCAAAGGCTTCCAGTTGTTCAAACTTTGGGTTGTTCCAAAGCGCAGTTTCTGTTGGGATTCCAACAAATCCCGTCAGTTTCTTAGCCTCTCTCCATACTGTCCTTGCCACTTTCAAAAGGGGGATTTTTACTCCCACTCTCCTCAGATCTTTTAATTCTAATCCCGTCATTAAATCATCTATTTGCATTTTACTAAGGAGATATTCCTCTATCCTTGTTATTTTTTCCTGTCCTACCCATGATCTTAGATGTTTCAATTGCCCTGCCAAATAATATAAATATAAATCCGGGAGGGCCAGTCCAGCTTCTGTCTTTGGTCTTTGTAGTTTATTAAATTTTAATTGACATCTTCCATATGCCCAAATGAACCGAGTCATCTGCGAGTTTAATTTTTTAAATATCTGTTTTGGTATTTTTACTGGGGAGTGTGCAAATACATATAAACACTTGGGTAATATAATAGATTTTATCAGGTGAATTCTGCCTGCCATTGATATTGGTAGCTTTATCCATATTTCCAATTTTCTCTTCACATGTTCTACTAGTGGGAGTATATTAGCTTCCATCTCGTCTTCATGTTTCAACGTAATATTTACTCCTAAATATTTAAAAACTTCAACTATTTTTAATGGGGTCTGAGCTCTCCTTTCATTACCTGTTCCCAAAGGCATCAGTGCGGATTTTTGCCAATTTATTTTTAACCCTGAGAACCTCCCGTATGTTTCTATTATTCTCATTGCTTCCGTCAGAGATGCTTGCGCATCTCCCATATATAATATAATATCGTCCGCATATAAGCCTATGTGTTCGTTTTTTTCCCCTACTTTAATCCCTTTATATTTATCTGATTGTCTGAATCTATTTGCCAGTGCCTCAATTGCCAGAGCAAATAATTGCGGTGACATTGGGCAGCCCTGTCTTGTTCCTCTATATAGTTTTATTGTGGGGGATAATATACCATTTATTAG
Organism: Lithobates sylvaticus; assembly: GCA_028564925.1. Taxonomy (NCBI): domain Eukaryota; kingdom Metazoa; phylum Chordata; class Amphibia; order Anura; family Ranidae; genus Lithobates; species Lithobates sylvaticus. The sequence goes on along the minus strand of CM053033.1, from coordinate 186,347,568 downwards.
CAAATTGGAGCATGGTTGTTTATAGATTATTCTCACCCATTTTCTAAATTTTTCCCCAAATCCATTCCTTTCCAGGACTGTCTGCAGAAATTCCCATTCTATAGAATCAAATGCCTTGGCTGTATCCAGCGATGCCAAGGCACTTGTTTCCGGGATAAACTCTCTCATTTGTGTCATAAATTGCGTCCTTCTAATATTAATTAATGTGGATTTCCCTGGCATAAAGCCAGTTTGATCCTCCGCTATTATAGACAAGATTACCTGATTGAGCCTTTTGGCAAGCACTTTTGCCAGTACTTTGTAATCTATATTTAATAATGATATTGGCCTATACGACCCACACTCAGTTCTGTCTTTGTCTGGTTTTGGTATCAATATGACTGTAGCATCATACATGGAAACAGGCATTTCTCCCCTTTGGAACGCCTCTCCATACATTTTGGTCATAACTGGTACCATAATCTCTGCATATCGCTGGTACATTTCCAGTGGTATGCCATCTGGCCCTGGAGACTTACCCTTTCCCAGAGAGAAGATAGCGTCTCGTACTTCCTCTTCCTCTATGTCCCTCTCTAACTCCTCTTTTTGTTCCTCTGTTAATTTAAGGAAGTCCAAATCCTTCAGGTATTCCTCTATCTCTTCTCGTGTACAGGTCAGTGTTGATGTATACATGTTAATATAGTATTTTTGGAATGTCTCAAGTATCTCATCTAATGTGTTTACTATCTCCCTTTTTTCATTTTTCACCTCTGATATTGCTAGTGATGGGGTTTGTCGTTTTATCATAAAGTTCAGCATCTTATTAGATTGTTGTCCTTGTTCAAAGTTTTTTTGTGCATATTGGAGTTTCTTACGCTTAGTGTTAATTATTAATTGGTTCTTATATTGCCGTGATGAGGCTGCCCATCTTATTTGGTTTATGTTTGAGGGGTCCCCTATAAACCTATTTTCTGCCTGTGCACATAATTGTTCCATTTCCTCCTCTTCCTGTCTGTTAGTACGTTTAATGTATGATATTGTTGATCTTGTTATCCCCCTCAAGTATGCCTTAAATGTGTCCCAGAGTACTCCATCTATTTTCCTGTTGCCATGTGCTTCCAGGAACATTCCCATTTGCTCTGGAATTCTATCATTTAATCCTATCTGGGTTAACCATTGAGCCTGTATCCTATAACCCGGTCTTATTCTTTTTGGGCCTATTTTTTAGCTCAAAGGTTAATCCAGAATGGTCAGACACCCCTCTTGTCATGTACGCCACAGACCGAACCATTGGCAGGATCTTTTCGTTCCCCATTACCATATCTATTCTAGACATGCGCCCTCTCCCTGGTGCATGCCATGAATAAGCCCGGGTCCCAGGGTTTCTGATCCTCCACAAGTCAGCCCATCCTACTTCATTCATAAATTTCTCCAACACCTTCGGCCCTTCCCCTCCTTTATGCTTACTTCTTCCGAACCTGTCTAATTTTGGGTCTAAACACATGTTGAAATCTCCCATACATACGACATGTGCCTCTGGGTATTCTGACATAAATATCACTGCCTCTTTCAGTACTCGCATTGTAGCTGGGGGGGGGGGGGGGGGTTATAAATCCCCATGATTACAACAGGCATTGCATGCACCAACGCAAAGACAAAAACATATCTTCCATCGGGATCTCTTTTTTCTCTAATACACTCCCATGTTACCCCTCGGTGGACCAAAAGAGAAACCCCTCTTGAGTATGTAGTATGACATGAGTGGCTTGACCATTGTATCCAAGGTTTTTCTAGATACTTCAATCTCTCTTTAGTCATATGTGTTTCTTGGATACAAATGATCTTTGCCTGCACTTTGTTAATTTCTGAAAAAACCTGTGTTAGTTTTAATTGCGTTCCCATACCTCTCACATTCCATGACAGAAATGTGTGCTGATTACTCATATTTATTGTATTTTATTTTAGCCATTATTCCCCCGAAAAATAAAAGAAGAGGAAAAAAATCCTATGTCCCTTTTTCCTTTCCGTGACCATTTTCTTTTCTACCTCTCTCCTCTCATTCATCCATTCCATTCATCCATATCATTTTTTTTAGGGCATTACCAACATATTGCATTTTTGCTCTTATATAGGTAATTTATTTCGATTTCAGCCTGTCTGCTCCTACCCTTTTCCCGCTTAATCGGGAATATGAGGGGCGAGGGGGGAGCCGCCAAGGAGGGGGGAGCCGCCAAGGAGGGGGAGCCGCCAAGGAGGGGGGAGGAGGAGGCATCCCCCCTTTCACCCTCTACCTCCCTTTTAAAAAAAAAAAAAAAAAAAAGGGAACACCGAACAGCAAAAAAAAAAAAAAAGATTTTTCTTGTTCTCTCCTTTCCTCCACTTCCCTCCCTCCACCCTTCCCTTCCTCCTTCCTTGTGCACAACTCTATTATCTCATCTACTCACTCCCCATCCCTCCCCCTTCCCCCATTTATTTGTGTTTATAGTGTTTATAATGTGTCTCTTTACCTTACCCTAGCCTTCCCTTATTATTGTGTTTTTGAAAAAAAGAAAAAAAAAAAAAAAAAGGGAAAAGAGAAAGATTTCCTCTCTCTCCTCCCTCTCTTCCCTTTATAACTAGTGCTTATTTCAATGTGTTTCGCTGTGATTTTAGCTCCATTTTCCTATTTATACACACCCCATCACCCTCCATTTACCCCCCCTCCTCCCCATCCCTCCCGCACCCCTATCAAATAAACACACAAATAAACATTTATATTTTACCTTTCCCCATTTCTCCCCTCAAAAAAAAAAAAAAAAAAAAAAAAAGAAGGGGGAAAAAAAAAGAAGAAAAAGGCAAAGTACAAGAAAAAAAAAGAAGAGAGAGAAAAAAAAAAAAAAAAAAAAAACAAAACACACCAAAAAAGAAGGAAAACCAAATCAATAAATTATTAAAACTTCTTCCTTTAACCTAAGGAAAGAAGAAAAAAAAAAAAGAAAAAAAAAAAAAAAGGGGAAATAAAAAGCAAATATAAAGTAGGGAGAGTGTCCTTCTCATCCCCCCTCCTCCGCCCCCCCCCCCCCCCCTAAGTCCCGATCTTCTTGGTGTCTCTTATCCTTTCAGGGCTTCTCTGTTTCTCCTATCGAGGCATAGGCTTGATTATTCCCAGCCAGTCTTTAGCTTGTTCTGGTGTGCTGAAAAACAAAGTCTTTCCCCCTTCCTCCACTCTCAATCGTGCTGGGTATGCCATAGAATATTCAATTCCTGCCTCTCTCATTTTTCGTTTTATTTCATAAAATGTTGCCCGTTGTTTTTGCAGCTCCAGAGAGAAGTCTGGAAATATTGATATTTTGCTATTTTCATAGCGAATCTCTCCTTTTTGTCTTGCTTTCCGCAGAATTGTGTCTCTGTCTCTGCAGTTTAGTAGAAGTGCCAACAGGGGTCTAGGGGGAAACCCTGGTTTAGGTGTTACTGCCGGGACCCTATGCGCTCTCTCCACTGCATATGCTGCTGATACCTCCATATCTGGGAATACATTTTTCAGCCATTTTTCTATAAATTCACCAGGATTAAACCATTCTGCCTTTTCTGGTAAACCGACTATTCTTAGGTTATTGCGGCGCATACGGTTCTCAAAATCATCAGATTTTTGATGCCACAGGGTAATCTGTTTTTCTATCGTAGCTATCTTTTTAGGCATAGGGGTAACAGTATCTTCCAATAAAGCAGTCCTATTTTCCACTTCCATCATTCTCTCTCTTATACTCTGCATATCATGCCTGATCAGTCCTATATCATTTATAATCTCATCCATTTTACCTGTTTAGGCTGTATTACTCGAGTGGATGGCCTCCATTATCTGGGAGTTCATCTGTTCCAGGGTCAGTTTGGGATGTTTCTCCTGTTTTTCTGCTGCTTTCCCGGACTGCGGCTGGGGCGTGTTAAGCTTCTGGGTTCCCAGCGCTGATGGTCCACCACTTTAATTCTTTAAGACGATCGGCCGCCGACTGCTTACTATTGCTCATCGCACCAAGCGATCGTTTTCACGGGTTTCACGGGTTTAAACTCTCGGTAGCAAAAGCCGATCAGGGTTCCATAGGAGACTCGGGCACCACCAAGCGTTCGGTTTCGCAGACTTAGGGTCTCGGTAGCAGGGACTATTCAGGATACTGTCGGAGACTCAGGCTGATCTCAAACCTCCCGCTGTTCACATCCGAACGCCGCGTCCGACCGTCACATCCGGTCGCGTCGGCGGAAGCGGAAGTCAGGCCCCTTTACTTAATTTCTAAACATATTTGTTTTGATTTCTTTATGTGTGGATTGCATAGGTTGTTATCGACATGTGACAATTTCATGTCAATAGCACCTTTATAAATACAGTATCTCACAAAAGTGACTACACCCCTCACATTTTTGTAAATATTTTATTATCTACAACACTGAAGAAATTACACTTTGCTACAATGTAAAATAGTGAGTGTATAACAGTGTAAATTTGCTGTCCCCTCAAAATAACTCAACACACAGCCATTAATGTCTAAACCGCTGGCAACAAAAGTGAGTACACCCCTAAGTGAAAATGTCCAATTTGGGCCCAATTAGCCATTTTCCCTCTCCGGTGTCATGTTACTCGTTAGTGTTACAAGGTCTCAGGTGTGAATGGGGAGCAGGTGTGTTAAATTTGGTGTTATTGCTCTCACTCTGTCATACTGGTCACTGGAAGTTCAACATGGCACCTCTCTGAGAATCTGAAAAAATTATTGTTGTTTTACATAAAGATGGCCTAGGCCAGTGATGGCGAACCTTGGCACCCCAGATGCTTTGAAACTACATTTCCCATGATGCGCATGCACTCTGCAGTGTGTTTGAGCATCATGGGAAATGTAGTTCCAAAACATCTGGGGTGCCAAGGTTCGCCGTCACTGGCCTAGGCCATCTTTATGTAAAACAACAATCATTTTTTCAGATTCTCAGAGAGGTGCCATGTTCATGTTCAGGTGCCTATACATAGACTTGCATTGTTAGAAGAAGCAGTAAATTATAGCCATTGTGTAGTACTGCATCGCAGGAAAAGAAAAAGAACCTGTGTGTAGAATGAGCTAATATGGCTGCTTCCATGTACATATATAATTACAAACTATATGTAGGAGAAAAAGGGCTTTTAAAACATTAAAGGAGAACATTAAAGGAGAAGTACAACCAAAGCTCGTTTGGATGTACTCCTCCTATTTATCACAGTTTGTTCTGCACTCTTGTAAACCGACTTCACAGGGCTGGTCCAGGCTTGGGCAAGATTGCAACAATGAAGTCTAGATCCGCCCACATCCCTGAACCGCCATCTGGCTCAGCCTCTCAGCAAGCCGCTGAGAGCCTGAGCCAGCTGCTCCCACCCCTTACAAAGCCCAGCGCTCCAGTGAGCGCGGGGGGGGGGGGGTCAGAGCAGAGAGCGGTGACTGACAGTCACCTGCTCACTGCTCACGGAGCCCTAAGAACCGAGCGATCAGCAGTGTCTGATCGATCGGTTCTCAGTGTTAGAGCCGACATGGATATCGACATGCAGCATCTGTAAGTAAGTATACTTGTGAAAAAAAAATCCCATATAGATTGATCACAATCATCCAAATAAAATAAATAAGACATTTCTTAAAGGTATTCTATTCTCTTCTACTCCTTTTATTGAGTGTCCCTTAAGCCATTTATGCTCCCCTGTCTCTCCCTACTCTTACTAAACTTACTCTCTCTTCTTCGATGCTCAGTCTCTGATCAGACATGTACAGATTGCACTGTCTCTTGCCAGAATAACATTGTAGCAGCCATCCAAAAGAGACATCTCCTGACATCTGGATACTATGGAGAGACACCAGAGAAGCCACAAGGTAGGTTTTATGTTGTTACATTTTTAAAACATGCTATGCCTTAAAGTAGTTACAAACCTCTGAAATGAAAAATGAACAAATCATATCCTTCTATAGTGTGTATCTGCCATAATCCAAAGTTTCTAATGTGATTTCTGCATGTGTCCAGGGGGATGGGGAGGGGAACTCCAGCACACAGCCTGTGATTGACAGTCTCGGCTCTGAATTGTGTGTTCCCATTCCCTCCACAAAGGTCTCAGATTATACTAATTGCTCTTCTGTAAGCTGTGCTGTGTATGATGGCCCCCTGCCTCTGGAAGCTCAGAAATCCTGTGTAAACTGTACACTTTGAATGGCTCTGGAGAACAGATGCCTGCGGATAAACAGGTACAGCTTATGTGGGAAGATTTGTTTAATCTCTGTGTATCTCATGAGGCTAGTTACTTCACTGGGTATACAGGGCCTTGAAAAAGTATTCATACCCCTTGAAATATATCATGAAATATATCAAATTTTTTCATGTCACAACCAAAAACGTAAATGTATTTTATTGAGATTTTATGTGATAGACCAACACAAAGTGTGAAGTGGAAGGAAAATGATAAATGGTTTTCAAAACGTTTTACAAATAAATATGTGAAAAGTGTGGTGTGCATTTGTATTCAGCCCCCGCCCCCCCCCCCCCCAGTCAATACTTTGTAGAACCACCTTTCGCTGTAATTACAGCTGCAAGTCTTTTTGGGGAGGTCTCTACCAGAGACATTTTTGCTCATTCTTCTTTGCAAAATAGCTCAAGCTCTGTCAGATTGGATAGAGAGCGTCTGTGAACAGCAATTTTCAAGTCTTGCCACAGATTCCCAATTAGATTTAGGTCTGGATTTAGATTTTGTCATTTTAACACATGAATATGCTTTGATCTAAACCATTTCATTGTAGGTCTGGCTGTATGTTTAGGGTCGTTGTCCTGCTGGAAGGTGAACATGTTTTCTTCTAATATTTCCCTATATTTGGCTCCATCTATCTTCCCATCAACTCTGACCAGCTTCCCTCTCCCTGCTGAAGAAAAGCATACCCACAACATGATGCTGCCACCACCATGTTTCACGGTGGGGATGGTGTGTTCAGGGTGATGTGCAGTGTTAGTTTTCTGCCAAACATAGCGTTGTGCTTTTAGGCCAAAAAGTAAAATTTTTGTCTCATCTGACCAGAGCACCTTCTTCCACGTGTTTGCTGTGCCCCCCACATAGCTTCTTGCAAACTGCAAACGGGACTTCTCATGGCTCTCTTTCAACAATGGCTTTCTTCTTGCCACTCTTCCATAAAGGCCAGATTTGTGGAGTGCACAACTGATAGTTGTCCTGTGGACAGATGCTCCTCCAAAGTTACCATGGGCCTCTTGGCTGCTTCTCTGATTAATGCTCTCCTTGCCAGGCCTGTCGGTTTAGGTGGACGGCCATGTCTTGGTAGATTTACAGTTGTGCCATACTCTTTCCATTTTCGGGTTGATGAATTCAAGCAAATTCAAAGCTTGGGATATTTTTTTATTACCTAACCTTGCTTTAAATTTCTCCACAACTTTATCCCTGACCTGTCTGATGTGTTCCTTGGCCTTCATGATGCTGTTTATTCACTAAGGTTCTCTACGAAACCTCTGAGGGCCTCACAGAACAGCTGTATTTATACTGAGATTAAATTAAACACAGGTGTACTCTATTTACTAATTAGGTGACTTCTGAAAGCAATTGGTTCCCCTAGATTTTAGTTAGGGGTATCAGAGTAAAGGGGGCTGAATTCAAATGCACGCCACACTTTTCGAATATTTATTTGGAAAAAATTTGAAAACCATTCATGATTTTCCTTCCACTTCACAATTATGTGCCACTTTGTGTTGGTCTATCACATAAAATACCAATACATTTACGTTTTTGGTGACAAAATGTGGAAAATTTCAAGGGGTGTGAATACTTTTTTAAGGCACTCTACGTAAGGGTCCACAATCACTTTACCCCTGGCAACATGTATGGCTGGGGCTCTGGATTTGATTCATGGTTAAAGAAGGTCACTTGCATTTATACAGGGTGTGTGGCTCCAGTGAGGCGGCCTGTAACACAAAAAAGGGTACCCCCTAGATTGGAATCCAGGTATAGCAAAGTCTAATGAGAGCACTTTTTCAATGAATTAGGAGTCCAAAAATCTTTAATGCTGGTTTTAGTTCATAAAAAAAGACATAAAACATCTAACATGTTTTAGGATCTCCCCCTTTTTCAAGGCTGCAAAGCTGATATAAGGGTACTTATAACAATACTATGCTAATCAAATCACAATACAATGTAACCAAAATCCTAATAATCAGGAAAAACATAAAAAAAAATGATAATATGAATTTAGCATCAGTAAATAAGCACTGGTAGTTTTTGTCTTATGCCGCGTACACACGATCGGAATTCTCGTTGGAAAAAGCTCTGATGGTTTTCCCGACGGAATTCCACTCAAACTGTCTTGCCTACACACGGTCACACCAAATTCTGACCATCAAGAACGTGGTGACGTACAACACTACAACGAGCCGAGAAAAAATGAAGTTCAATGCTTCCGAGCATGCGTCGAATTGTTTCCGGGCATGTGTAGGAATTTTGCGCATTGGAATTGCTACAGACGATCGGAATTTCCGATAGAAACCTTTTCCGTCGGAAAAATCGAGAACATGCTCTCAATTTTTTGCTGTCGGGAATTCGGCGAGCAAAAATCCGATTGAGCCTACAAACGGTCCTATTTTCCGATGAAAAGCTCTCATCAGTCTTTTGCTGGCCGAAATTCCGATCGTGTGTACGCGGCATTAGAGTTCCCAGAGCAATAAAATAAAATTTTTCATACTGGGTGGGTTTCCAAAATACTTATGCTGTACATTGGATTGTCTTGCTCCAATAGGAAGAGTAGTACTTGGCAATGGAGGAATAAAGGGAACGACTTGGGCAAATTTGATGTTGCTGCAGTTTTGTCCACAGTGGGAAATCTTTGTTTCACTCATTGTACTGCTTAGGTTAAATTTGCTTGAGCAAAAACAACTCAATCTTTTTTTTTTACTTAAAGTTTGTGATTTTTTAATTTCTATCTCTATAGAGGAGAACAGGGCTTTGACAGGTCCGTCTCTGCACAGTAGCCTGCTCTCCTCCAATGATCAAACTTGTCCAGACACCACCCCACCCGGCACAACTGTTTACTGGGAAGACCAGTGTTCTGCTGTTTCTCCTCCCCCAGCTCTCCAAAATCCTTAATCAAATATATATACATATATATATATATATATATATATATTTATATATATATATATATATATATATATATATATATACACAAATGTTTTGCCTTTCATTTTGATTTTAAACAGAATGGGTTGTTTTACAAGGTTAGGGTTTTCATGTACTTTAACAGAAGCCCTAGCTGGAACGCTGTTGTCTTTCATTACACAGCTTGGAGGAGCTTTCTACTTTGGAAAAGTATCCACCCTAAACCGGACATTGTTTTTTTTTGGGCAATAGAGTTTTGGATGAGCTTTAGGTTTTGTGTGTCTGAAAGAGTTCACACTTTAATCTTTCTTCCATCTGCAACAGGAAAATGCAGTCACGGCGGTCCCTTTGACTACAGCAAAGAGCTCAGTGCAAAAGGAGGGATCAACAAGGACACAGCCATGCCTATGTTCTCCCCCCACCACTTTCTGCACCAACAGGCAGCTCAGCTTGCCCTGAAAGCCTCTATTAAGTTTCTGAGCGAGCTGAGAAAAGAGGTGACTGACAATATTATGCTCAGGTGAGTGGAGGTGACCGTTATGACAAAACATTTTATTTCCAAAGAGGTTAAACCCAAATACTTTCTCTTAGTGAAAATGTAACTTCCTGCCCTCCCACTCCAATGCTCTGTGTTGGCAGAGCTGAGTGATAGCCACACCTCTCAAGCACAAGTGTCATTACACTTGTATTGCAAAGAAGGAAAGGGGGAGTTTATGATCAAGAACACACTCTTAACAAGAGTTAAACCTGCTGACAATGTTGTTATAGATGTTTATGCTTTGCTGTCCGGTGACAACCACACCCCACTTCTTGGATGGGCATCACAAGGATGGTAAATAAGGGAAAATCTCCTCAGCGGGGTCACATGAAACAATAACTTTTTCACTCTATGCAAAACTAAAAAATGTCCCGGATTTAGGCCTGAACTATTAAGACAAGAGGATTGAATTGAGTTTATCTATAGGTGAATAGCCAAGTCAAATACATGAATACATTTTATCTATAACATTGTACAGACTGACTTCACAGCTTTCTGTATCGCTTTACAGCTTTCTGTTCTCATAAACCCATATTTTATTCACACGCAGAGATTTCTCCAGATTCCTGGAATCTTTTGATTTTATGTACTGTAGATGATGATATATTTAAAGTCTTTGCAATTTTACATTGAGGAACATTATTATGAAAATGTTTAACAATTTTTAAATGCAGCTTTTCACAGGTTGTTGAACCTCTGCCCGTGTTTACTTCTGAGACACTCTGAGGCTGGGTTCACATATGTGCAAACTGGCTGCGTTTTTTTACCGCAGCCAATTCGCATGACACGCGAGTGTGACTGTCTCTCTATGGAGCCGTTCACACATGTTCAGTGCAAATTTCAAAAGGGTCCTATGCGTTTTTGGGTCTGGTTCAGGTGCAAATTCAGGTCAACATTCAAACCTGAATTGCACCTAAACCGGTGAACAGGAATGCACTGGACACCAGGCTGGAAACCACAGCTGGGTTCACATATGTGAACCCAGCCTAACCCAGCCTAACTCTCTAAGATGCCCTTTTCATATACAATCATGTTACTGAAATGTTGCCAATAAAAATAATTATTTGCAAAATGTGCTTCCTTGTTAGCACCATTTACTTTGCTAGCTTTATGTTGCCTTGTCCCAAAAAATTTTTGGGACGCGTTGCTGCCAATAATTAAAAAATTACCTATTTTCAATTTAAATATTTGATATGTTTTCTATTTTTTATTGTGAATAAAATATGGGTTTATAAGATTTGAAAATCATTGCATTTTGTTTTTATGCAGATTTTACACAACGTCCTTTTTTTAGAATTTATGCTGTATATTTACACAGATAAACATATGTGCACGCATTGAATTATTGCTTTTAGGGTTACACCGATACCCTTTTTTTTTACCGGCGACTATGAGTACAGATACCTTTGCGGTGCGATTTGAGCCCATACAAAATGAATGGGCTCAAATCGCACTGCAAAGAATTGCATGTGATTTGAGCAGGAATCCAGTGCGATTCCTGTCCGAATCTCATGCAGTTTTCCACACCACTGCTGTCTGAACTCAGGCTAAAATAACTGTGGCACCACATACTATCCGAAGAGGAATCTCACCACATTTCTGTTCAAATTTGTTAAAATTTGATGGGATTCTTGGCAGTGCGATTTGAGCCAATTAATTTAGTATGGGCTAAAATTGCAGCAAAGGTATTGGTTTCGGGTATCAGAGCATTTTCACACCTCCCTAAACCCCATCCAAGTTAATCTGCAATACATTTTTAAAAAAGGCAACCCTAGTCTGTTTCTGAGCCTGAGGAGTGGAAGCTGCTGTCTGTCTGGCTGCTGTCATGCCAGCAGGAATAGAACCCGGGACACAAACTAGTCGCCCTTGCTGGGTGAGCGCTATAATAGAAACCAAATACAATAACATTTGTGAGGTTACATCTGTTGTGCGTATTTCATATGTTTTTTTATAAATTTTAAGGATTGGCCTATCCAAGTCTTAGTTAAAGATGAACTTATATGGACTAAGATGTGTAAATTTCTTATATATCTTTGAGACTCCATTGGCAAAAATCTCTCTGTCATAGTTCCCTAAAACTTAAGAATTTTTCCACCTCTGTTGTTGCATTCTACAAAATATAACATAAATTCAAAAATTGGAGGAACGGGAGTCCATCACAATGGCTTTGGTAGGTGTAAAGGTCCGGGACCTAAAAGCTTGCAGGTATCGTCAGTAGAGTATCCAATAGAAAAAAGAGGCTGTTAGCTTGTTCACTCCAGCATCTATAAAAAAAAAAAAACTCTGAAATGACAGCTTTGGGTGGTGTGACCCTTTAAATATAATTGCAATCTTTTTGTTCTTACAGACTGCTGGGTGTTTCTGCTTTTCCTGCTCTGAGCTTTGTCCTGGACACCACTGGTAGTATGGGGGAGGAAATCACGTCAGCTCGTCTACAATCCCGTCTTATCATCCAACGCCAAAGGGACACACTGCTACAGCCCGACTACTACATCCTTGTACCCTTCCATGACCCAGGTACATCCATTCTTCCATCCATCCAATCCAATACATCCATCTCATAGTCCCCTATAGAGTTTTGGACAATAAAGCAATATTTTTTTTTAAATTTACAAAATGATTTTTTGCGTAGCAAATTCTTTACTGACATTCATGCAAGTGAGATTTGTCAACATTCGTCCTGTATTTTACAGTCACATTTATCCTATTTATAATAGGGTCAATGTGCAGCAGGTGAACAGCTATGGAATCTCAATTGCAGCAGGCTAAGTGGCACCCTCTGTGCCTAGGAGGTGGTGCCAGCAAGGGAGGGGGACATAGGTGTGTGCAGTGCAGCCAACTGCATTAGGGTGTGCACCCCAAAGCTCAAACACACAAGTGCAGTAGAGCAGTGGATGGTGTCAGTAGAGCAGTGGACATGGCAATAGAGCAGTGGACATGGCAGTAGAGCAGTGGAGGGTGTCAGTAGAGCAATGGATGGTGTCGGTAGAGCAATGGATGGTGTCGGTAGAGCAATGGATGGTGTCTGTAGAGCAGTGGAGGGTGTCGGTAGAGCAGTGGACGGTGTCCATAGAGCAGTGGATGGTGTCAGTAGGGATGAAATTTGTGTCAATAGTTTTTTGTTTTTATTACTTTATTTTGTTATTCAATTTTTTACAATTTTTTTTTTTCTATAATATTCTTTTTTTATTATTTGTTTTTTACAATTTGTTAGGAGCCCCAATAAGGGGCTTTGGTGAAATAGCGGAGAAAGGGAGTGAGGACAGAGATTCCCCATTAACTTTCTCTGTAGCCTCAGCTGCCAAGAGGGTAGGGGTGTTCAGCAGGGGGCATCTGAATCGCACAGAGTCATTAGGGTGTGCCCAGACACACCCAGCACACCTTGTGTACTTGCCTATGGAGGGGGATTATGTACACCCTACTTACCGCCAATTTTAACCAATACCAAATACCCAGATAGCAAGGATATCTTTCCACAAATTTGTGGCAGTGTTGAATTGTAAGTCTGTTAACTTGCTGCAGATTTTCACTGGCAAGTTGTACACTTGCAGAGCACTTGAAGCACAAGTTCTAGTTGATGCTTTTCCAATTTGTATCAAATTTGCATTGCAAGTGTCTAGCAAGAGCAAAGTTGAGTCTACAGTACAGCAAGAGCTCTGCAAGTCTACAGCATGACAATTCAGCCACAGTGACCCCCTGTGGTGGGATGACTATTGCACAACATAACTGAACCAGAACTTGCAGCAGACTTGCAGAATGTTTGCAAAGAAAGTTGATCTGAAGTCAATGCAAAAGTCAAGGCAATGCGGACTTGCTGCAACTGTGCAACAAACTTGTGAAGCCTGAAGGTCTAGCAATAGCTTAGCAAGTCATTTTCAATCTTGCAGCTGAATTGCTTGCTATCTGGGTATGGTCAGTGATTTCACAGGGAAATCATTCACCAAAGTTCTATGGGCATTTAAAACTGTGCTAGTGGCAGGAACTCCATCAGTGTTCAAGCCGGTGTCAGTCTTTTTATTTACACATAAAGAAACTAGTTAGGGATACAAGGGGTGCCTTAAACCAGCCCACCAGGGAGGGCGACCACCTTCTTTCTGCCCCTACTGAAAGGTAGTTGTACATAACTTCCATACCTTCTCGTATGGCACCCCTTCCTGGGCTGGTATCAGCAAAACAGGGGGGATAAATATAAAATAAGATAGGTATTAATGACATAACTAATTTCTGATCATTCAGCAATTATTCCTGTAGACTTGTTGAAAGGTGAAATCAGGCTCTCCTATATTTAGGCTTTGGCCCAGTGCACAAGACAAGTGACCCGAATGAGTTCTTAAAAATTCTGGACAGTCTACAGGCTTTGGGAGGGGGAGATGAGCCAGAGATGTGTTTATCAGCTCTGCAGGTATGTACTTCTTCTTTTTAACCCATCTCCACTGTTCCCATCACTGTTTAAAAGGAAGCTATACCCTCTCCCCTCTTCCCCCTTTCTTCCTTACTTTCTCTCCCTGTTCTCTGCTCTTCTTTATGATGTGTTAAATGTTTGAGTTTTTCATTGAGGCCCCTTTTTGCCAAATGATCACATCCTGGTACTGGGGGTTATTTACTAAAGCTGGAGAGTGCAAAATCTGGTGCAGTTCTGCACAGAACCAATCAGCTTCCAGGTTTTATTGCCAAAGCTTAATTGAACAAGCGGAAGTTAGAAGCTGATTGGCTACTATGCACATCTGCACCAGATTCTGAGTTCTCCAGTTTTAGCAAATCTCCCCCATTGTGTACCCTTACCCGTATATATTCCTCTACCTCTCAAGATGTACTGTATTGGCATACTGTTGTTACCAAATACTTATTTGTGTTTACATACCTACACATCCCTGTGCTGTAGATTGTTTTATTGTCTTAGCGAAAATGTTAATTAAAATATATTCAGCTTAAAAGGAAACTGTAATGCCCCGTACACACGTTCGGAAATTCAGACGGAAAATGTCAGATCGGACCATGTTGTCGGAAAATCCGCCTGTGTGTGGGCTCCATCGGACTTTTGAGATCCTGCTCTCAAATTTTCCGACAACAAAATCCGATTGGACTTTTTCCGATCGTTTGTAGAGAACTCCGACGGACAAAGTGCCACGCATGCTCAGATCAAATTACGAGACCAAAGCTATTGGCTAATAGCCTCTACGTAGTTACGTCGTACGCAATGAGCATAACCACGGTCAGAATGATTGCATTTTCCGACAACTTTGTCCGACCGTGTGTATGCAACACCAGTGTCGGACAAAATCCGTCGGAAAAAATACGTCGGATTTTGTGGTCGGAATTTCCGACCGTGTGTACGGGGCATAATGGTTGACTGTAATTTTCTTTTTTTTTCTATACTTATACTTTTGAAAAGCTATTTATTCAGGACAAAGGATGTCCAGAGTACTATGGATATAGAGAGAGCAGCAAAAGTTGCCTTTTTTTCAGGCGTGGGAACAGAGGAAGATGTCACGGCTTTGACTCAGTTACTTGTACATTTTAGCTTGAGCTAAAGAGTTCTGCATACAATGGGCCTTCTACCACAAAGGAGTCACAGGAAAATTGGATAAGTTGAAAAGAAGACTAAAGCTTTACCTGTTTTCTGCATAACAATCCATACACTGGCAAATGACTCCCTACTGTACAGGCACACAAACCAAACATTTGGCCTTTCCTCAACATCTGTATTGTTTAAATGTCCTGTATATTCTGGATTAAACCTTCCCTGACTGTACACTATGAGATTTGTACTGTGACGTTAAAAATGGTTTTGAAAACAAGTGAAAAATATATACCTGCTTATATATACTATATTTCCTTTATTCTCCTCAGCTAGCCCTGATCAACACTCCTCCCCACTCTGAGATCTTTGTCTTTACGGACGCCTCCTCTAAGGACGCTCATCTCAGAAGTTCAGTGGAGGCTTTGATACAAGAGAAGAAGATCAAGGTGAGTTTATTTTTATTTTTATAATCTTTATTTAGAATTTCCTTTTTTTTTTCACAGTCAATCAATCAAGTATAAAAAAATAAAACAGTATACACAGACATTTACTTATATCTTTCAATATTTACATTCTATTTATTCCCCCCCCCTCCCCACTTTTGCATTAATCTCTAGAAGGCAGTTGATTTGTGAATTCTTTACGTATCTGTCTGGGCCTTGTCCCCCCCTGTTTACCGTGTAATCTCCTCAACGTATCTCCAAGTATTTTTAAACTCTTTCCATGCTGCCCATTTGTCCTTTCGCCCTCCAACTACTTTATTTTCATTTCCCCTGTCATCTAGGCATTCCAGCGTTTCTATTTCACTCACTTGAAATATCCAATCCCGTATTTTGGGGCTCTCACGTTCCCACCATTTTTTTGGGATTAAATTTTTCGCTACATTTAGCAAAATGGGAACTAAAGGGGTTTTGTATTGCTTAACGGGATACTCTGTCCCGTGAAACAAACATGTCCATGGATCTTCTGTTATTTCCTCACTGGTGACTATCTTTATTAGTTGTAGGACCTCCCTCCAGTATTTTTTTTAATGGGACACTCCCACCATATATGCGCCATTGTTCCCACTACCTTACACCCGCGCCAGCACTTTGAAGATTAGTCTGTTGAAAATCTACTTAGTTTGTCTGGTGTCGCGTACCATCTTGTGAGGCACTTATAGTTTGTCTTGGTCATCTTATTGTCCACCGCCGAACTGTGTAGTAGTTTTAGTTAGTTAGTTTAGATCAAGGTGAGTTGAAAGGGATTAAGTGTTTTAAACTTGAATCCAATGTTGTAAATTGCTTTCAGTTTTACTTAGAACTTATTTTTTCAGCAGTGTGTCTAAAAATCACTAATTGTCTTTTCCTGCGAGCACAATCAATGCAAAGTATACAACAAGACCTATGTAAAAACAAAGGACTTTAAATGTGTTGCCAGGAAAACATAAAAAACACTATATGAACCCAAAGTATAAATAAAAGATTATTTTTATTGAAAAAAATGCAATAAAAAAAAAAAAACCTCATAAAAGAGAGCTTATGGCCATAAAATGTAAGCCGTAAGACGATCAATAGACCTTATACAACTACAAATATTAATGAGTGTCCAATAGATTGTATGCATTTTATGGATTCATTGCTTCTTCAGGAGTAAAACACATAGTAGGTCAGTCTAATGCTTACAGTTTTTATTTCAGCTACAAAAGTGACAAAATTGTCATCATGTATACAAAGGGTTACTAAACCCACAACAGCAAAATCTGTATCTGCAGTAAAGCATGCTTGTTATACTCACTGAGGAACCTAAGGGGTTAATACTCTGCATTGTGTAAAAAGGCTGTTTGATCCTATTTACTCTGATCCTCCCCTTCTTCCACAGTCCCCAATCCATCTCCTGATAGTACAGAGCCTTGTGGGCAAACTGCACATGCTCAGTTTGGTGTGTATTGCTAGAGAGTTTTTTGTTCCTGGGAAAGTGCATGTGATCAGCACAGGGCCAATCAGCACTGTCCAGACAGAGGGTCAGGGGTCCTGCAGCCTCATAGGACAATCAGGGAGAATGAAAACTCCCCCTACAAGCTTTAACCACACACCAATAGAATTCACAAGATTGATATATATTGCTGAGGAGAGAAAGTATCTGGTGCCAAATATCTATCAGGTATAGCTCCGATGTAGCCTCAGTCCAATACATATAGATTATTATAATTAAGCAATGCAAAGCTTCAGTGATTATGTTCAAATTCCAGTAGTTCATAGCAATCCATCACTTTTTTAAACTTTTACCCATTTGGAGCAGTCAGAACCACAACAGAAGAATTCTGATTGATGTTGGTTTCAGCCTCTTGCAGTTGGCTTTTTGTCAACCTTTTTGAAGATGCAATTTGTAAACTTGTAATTCAGAGGTGAACATTTGTAAGTAGACAAAGCTGGAATATTCTTCATGTCTTTGTAGGTATCTTTCCTGATCACAGAAGACCCATCTCGGACTACTTTGAAGAGAAGCAAGAGGGAAGTGTTGAGCCCGGATAGATTTGACCTGTATACTGACCTTGCTTCTACTTCTGGGGGCCAGGTTGTCTTCACAACAAACAGCGACATCGGAGAGGCTTCTGAGATCATCACAGATTCAGCCCACTTTGATGTGGTGAGGGAAGGTTTTTGTGGGTTAGTAAGGGTGTGGCTTATGCATTTTGAAGTCATTATTCTTCAGCTTAGTTTGAAGTCACGTATAACTTAATTAACCACTTCATCTATCGTACTTTATACTCCAGGGCAGTTTTTACATTTCCACTATGGGCCTGTTGATTCGGCAAAAGCTTTGTCATTTCTTAAAGAGGAAGTAAATTTCCTATGCTGACCTTTACTTATAGGTAAGCCTATCATAAGGCTGATCTATAGGTAGTGAAAATATCCTATAAACGTGTACTGTTTAGGAAATATTTACATTACATGCAGCCAGTGACATCACTGGCACATGCGCTCTGAAGGAACGGTCACGGATGCTGTTCCTTCCGAGCCCCGTGCCGTCAACGGCATGCGCGGGAGACGGAGTGACATCATAACAGAGCCGGTCAATCACAGCACCGGAGCCCGCAAACCCGGAAGAAACTCTGGGAAAGATGTCAGCCGTCTCAGCGGTGTTCAGGTGCCACTGCAACAGCTTCATTCTAAGGTAAGTATTTCATAATGAGCTGGTGTGCGATGCGTACTGGCTCATTATGCCTTTGTCTTACAGTTTTTTTTATTTTTTATTGGGCTTACAACCTCTTTAAGATAACATATGTAGCGGTCACACTTCACCAAGTGTGCGCTATATGTGAAAATTTAGTTTTTCTCAGAATTGTAAAGGAGTTCTGAGGGTTAATTGTACAGGATTTACTTTGGCATCAGTCTGGCTGGGCTGTACTAAGGTTCCGCCTGGTCATGGGTGCGGTGAGACACCCATGACAGGCCGAGAATCAGGCCTGGTTGGATGTCTTAGGTACCAATCTTTCCCAGAGCCAATCAGTGGGTGCGTCTGGCCCTGCTGCGTAGTCTGGGAAGGGGTATTTAAAGGTGCTGAAGTCACGTGTTCAGGGTTCGGCTGCAGCTTTAGGTTCCTGTTTCTGGTCCTGGTTGCCCTGTGAGGGGCCCCGGGCCTAGGAGCATTTGCCGTCCCGCAAGTATGGTCAATCCGACCAACCCCAGAGACCCTCATGGTCTGGGGCAGGGATCCGTCTGTTCCCGAGTCTCGGAACTGGCTAGTCCGAGGCCCAGTAACTGAAGGAGGATTCAAAGGCGTCCCGGTGTGCTCTCGGTATTGGAGGGACACGGCAACTCGTACAAGTGACCAGGGGAGGACTCTTCGGAGGAGGGCCAACAAGCTGGCTGCTCAGTAAGAGCCTGGGAGCTGAGTTGTATGAACAAAGAACCCACACTTCCACAGTGTCGCCAAAGGAGACAGAGAGAGTTCCAGGTACTGTGAGAAAGGTTCCTACTTATCTTTAGTTACAATGTAGTCTGTGGCAGAGACTTTGCAAAGTTTCCGGATCACATGTTGGCTGTTAGATCTGTGGCTAGAGGTTTATCCGGCAGTGAAGCACCCAGCTGCGAATGGCTACTCTCTGGGTTGATTTGAGACATTCAGTGGATGTCAGCAGTTCAAAGTGCCTGAGTTTGTCACCCGTGCCCTCTATTCCCATCAAACACTATGTTATGTTGGATGTTACCACTGCTAAATAAAAACCTTGAAAAGGACTTTTATGTGTCAGCATCTGAAGTCGTTGGGTACTAACCCTGGGAACCCCTAGACAATCACCAACAAGCCACGAGGAGGTAACTGGTAAGCCCAAAATAGTCAAGGCCGCCTCTCAGGGGGTTATGACTGCTACACATATGTATCACACACATTGATATTTGGGGACAAACTACAATTTCTTTTGGAAATTTTTGCAATGTTTTGCAATAAAAATATTTTATTCTTGTCTTTTTTTGATTGCTGTTGCTGTTTAATCATATTGGTATCTTTCCAATCCTGTAGATCACACTCTTATATAAGCAAAGCTCTGAAAAAGGTGCACCTACGAACACATTTCTGGTGGATGAATTCATATACAATGTCACCCTATTTATAAATGGAAATGTCAAAAGATTTCAGATTTTTGACCCTAAAGGTAAAAAAATGTATATCTGTTTTAGGAAAGCCTTAATGTTTATGTAAACGCTAATAATGTAATTTTCTTATTTACTCCCTTTCAGTTTGTTAAATATACCACTGAAAGAATTCATATATGTTCAAAGTGCATTGATCCTGCCAGAAGACTTGTGAGCTGATGACTTTCTGTGTTCCGTGTCTCTGCTGACTTATCGGCATTGTTCCCAGTAGTGATGGGCTCGGGCGTGTTTGGGATCCCACCTGCCCGATCCCGCCAGGAAGCTGACACTGCACACCGCTAATCACAGGCAGTGAAAAATTTGCTGCTCTGTGCAGCTGGGGACCGGGAAATGTCTCACTGCCTGTAATTAGCCATGTCCAGCGTCGGCTTCCTGGCGGGATCGGACAGGTGGGATCCTGAACACGCCCGATCCCATTCCTAGTTCCCAGCTATTTCAATAGACGAAAGAAAATCTAGACTAACACACGTTCTGCCCTAGAGTAACAAAACTGTCCCACCATATCAGGGAAATTTTGTATAAAACTCAGCCAACTATAACTATATGAAAGACTAACGAAAATCAGGGGGGAAAGCTAATTTGATAAAAAATCAAAAACTGTCTAAGAATAAAAGAATAGACAGTGCTGACCCTTTTTATGCATCTCAATCAGTGCTCACAACTGTAATGTGTGCAATGTCATATTAGCTTTTTCAGAAATAATCTATATAAAGTGCCCTGTGCAATCTACCCTAATCTAAATGATTGATAAAAAAAAAATCACAAACCCATTCAAAATTCATCAAATACAATATCTGCAAAGAATATTAATAAAAATAATGAAAAGTATTATAAATCTCAAATCAATATACATTAAAGTGCCCTGTGCAATATATAACACACACACACATATATATATATATATATATATATATATATATATATATATATATAAAACATACAAAAAAAAATCAGTGAACATCAATGCAAAAACAATTCATATGTGCCAAATTTCACAATAATAATTTGATCAATAAGTTTGAAAAGTCCCAAATGCCACCGGAAGGGAAGGAAATAGTGATTTCTTCAATCTGCACCTCCATGTGTGCTCAAAAAACACCCAGTGTAATCCACCACAAGTACTAGATGAACTCACTAGAACTTATTGCTGGTAAAATTATAAACATATAATTATAATTATATATTATAAAAATATTTTTTGCACATATTGTATTTGTTGAATTTTGTATAGGTTTGTGATTTTTTTATTAATGATTTGGATTGGGGTAGATTGCACAGGGCACTTTATATAGATTATTTCTGAATGTTTTACGGCAGCTAATATGACATTGCTCACATTGCACTTGTAAAGCACTGATTGAGATGCATAAACGGGTCAGCGCTGTCCATTCTTTTTTTCTTAGACTGTCCCACCATAGATAAAGGGAAGGTATAACTGGCAGGATCAACAGTTAAAAATTAAATTCTGGAAAATAAAAACCACTGCAGCCATCACAACCAGAGGGATTAGGCCGTTGTCTTTTCACATACTTCTCAACTTTTCAAGATGAGAAAGATGGACACTTTCTAGCACATAGTATGTAGGTAAAGAGCACATCCATGCCACACTGCCAATTACATGGACCATGAAACATTAATTCACTACTTTTATTTGCAGTATAACACATTTCGCAGTTAAACAATAATACTGTTAAAAAAATAAATAAAAAAAATGTTTTATGAAGATCTATACATCAGACCAAATTGGGGGGGGGGGGGGGGACTGAGGAGGAAAGAGGGACAGATAGATTTAGTTTAAAATGAGGGACAGTCTCTAAAATGTAGGGCTGTTGGTAGCTATGTTTTCATCAATTTTACAGCCAGGCTTCTCTTGTTTCTACTAGGCCAAGAACAAAATGGCCACAAAGCATCTCATGGCAAATTTACTCGAGTGTTTCTCCAAGATCCTTTGAAAGTGGGCAACTGGAGCATTTATATGGAAACTACTGGGCCTCATAGCATACGTGTACAAGGTGAAGAGCCATCATTTATTAAAAACTAACAAAAGAGTGGATGAAAACAATGGGGCTGATTTACCAAGCATTTGCGCCGTGAGTTGCGGGGTACGCCGGCGCGCAACGGCCGTTTTCGTATTCACAAAGCATTTGTGCCTGTAACACAGCGCAATTCCCCATTTACTATTATCTTGCCGCCGCATGGGCGGCCACGATCTGTGCGCCACTATAGACCTGGTGCAAGCATTCTTCAACTCAGAAAATAAAAGAAGCTGGAAGTGGCAATATTATGGGGGTGATGTGGGTGATGTGAGGAAGTATAGATATGACTGTCCAAGTAACAAATATGCCCAAAATAGAAAGGAAAATTAACTTTCTCTGAGCAGGCTTGCTGCGCCTGCAAATACACTTGGAACTACGTGAGTTCAATTTATGTACTGCGCATGTGCAAGCGACATTTGCGCCCGTTCAAGTGCTCTGGTTCACTGCGCCGGCAATTTCTTAGTAAAAGTTTTTTTTTGCGCTGGTTCACTTCTATGAGTTTTTTTTTAAGGCTTTTTGAACACAGGTCATGTTAGCATTAAGAAAATAAAAAAAATGAATAAAAAAAAATGCGTGGGGGTCCCCTGAAATTCCATACCAGGCCCTTCAGGTTTAAAAATAAAATAAAATAAAAAAAATAAAAAATTGCGTGGGGGCCCCCCTCAAAATCAATACATGACCCTTATCCGAGCACGCAACCTGGCAGGCCGCAGGAAAAGAGGGAGGGACGAGAGAGCACCCCCCCTCCTGAACCATACCAGGCCACATGCCCT
Source organism: Lithobates sylvaticus (assembly GCA_028564925.1). Taxonomy (NCBI): domain Eukaryota; kingdom Metazoa; phylum Chordata; class Amphibia; order Anura; family Ranidae; genus Lithobates; species Lithobates sylvaticus. The sequence goes on along the minus strand of CM053033.1, from coordinate 186,324,963 downwards.
CAACATTGGGAGGGTGCTTTGGGGTCCCCCCCAAGCACCTTGTCCCCATGTTGATGAGGACAAGGGCCTCATCCCCACAACCCTTGCCCGGTGGTTGTGGGGGGTCTGCAGGCGGGGGGGTTTATCGGAATCTGGAAGCCCCCTTTAACAAGGGGACAACCCAGATCCCGGCCTCCCCCACTGTGTGAAATGGTAAGGGGGTCCAAAAGTACCCCTACCATTTCACCAAAAAAAGTGACAAAAGTGTTAAAAATGACAGGAGACAGTCTTTGACAATTCCTTTATTAAAGTCTTCTTTCATCTTCTTTCTTCTGATCTTCTTCCTTTCTTCATCCTTCGGTTTCTTCATCTTCTTCCTCCATATTCTTCTTCCTCCATCTTCTTCTTCCTCCGATCCGCTTCTTCTTGCTCCGGTGTTCTCGTCCGGCATCTTCCTCCACGGCGTCTCTTCTTCGTTATCGGGCCGCTCCGCGCAATGGGAGTCTCCTGCTGTGTGACGCTTCTCTTCTTCTGACAGGTCTTATATAACGGAGGCCGGGGCCACTCGGTGACCCCGCCCCCCTCTGATGCATGGAACCGTGCATATAAGACCTGTCAGAAGAAAAGAAGTGTCACACAGCGGGAGCCTCCCATTGCGCGGAGCGGCCCGATAAAGAAGAAGGGATGCCGTGGAGGAAGATGCCAGACAAGAACACCAGAACAAGAAGAAGCGGATTGGAGGAAGAAGAAGATGGAGGAAGAAGATGAAGAAACCGAAGGATGAAGAAAGGAAGAAGGAAGAAGACCAGAAAAAAGAAGATGAAAGAAGACTTAAATAAAGGAATTGTCATGATTAACATTAAAATAGTTATTCACGATCTGAGAGGACGTCCCTGGGGTGAGCTCCTGCTAAGAGAGAGCACACCCGGAGCTTTACCTGCCCAGCGAACCTACACGGACCCCACCGGGGGCCCTGGACATCCCCCAGACCGCTAGTACATTTCCGGGGACCGCGGGCGCGCCGTTCGCAGAGCTCCGGCCGCCTGTGAGGACAGGCCGCGGCTCCGGCCTACTACAGGGAACGGCGGCCATCTTGCTCCACCCGGGAGCCGTGCCAGGCGCTACCTCCGGCTGTTGTGGGGGTCCTGAGACCGGACCCCCCTCCTAAAGATCACTGGGGACATCCAGCCTGCCACCCGGACCCCGAAATCCCCAAAAATTTGCCACACCAGTCCAGACAGCCAGACCTGGTAAGTGACGGCGGCCATCTTTCTGCACCCAACGGTCTCTCCTGGTCCCAATCCGGCCCCATCCACCCCCAGGAGCACCCTGACCTGGACAATCGAGACCCCCAAAGGGCATACCAAAGGAGCAGCCACCCCCATCTGGCCCCATTCACAGCCACGGCCCTAGCTCCAGAGATTTAGAGTGGCGGCCATCTTGCTGCACCCTGCACGTCTCCTCTGGGCCTAATCCAAGCCTCACTCACCCCCCAAGACATCCTGGCCTTGCAGACTGTGGCCCCTGAAGGAGATACCCACGAGCATTTACCCTCACCAGTACGCGAGCCACAGATACGGCCCCAGAAACCACAAGAGGCGGCCATCTTGCTCCACCCAAGCTGCTGCTAACGTGTATGCTCCTGAGCTCCTATACCTCTCTGAGCACGGACTGATACCTACACAGCCACAAGAATAGCCCTACAGTGTCAGCACCCACCCGCGGTCCCCGTCCGTAATAACCTGCAGAGAAACGTGACCGATGTCTGGCTAAAGAAATGAGCTGCTGAGTTCCGTGACCGCCCGTAGCAGACAGGCTATACTTCAGCCATCGCACATCCCTGAAAAGCATGTCCACGCACAGCTCCCGATCTACTGAGTCCGCGGATCCACAACAAGGCACAATCCAGCGATACCTGCTCCGCACATCCCAGTCTGATCCCCGCACTCCCAAGGACAAGATGGCGCCCGCTCGAAATTCAGGTAAGGGCAAGCCTCCTCCTCCTGCCCAGCCGGCGTCAGACAGCGGCGAGGAATCTGATGACCCCTCGGCCCTTCCAAATGTAATGCCCAGATCTGGCACCTCTACTACCCCGCTTCCAGACTCAGGCCCTGGAGATGTGGCCCCTCAAGCCTCAGGAATAGCACCTAGATCTGAAGCCTCGACCCTTCTGGCGGCCTTCCGGGCGGAGTTTGAGTCCTGGGCGGTCAAAATGGAGACCTCACTCCACAAGGATCTCCAGGCCCTCCAACAGCAGGTCTCTACTAACTAGACTGCGGTATCTGCCCTAACTGACATTCAAGCTGACCATGAAACCCGCATCACATCCCTCGAGCTGGCCTCCAAGGAACACCTGCACCGTATCCGACAACATCAACTACGCATAGAAGACGGGGAAAATAGGAGCCGCAGGAATAATATACGGCTACAAGGCATACCGGAGGCCACGGCGGGTGCGGACTTGAAACCTTCTGTCACAGCCATCCTCAATCTAGTTCTGGGAAGAGAGGCTTCGTCCCCTATTGAAATAGACCGGGTGCACAGAGTGGGGGGGCCAAGGAGGGAACATAATGACCGCCCACGCGATGTCCTCTGCAGGGTTCACTATTTCACCCTTAAAGAAGAACTTATGCGCAAGGCATGGCATTTGGGTCCCGTTGACTTTGACGGTTCTGCTATCCATCTATATCCAGACCTCTCTCGCAACACTCTACACATGCGCCACATGGTCCGCCCACTGCTAGACCTGATACGTCAAGCCGGAGCAACCTACACATGGGGACACCCCTTCAGCATCAAGGTGACCAGAGCCGAGCGTAAATTTGTCTTATCTGACCCTGATCAACTCCCAGCCTTTTTCAGCTTTCTGGAGCAGGACCCAACTGATGTACCGAACTGGCTGGACCCACCAGATGACCGTGCCAGGGTACAAACACGTGACCCTCTCCCACAACGACGCAGGCATCCGAGGCACGGATCACGCTCTATTGACACTAGACCACCTCATCCTACCTCTCCGGAAGATTAATGTAACTCAAAGAAGTTGCTTGAATCCATCTCAACACTCGCCATATGACTAACACCATCCCAATGCTCTGCTTATCTCTTGTCTCCTGGACAGGTTGAATTTTTTTCTTTTTTGGGGGGGTTTTCTCCCTTTCCTCCCATTTTACTTATCTTCTCATCTACTCCACTGGACTACCGCTGGATTGTTACGGTGGGAGACAAGATGACCTGCTACCTATCCTATTGCTTCAAGACGGATGGTCCCCCAAAAAGGCTGGCCTTCTCCCTGCCCTTTGCTAGTGTGCTGTACCTGGCTGGGGTTCGGGAAAGGCTACAAAATGGCGAATTCTTATTGTTTGATTCAGATATGCAACTGCTGAGTTTCTAATATATTTTACAGCACTGGTCTAATCTCTAGGTGTGTGGCGATACTGTCCCACCTGGATACGGGTGGAGGGGCCGACAGATGGACCGACTGGGTCCACGGTCTCTTACCACTATCCACGTGGGCTCCTATAGTTTTCGGCTTAAGGTCTTTCATACACCGACTAGTTCCACCTTAAAATTGTTTCAGGATTGCTAAAAAGATTTGTTTCAGAGGCCCCTTGTTGGGGCCTATAGATAGCATGGGTTGAAAATGTTTGCTACCTCCCCATGATGTTATTTCATGGATCGATATTTCCTTTGTGATGGAAGGATGCTGGGCCTGTATGAAGATACTTCCCCGTGCGGACCACCACCCTTCTCCACAGTTGATCTGATATGTGTTATGTTGTTTAATTGTCTTGTTACACTGATGTGCCTCAGTAAAGCTATACATGCCTGTCCTCCTACTGGGCTCACGGCTCAGATTCTCCACCTCGACCCTCCACCCTCAATAGGCCGGGCACGAACTGTGCCTTTTTACGTGATTTTTCACGTGGTGTCCCGTTTCAAGGGACCCCTTTAGATTTGCTAGGCTCCTTATTTAGGTGTCCTCCCTACCCAGTTTTTGTCCTGGTATATTCTTACCACCTCTCAATTTCCCCCTCCCCTAATCCCCCTCCCCCTCTACTGTCTATAATCTGACTTTCTCTTCATCATTCCACTATGGCCCACACGGTAATATCTCGTCCTCGCTTAAAATGTTGCTCTTACAATGTAAATGGCCTCAATATTGCATCCAAGAGAGGTCAAATCCTCTACCAAATGCATAAACAACAGGTCAACATATTACTGTTACAGGAAACCCATTTTCACACAAACTCCACCCCTTCCTGCTCCAACAGGTATTTTAACCGATGGTTCCACAGTACAAACCCCTTACAGAAAACGAAAGGCGTCTCTATTGCCTTACACAAAACGCTCCCGATTGACCTGATAGATCAGCTCTCGGACCACCACGGAAGGTATATGTTTGTAAAGTTCTCCTTATGGGGCACTAAATTCACTATTGCCAACCTTTACCTACCAAACACTAATCAAATATCGTCTGCTCTGCGGTACATGAGGATCTTGTTAGGATTCGCAGAAGGTAAGCTAATCATAGGCGGGGATTTCAATGCCCCCCTGGATCCACTGTTAGACTCGTCAACCTCTCGCTCATCTATATCCTTTACTAAACTAAGGGCACTCAAACTAGCTATTTACGACCTCCGTTTAATCGACATCTGGAGGGTTCTGTTCCCAACAAATCGCAACTATACCCACTTCTCACAGGTCCATCACTCCTATAGTCATATTGACTACTTCCTCCTGGACCATAGCTGCTTGGATTGGTCACCCGAATGCGAGATAGACTCAATGTTCTGGTCTGACCACTCACCTGTCTATCTAACACTATCAATCCCCTCCACGCCGGTGAGGGAATGGACATGGAGGCTCAATGATTCCCTTCTCACAAACCCTGAATGTTCCCACAAGGTTTCGGAAACCATTTCAAACTTTTTCGTAGATCATGCCTCAGACACTACCTTACTACCCTTACAATGGGAGGCACTTAAAGCTGTCCTACGAGGAATTTTTACTCAGATGGGGACCCGCTTGAAAAAGGCTCGATCAGCCGCAATAACCTCGGCAACTCAAAAGCTGCGGGACCTTGAGACCCAACACAAACGAGCCCCTACAGTGATGACCCTTACAGAGGTCTCAATGGCTCGATCCCAACTCAAGGACCTATACGAGGCCTCAGCTCGTACCTATGCGGACAGACTTGCCTTACATCAGTACCAATTCCGAGACAAATGCGGTAAACCGCTGGCTCGCACCCTGCATCCAAACACATCTTCCACATTCATACCTCATATTCGGGCCCCTTCTGGAGAAATGCTTAGCGAGCCCTCAAAGATATCACAAACATTCTGTGATTTCTATCAAACACTTTACAATCTACCGTCCATTGTCTCTTCTAGCCCAACCCACACTCCCGATCTTGATAGACAGTCCTATATTGAGGAAACTGAGCTCCCTACATTAGATGGCGATACTGTAGAAGAGCTAGAGCAAGTAATTACAGCGGATGAGGTCGTAGGAGCGATAGCGTCCACCCCGTCCGGTAAAAGCCCGGGTCCCGACGGTTTCACCCCTAAATTTTACAAAACATTTGCTCCCATACTGTCCCCCTTCTTGGCTAAGGTGTTCAACTCCCTATCAGAAGGCTCAGCGTTCCCTCCACAAACACTCGAAGCCCACATTACCATTATCCCAAAACCAGATAAGGACCCCACGTTGTGTGCTAATTATAGGCCCATATCATTAATTGGAGTGGACTTAAAAATATACGCCAAAATATTAGCCACTAGATTGCAGCCGCTACTGGGTGGGCTTTGTAAGTGGCCGCGAGGCAAGGGATAACACCCTGAAAACCCTGCTTCTTACCGAATATGCCCGCACCCATGATATCCCTCTATGCCTTTTGACGGTCGATGCTGAAAAAGCATTCGACCGGGTCGACTGGCAATTCCTCCAGATGTCCCTGAAGCAGATAGGCCTGGGCCCCAAAATGCTATCTCGAATTATGTCCCTGTACTCCTCACCCTCCGCTAGAATTCGGGTAAATGGTTCATTGTTGCCTACATTTTCCATTCATAATGGGACGCGACAAGGCTGCCCTCTATCTCCCCTTCTATATGTCCTTGTCATGGAGCACCTGGCAATCGCCTTGCGCAATAACCCCAACATCTCAGGTGTCTCGATAGGCCCCATTCATTCCAAGTTGGCTCTCTTTGCGGATGACCTGTTAATGTTTGTAACTCAACCCCATCTATCCTTACCACATATAATGCGCAAATTCACAAGGTTTGGGAAGCTGAGTAATTTCAAAGTGAACCACACTAAATCAGAAATCCTGAACATTTCACTGCCCCAGGAGGTCCTCCGCCAAGTATCCACTAACTATCCATTTAAAACAGGCTCCACCTCCATCCGTTACCTCGGAATCCAAATACCCACAGAAGGATCCCAACTATTCTCACTAAACTATGTTCCCCTTCTGCTTAGAACCAAGACGGATCTCTCAAACTACACAAAGAAACACCTATCGTGGCTAGGTAGGGTGAATTCCCTGAAAATGGACGTCCTCCCTCGGTTTCTCTATTTGTTCCAAACAATCCCCATTTCCATACCTTCCTGGTTCTTCAAGAAGCTCCGCCAACTATTTTCCTCCTTTATCTGGGGAGGGGCGCGTCCTCGGATACGCTATGAGACTCTCTCGCTCCCCAAGATTCGTGGCGGAGCTGGAGCTCCAGATGCCTCTATATACTATAGAGCAGCAGTGCTCACGCGTATAATTAACTGGTTCCATCATTCCTCCGCCAAGCTGTGGGTACAAATATAAAGCCATATCAATTCAATAGACCTCTGCGCCTTACCGTGGACGCCTACCGAATTCCTGAAAGGAGAGATAGCCCTAAGCGACCTCACCCGACAAACCATACAAATCTGGACCCGAATGAATTCCCCCAAGACCCTATCTCCTCTGAAAGGACCCATGACTCCACTGTTTGGGACCCCGGATTTCCCACCAGCCCTACAGGGAGCAAGCTTTGGACCTTGGTGTAAGGAGAACCACAGACGACTTGCCCAAGTTCTACGTTCAGACTTCTCTCTGACTCACGACGCTACCTCCGGCCCATCTTCTCATGCCTCGACGCATTGGCTGCAGAGGCAACAGGTGATATCCTTCATTCGCACTTTCCCATCTCTACCTGATATACTTGCTGACTTAACAGACTTGGAGAGCATGCTGCTCCAGATCGCCCCCCCTACACGTGTAGTCTCTCAACTATACTCTCTCATACATATGGCTTATAACCCTGACCTTCCCCCATACACACAGGCCTGGAAAGAAGATTTGGGTCACTCCATTTCCCCAGTAGACTGGCAAAAGTGCTTCATTCTGACTCACAAAATATCCTTAGCCTCCAAAGCTCAGGAAAAAGGATTCAAGCTGTTAACCCGTTGGTACAGATGCCCCTCGACTTTACACGTGATAAACCCGGCGCTCCCAGATACCTGCTGGCGTTGCTTGTCATCCAAGGGAACCTTACTCCACATTTGGTGGGAATGCCCCCCTGTGAGGAGGTTCTGGCAAAAGATCCTCGACTTGTACTGCAGACTCATGGCGACCTCAATCACACCCTCTCCTGAGGTAGTTCTGCTATCTTTACTCCCGGGATCGCTTAAATCGGTCAAAAAATACGTTTTGCGTCACTTTTTGGCGGCTGCTAGAACAGTTCTGCCCAGGCACTGGAAGTCGACAGGCATGCCTTCCCTGGGGGACTGGGCAATTGAAGTGGAGCAAATCAATAGGTTGGAATGAATGTTGGCGCAGGAAACGGGTAAAGAGGAACAATTCTCCAAGACCTGGACCTCGTGGTCTATGTTTCGATACTCCTCAGAATTTATTCCATGGGCCACAGAGGACCCTACCGACGCACCTGTGTAACCAGAGTGGAATGCCTCTTAATTTTTACATTCCTTAATGCCTTGACCCCTCTATCCCTATTCTTTCTATCTTTCTCTTCTTTCCCCTGTAAATGTGACAAGATTACCTGACCACCTAACTCACAATCCCTAATCTCACCAGACCGGAACGGTGGCACACACAGAGCTTCCCCCACAGTGAAAACGCGTTCAACATAGTAACAAAAGCCCTAACCTACCTGTATGAGTGGGCACCGCTCGTTGAGCAGATAGTGGTGCTCACACTCCCTGAATAAATCCAGATTAGACGCTGTAGGTATACAGGCATGTTTATCACACTACATCAAGTGAAGCTACTTTACTTCCTAAACCACGAAGATATGTCACCAAAGTTGCAAAGTTGTATTTATATATATATATGTTTATGTGTTCCTGAAGACATGTATGTCCAATGTATATCTTTTCGACCGCTATTTTTCCTATCTCAATAAAATAAGATTGAATTAAATAAAGGAATTGTCAAAGACCGTCTCCTGTCATTTTTAACACTTTTGTCACTTTTTTTTGGTGAAATGGTAGGGGTACTTTTGGACCCCCTTACCATTTCACACAGGGGGGAGGCCGGGATCTGTTGGTCCTTTTGTTAAAGGGGGCTTCCAGATTCTGATAAGCCCCCAGCCCACAGACCCCCACAACCACTGGGCAAGGGTTGTGGGGATGAGGCCCTTGTCCTCATCAACATGGGGACAAGGTGCTTTGGGGGGACCCCAAAGCACCCTCCCAATGTTGAGGGCATGTTGCCTGGTACAGTTCAGGAGGGGGGGCGCTCTCTCGTCCCCCCTCTTTTCCTGCGCCCTGCCAGGTTGCGTGCTCGGATAAGAGTCTGGTATGGATTTTGAGGGGGATCCCCAAGCCATTTTTTATTTATTTTTTGGCGTTGGGGTTCCCCTTAAAATCCATGCCAGACTTGAAGGGCCTGGTATGGATTTTGAGGGGGACCCCCATGCCGTTTTTTTTAAAAATTAAAGTCGCCTGGCCTGGGGGGCGACTTAAAGTCATGTTGTAAGTCGCCCCAAGTCCTGTTGTAAGTTGCCCCGAGCCGTGTTGTAAAGTCACCCCGAGCCGTGTTGTAAAGTCGCCCCAAGTCCTGTTGTAAGTCACCCCAAGTCGCGCTGGACGTCGTGTTGCCCTTGTGTGAATGGACTGTTAATGATAACGGCATGCGCTATTATCAATGGCATACTATTATCGCGGTGCGCCAGTATATGTGTTGCGCTTATGTGTGCGCTGGTTCATACGCTCACTTAATAATTTATCTGGCGCACCAATTATGGTGTGAACCGGCGCAGCGCATTCATTTTAGTAAATCACCCCCAATGTGCAGCCAGTGCACTGCATTGTAGTTTTTCCTTTTAACTTTAAAATATTCAGTATTGAAAAAAATGATAATTATAAAATGCATAGAGACTTGTTAATGTTGTACTTTGGACTTTGCTGACAGTTAAACATTTATTTTTCCTCTCCTGCCATAAGGTCGCAGCTCCTTAGATTTTCTCTATTATTTTGGCACCCCTGTAAACGGGTCTCACCCTGGACTCTACCAACTCAACAACCAGCCGTTGACAGGTAGGCAATGTTACATGGACCTATATGAATTATGGCATTGCCAGTTAAAGGTGCTGCAAACTTTCTATTTTAGACTGGAAATCCAGTTTCTTTGTCCAGTCCTTAAAATATTGCAAGCAATATTTTCAATATACTTCAGAAAGAGTTAAAGGGAAACTCTCATACAAAATTAATTCTGATAACTACCGGTATATGAAATGAATACTTGTAATATTAATAATCAGTAAAAGAATTCCTATTTCTATTTTGCATGCATTGATTTAAAATTCTTTCCACATTTACAAGCAGACCAAGCTTTCCAGCAAGAGTGACAGTGACAAAGGCTGGGACAAACTGTGTAAAATGACCGGGGGTACTTATATGCAGTCAATCTAGTTATTTGAGTAACAGTCACCAATTGTCATGGTATAAAACCCAACAACAGCCCATTTTTTTTTCTTTGAGGGATATACTTGGCAAGAGCTTATGTCAGGTTTTTATTTCTGTCTGTGGCCCCATTGTAAACAAGGAAACAAGGGTTATGATTGTCACTAGGACCGGAAGACACAAAAAGAAACGATAACCTGATAAAGCTTCTAAACCTTCACATATTACTGAAAAGTGTTTTGATGCAGTCTGTATCTCTACTAGAGATATGCCATCACCTTCTCTCCAGACAGGAAGTGAGTATAAATCTCCCAAATGGGAACACATAGCATAATAAACAACCTGACAGAGGTTATGTTCCTTCCGAACCTGAAAAAGAAAATTTGGTTGTATTGGGGCTTTTAATTTGTTTACAATGTTGCTGCAACTGCTCATATAGGCAAACACCATTAAAGTATACTGCGTCTTCTCTGTGCCACCCACAGGTATCCCTGCAGTCCTGGTAGTTGATGTTATTGGCCTCCCAGAATCCGCCAACTTGAGCCATGTTACCCTAACCCCAGTCCATGGCAAGACAAGAATGCTGGAATTGGAATCAACAAATAAGGGGCTCCTGGTGGCACAGGTTGGGGAGATGCCCATTGGGGAATTTAGCCTTGGGGTCAGTGGTACAGATGGCAAAGGACATGAAGTGAAACGTGAGGCTCCACAGAACCTAAGATCAGCAAAATGTATGTTGGAGGTAAGTGTCCTGTTATTGTTGTTAGAAAAGACCACCAACTTGTTTGTATAACTTTATTTTATCATAGCTTTCAATGTCCTTCCCTATGGGATGGATTCAGGGAACATCTGAAGTCTGGCAGACAAGTGTGGAAATGTATAAAACCAGTAGAGAAAGAGTAGAGCAGCTGCTGTGTGTGACTTAAGGCCTGAAGCACAGGCTTACCTGGTTGCATGCATGTTTATACTATGGGAGGGCAACAGGAAGAAGGCCAATCTGGTATCTTTTTCATTGTCTCGGCAACTACTGTCACTGCCACTAAAAATATGGGAGCATCCAAAATTATTATGTATCACCAGGACAGGAATAGAGGCAGAATTTTCCAATGGGGACACCTGTTCCAGTGACAACTGTGTACATAGAGATTTGCTGCAGTTTAGAGATTAATTTACACGTCAAGAAGTAAGGCCCCTTTCACACTGAGGCGTTTTTCAGGCGATACAGTGCTAAAAATAGCGCCCGTATAGCGCCTGAAAAAAGCGTCTCCTTTCACTCAAGTGTGAAAGCCGCTGCAGCGGCGCTTTGCGGGCTGTTTTAACCCTTTTTCGGCCACTAGCGGGGTTTAAAGCTGCCCCGCTAGCGGCCAAATAGCGCCGCTAAAACGACGGTAAAGCGGTGCTAAAAATATTGTCGCTTTACCGCCGACAACGTCCGCACCGCCCCAGCGTGAAAGGGGCCTAACAGGATGTCTCCCCGATAGGACACAGATGGCAAAAAAAATGTAATAACTTTTAAATAGCTGTTTACAACTTTATGAAGTAAACATTTTAAATACAAACAAATGAATACATAATTAAAATAATTAATAATATAAAAAAAATATATATATTTTAAATGTAATACCATTTTATTCAATACTGTAGCTATTTAAAACTTTTATTCATGGCATACCTTATTTTTTCATGGTGGCCATTTTCACTAAGGCAAGATAAATCCATCCACTTCTTGGGACTTTGGCTCCCCTTCCTGGAGCATGTGACAGTGCACATCATCTGAAGGGGAAGGTACTGGTGATGTAGCCTTCCCAAAAGGTGGAGAGAAGAGTGCACCTAAGTGCAGTATTTAATGAAACAGTAATCACACAGTCAAGAGGTTGTTCACATGGGTAAAGAAGGTACGGGCTCTGATAAATTCATCAGCTTCCTGGTAGAATAGCTGCAATGCCACTGCCAAAGAAGAAAGGAGCACGCATGACCATTAGTCACTTTGTGCATGCTCTGAAACACGTTGTTCTTTCCCCCTTCCCACTGATATCACACTCCAATGCCAACACCACGGTCCACACTGTGCTCCATCAAGAGGAATGCCTAGAGTGACAAGGAAGAATGCCGGCATTCTACCGACACATCGCAGCTCCTCCAGTGCAGACCTTCTTTGGCAGTGGCATTGCAGATTTTTTACCGTGAAGCTGATGAATTTATCAGATGAGCCTGAACCTTCTTGCCCCATGTGAGTGACCCCTTGTCTGTGTGATTACAGTTTCATTAAATACTGCACTTAGAGGCGCTCCTCTCTCCTTCTTTTGTTTCGATATACAGAGTTGGCGTCTCTCCTCTGAAGAGCTTTTTGCCCTAAAGTGTTCTGTCCCCCAATTGAGCATTTGTCCATCAGCTTTTCTGGCCAGGACACAGACTTTTACCCACTTGCATATCATGGACTTCTTATGAACTGCTCAAGAACTCCTTTTTTCCCATAGCTTAATCCTAAGTGCTTGCAATTACCCTCCATTGCGATGTAGCTTTCCCAGAATGCATTGAGTGACATCACCAGTGCTTCACTCAACCAGAGGGTTTAAAAACAGTAATTTTTATTATTTTTTTAAATGTTTATTGAAATTTTCACATGCATAGAAGCAAGTATATAACTCAGAGTTCAGTAGCTCTGGTTTACAATTATGAACATAAAAGAGAAAACCAAAAGTTGAACACTAAAAAGGAACTGGGAGGGAAGGGAAGGGGAAGTATATGAACCAGCACAGTAAATATTAATACTTTCAGGAGTGGAGAAAAACAGTAATTTTAAGTAAAAGCAAAAAATGTTTGTTTAACCAAAGATTGTAAGATGATTTCATATCAGCACAGAGTTGGCGGTTAGGGGGACTGCAAGGGTAGTTTGGAATTTTCGTCTGAGTTCAGTATGACACATGGAAGCCGGAAATTAAAAAGGGGATTCACTTCTCTTAATACAGCTGTGTGCTAGGCTTGCACAAAAGCTCTAAAAACAAAAGGCATTTTTTCAGCAAAGCAGTTCATATTAGGCTGTTAAAAAAAATATTTTTTTTGTGCTTGGGTGAAAACATTTAGCAATGTTTTCACCCAAGATTCACAGAACTGTCACTTAAAGTGGAAGTAAACTTACCCATGTTTTCAGCCAAGGAAGCTGCCATCTTTGCCTCGCTTTAATCTTCAACTGACATGATGCTGCACATGTGATCATTTATGACACCATCCATTGGATAATTTTACAGTTTGGTTGGGAGCACAACCAATGTGACAGTTACATTCCCGACACGTGTTTTTTGAAGCTATTAAATCAATGGGTTTACTTCCGCTTTAAGTTTCACAAAATTTTTGCCTAAGATTCCACTAAAAAAATGACATTGAAAAATAGACTCCTAAACAATTATTTTAAGAAAACATTTAATTTGTAAGTAGCAGCACTTGATAATCATTTTGTGTTAAACATTTGAATGAAATCTGCCAGTTTGCTGAAAATGTTTTACTTGGCAAATAACAAGCTCTGTTTTGCAGATGTCCTGTCCTGTTCCTCTGACACCAGAGAATTCACAGATAATGTCAGTGAAGATCACTAACCATGGATCCTCTCATTACTACTGTGTGACCATGAATGGATCTCCATACAACATTTTTAATCACTTCACCACAACTAGGTGAGCTTAGCCTTAGGAAATAGTCAGGTTAAAAAACATAATGGCTTCTGAAAGTAAAGCAGAATTATTCATAACAATCACCAGGGACCAGCCACGCGAAAGTCAACCTCCTCGCGGCTCGGGGGTTAGAGATAGTTTGGCGCGGCGTAGGGGGGGAGGGGGTCACAGCCTGTAGTAGCAGTAGATATATGAAATATTACTGACTGACTGCTAAAGGCTAGCTCCTTGTCCAGGCTGGGAACCCAGTGCCTCCAAAAGAGAGAGGGGAAAGATAGGAGCCAGGCCGCAGTATAGTGTAGTAATTTTACTGTGAAATAAACAGTCAATAAATATACTCACAAGCACTCTGTGAACAAAGGCATATCACTGTATAGAAGATGTGCAGGATCCAAGGTCTGGAGTGTGGCATGGATGGGATGGTGAACTGCTGCAGGTGGGATTCCCATACTGGAGCCAGTGTAAAGATCACTGGTGTCACCACAGACTTCCCTCTTGTAGCACTGCTGAGAAAAACTGTCAAAGGCGGCAGGAGGGTGTCACTTCAAGATGTGCTGGCTCGCTCTGCCCGCTGCCAACCCCCGCTGTGTGGTCCATCTCCCAGCAGGCCACAGACCGGCAGCGGTTTCTGGTCTGCTGTGGTCAGGACCTACCAGAAGTGATCAAAAAAAGAAAACTTGTGAATCGGCGACACTATCATGTTTACCCAAGACTCATTGATGCATGTGGGGGGTGAACGATGGCTGGAGTAGTCTAATCCAGTAGAAGAGCTACTGTAGCTCAGATTGCTGAAAAAGGTAATGCTGTTCCTATTAGAAAGGTGTCAAAAAACACAGTGCATCACAGTTTGTAGTGTATGAGGCTGCAAAGCGGAAAGCTGACCCATATCCACAGCCAAAACACCTACAATGAGCACATGAGCATCAGAACTGGATAACGGAGTAATGGAAGAAGATGGCCTGGTCTGATGAATTTAAGAATGGTTTGAGGAACACAACAACGAGTTTGAGATGTTGACAGTGGAATGTGATGCAAAAACAATTCCACTCCACGGAGGCCCCACCTCACAATTTACAGAATTTAAAGGATCTGCTACTGATGGATTGGTGTCAGATAACACAGCATACCTTCAGAGGTCTTCAAAGGTCTAGTATGCCTTGATGGGTTATAGTGGGTGGTCATAAATTTATGACCGATGGATTGATGTATATGTAAAGTATGTACTTAAAAGGCTTTGCCATTTGTAAGAAGGAATAATCCAGTGCCTGCCAATGCAAGTTTTTGCCATTCCTGCCCCAAGATTTTTATCACTTTGATTTCCGCTTGCAGGGTACAGATGAACTCCAGGGATTCACAAGTGCTGAATATAAATATCAGTGTGCCTAATAGTGTGGAACCTGGTGCAGTGATGACATTGATGGTGGCGGCTGAAGAGTGTGATAGCAATATACCAGCTTGCTTTGCTCACCTCTCTCTAGTGGTGGCTGAAAAGGTTAAGGTAGGTGCAGTCTGCTACTATTCTTTTTTGATAATTATATGATAGACTGACAGCATTTGGATAGAGTCAGGAAGGGTTAAAAATCTTTACTACTCCCTAATGCCACATGATGGAATTTGCTCTCACTCCTGTTCTAGTGAGAATTTGTAACAGATTAAAATTTTTTTCCACTTATTGAACAGAACCCTTGCAATGGTATATTTACAAACCAAAACAAAGCAAATTAGAAAAGTTAATTTTTAAGGTTTTAAAACACATAAAGGAAATTGTATCTGATAGGTCCAAACTCTTTTGAATGAAATCGGAAGAGCAAGATTATGTAGTTGAGGGTAGGAGTAGGATTTTCAAAATAAGAAATCTCATCAATGGAGCCATGAAGAGATCTTAGAATCCATGCAGTCTGTAATGCCGGGTACACACGATCGGAAATTCCGCAAGCAAAACACCGATGAGAGCTTTTGGTCGGAAATTCTGACTGTGTGTATGCTCCATCAGACTTTTGCTGGAATTCCAGCCAGCAAAAGATTGAGAGCATGTTCTCAATTTTTCGGTCAGAAAAAGTTCCGATCGTCTGTAGCAATTCCGAAGCGCAAAATTCCTACGCATGCTCAGAAACAATTCGATGCATGCTCGGAAGCATTGAACTTAATTTTCTCGGCTCCTTGTAGTGTTGTACGTCACCGCGTTCTTGACAGTCGAAAGTTCAGCAAACTTTTGTGTGACTTTGTGTATGCAAGCCAAGTTTGAGCGGAATTCCGTCGGAAAAAACACCCAAGATTTTTCTGACGGAAAATCCGCTTGAAAGTGGGTTATGCGGTGTACCATAACCCATTTGCAGCATATTTTCATAACCAAAGTAACAATGATTGGCCCTCTAAATTCAAAATATATTTTTCTTTGTTTCCTTTTTATACTTTTAACTAGTTATTTCTTCTCTCTTAGGTGTCTCCTGTACATACCCCACCTGTGTGCCCTGAACCATCTTACTTTGGCTCTTGTCCTGAATCTCTATTACCCAGCCTGTGCAAGGACCATCGGTGGAGTGCCAATCTGCTAGTGTTAGATGCTGATGGAATTAAGTTCATTGAGATCCTCAATGGCTCTGGCGTCACCTCCCATGGACCAGATGGAAAATATGAATATGTTAATTTCACATCCAATTGCTGCACACCTGAAGCTGAACTTCTCCTAACAAACTACAGAGACGTGGTTTGGCATTGCTTCTTCCAGGTGCCCCCTCCTGGCATTCAGACAGCCTCAGGACGCCAGCACTATGTATTACTACTACCAATTATATTTGTACTTGTACTTGTACTAGGTGTGTATTTATTTATTAAAAAACATAAGCATGGAATTGTGTCCACAAGGTACCAAGAGGGAACAGACAGCACCATAAAACTGGGCTAGTTGGGTTTACAATCTAGTCTTTTCCCATGGCCTCTAATCATTATGAAAGACTTGTTGAAAAAAAAAAAAAAGCACAAATAATCTAAAGAAAAGCACATTCACTAAGGAATACAGCTTAACTGATGACTCCTATAGAATGACCTGATAGCACTTATCATGTAGCACAAAATAATGGTCATTATGCTATGACTAGTAAATGCAAAATATTTTCTATTGTAGAAAAACTGACGTTAGAGTTGGTCTAGGTGTAGAAGTTACAACTGGTGTCTTGGAAGAAAGGAGATTTTGAGGGGCCAATGACATAGAATTTAAATTGCATTGTTGTATTGACTAAAGGAAGACCATCAGTCTGGTCCCTCAATTATAAAAGAAAACACCCTCTAAGCATTTCCCCCCTCTGCCTCCCTTGCCAGTCTTTTCATAACTTTTGTATAATGTTATGGTGGTCCATACAGTGAAGGGGCAACTTTATTGTATTTACTGCTGGACACACGTGAGGTGTGTCCAGCTTAACATGGATTTGGAGTTTGATGAAAATTTGGGGAGACAGTTGTAATGGACACATGTGCCACACATTTTAAGAGTTGTTTAAAGGATAAGTGCAATTTCAATCCTTTCATCCTGTTGTGCTGCTCCGTCAATAAGTATTCCACTCTCCCTAGATTCATACTTATCTGGATCTAACAGCTGCAGCCCCCATCTAGTTAACATCCATTAGGGGGAAATAACCATGGAATATCTCCCAACTTTAGAACTTGAGAAAGACAGACACGTTGCTGGAGAACCCCTTAATCATTGTTAATTAGAAGCTCCCACCGCCACCACAATCATTAATAGACAGTAGCAATAAACAATTGATCTCCCTAAGTTATTTTTTTGCTAGTGGAAGTATACATCCCCCCCTTTTGGTGTTCAATGGAAGCGAAAAATCCCTTCCCATAAAATTCAATAAACAATTCTGCCCTAGTCAAAGCTGTTTAGTGAAAGGAAACAATCTCTCCCCCCATATCATTAGCTACCAGTGCCAGTAAGCAATACTCCCCCAACCATTGTTGGTCAGCGAGATTAAACAATTCCCCCTTTTTATTGGGAGTCAGTGACTTTAAACAACCTCCCAATCATTGGTGCACAGTGGTAGTAAACAATTCCTCTTTTCCCAATACATGCTGGTTAGTGGCAGTAAACAATAGCCCCTTCCCATTGGTATTCAGAGTCATTATCACCCTCCGCCCAACTTCCCTAATCATTAGTGGACATTAGTTGCAGTGAACAAACCCCCCCCCCCCCCCAATCATTGGTGGTCAGAGGCAGTGAACAATCCCTTCTAACACAGGTGGATACTTGCCTTATATATAGCTATGTCCCACACCACTAAATGGCTCTACCAACTCCTGAGTTCACTGCAAGGACTATGCAGCTGTTATCAGGCTGGAGATCACTCCATCCAACAGTAACTGCATAGATATGCTGTACGGTGCTGGAGCAGGTGTTCCTGGACCGGCAGGACCCAGGTACTTTTTTTTTTTTTTTCATTTCACATGTCATTGTGCCTTCTATGGGGCCACCTCTGAAGGCCAAAGACACTCTGATCTCCAGAGAGGGCCCATTGTGTGGGTGATTGTGTGGGATGTATGTGAACAATGTGGGCAGCCACAGGATTCATGTATGCTTCTGTATTATTCATGTATTATTTATTGAAAGATTTTTGTGTTTTAAATAGAGGGGGTAACAATACAACATACAGTATATATTAACCTACGTTTCTAACTAGTTAGATGGATAAGGGATGGCTAGAGGGGAATAAAAGAAGGTGCAGATATTGACACATGCGGGTACATCATTATTGCCATATTCCATTCCTTCCCAGAAGAGCCCTTGTCATTGGATTGTCTGAAGCAGGTGGGCGGGGCTGGGAACTGAGGGGCACAGTTCTCAGTGTCGGAGTAGCAGAGGATTATAATAAGCCAATGGGCCTTTCAGCTCCTGCCAACACTTGCACAAACCTGGAATATCAATTTTGGATGCACTAATATTGTTGTAAGCTGTGAAAAGTTGAAGATTGTCATAAATTTACATTTTTAATTTTCAAGTGTTTGGCTAATGAATGTTTTTTTCTTGACATCATAGGATGTGTGATAGGCTACTGTTGTTCTAATGAGGTAATTCCTGTACTATACTGTTGTACGTTTATTCTTCATTTGTGATAATAAAATAGATTCTGAAACGAATGTTGGTTGAAAGGTTTAAATCTAAAAAGGCATTTCTCATTTTACCTTTACATTTATCCATTCCCCTTTATACAATTTAAAGATCAACCGTGGCCAACAAGTATTATCAGTGAACTGGTGATTGTAACCAAACAACATTCTGCTTCTTGGAGGCTGCATTAACTGCTTAATTGTGACTTATTCCTGTTAACGAATGATTAAAAAAAGTTTAAATAGGAGATTTTATTTTTACTGCCAGGGTTACTTCAACTGACATCATATGGGGATCAAAAGTCAACCATTTTTTGTGAAAGAATGAAACAGAATAAATACCATGTAATAATGTTGTTACGTTGTATTTCTGAATAAAGAATGTGAACTGTTCAGAAACTTTGTATCATTTTGACAGCTGAGATTTGACAGGAAGAGCAGCAGTCAGAGCTGCCAGTTGGACAAACCTGGTATAGCTAACCACTCCATTCAATTTGTATCCAATCAGGCAGACCCTTTCATGTAATTGTTGGTAAATCTAAAGAAGATTGTACACTCCGATTTTAAAGTTTATAGTCATTCTAAATTGTATTACCCTGTTTCCCCGAAAATAAGACCTAGCGTGATTGTCGGTGATGGCTGCAATATAAGCCCTACCCCTCCTAGTTAACCACTTGCCTACCAGGTACGAACACCCCCTTCCTGACCAAGCCATTTTTCAGCTTTCAGCGCTGTCGCATTTTGAATGACAATTGCGCGGTCATGCAAGGATGTACCCGAATAAAATTAGAGCAAATAGAGCTTTATTTTGGTGGTATTTGATCACCTCTGCGGTTTTTATTTCTTGCTCTATAAACAAATTAAGAGGGACAAGTTTGAAAAAACACAATATTTCTTACTTTTTATTATAATAAATATCCAATTTTTTTTTTTTTAAACAAATTTTTTCCTCAGTTTAGACCGATACGTATTCTTCTACATATTTTTGGTTAAAAAAAATCGCAATAAGCGTCTATTGATTGGTTTGCGCAAAAGTCATATCGTCTACAAAATAGGGGATAGATTTATAGCATTTTTATTATTATTTTTTTTTTACTAGTAATGGCGGCGATTTGCGATTTTTATCGTGACTGCGACATTGCGGCGGACATATTGGACACTTTTGACACATTTTTGGGACCATTCACATTTATACAGCGATCCGTGCTATAAAAATGCATTGGTATAAATGTGACTGGCAGGGAAGGGGTTAACACTAGGGGGCACTGCAGGGGTTAATATGTTCCCTATATGAGTGATTCTAACTGTGGAGGGAGGGGACCGATCGGTGTCCCTATGTACAAGGGACACACCATCGGTCTCCTCTCCTCTGACAGGACGTGGATCTGTGTGTTTACACACACAGATCCACGTCCTGCTCAATTACCGGGCAATCGCGGGTGCCTGGCGGACATCGCAGCCGCCGGGCACGCGCATCGGCTCCCCAGCTACGCGGCGGGCACGCGCGCGCGCCTCCCGCTGCGTGCACGCCCCCTAGTGGCCAAAAAGCGAGCGCCGTCATATGACGGCGGCCCGCCAAAAGAGCTGCACCGTCCCGCCGTCATTTGACAGTGGGCGGTCAGCTACAGGTTAAAGTCCTTGTAGGTCCTATTTTCAGGGTAGGGCTTATTTTTGGGGAAACAGGGTAGGGCTTATTTAGGGGGTAGGGCTTATATTGCAGCCATCACCGACAATCACGCTAGGTCTTATTTTCGGGGAAACAGGGTAGTAACTGGAATAAGAATGGGCTTCTCGTTTTTTTCTGCTTTATTTTCTTGCCTCTAGTTTGAGTCCATGACTTGCATAGGGTCAGGATAGGATAGTTGCATGTGTCCAGTTACTTAGGATACATTTCTTGGCTGCTAAAATGGAAACATATTAAACTCTCGGTAGACTATGTTTTCCCTTCCCATATTGTTCTGTAACCAGAAACAAGGCAGATTTATCTCTGTTGACTGATTACCTATTACCTGATTAAATCATATTTCTGTTTTCTAATTTTTTGTATGGAAGGACAATGATATCAGGTGATGAAGATCTTCTTTGTCACATCTAAATTTAGGGCATTTTTAAAATATTTTTATCCATTCTGTTCCTTTTAAAGAGGGTCTAAATTCTTGACTGTTACTTTAAAGTGTATATAAACCAAGGAACAAACATGTTCTACCGTGTTTCCCCGAAAGTAAGACAGTATCTTACTTTCTTTTTATCCCTAAAAGCCCCACTATGTCTTACTTTCGGGGTATGTCTTATATTGTATCTTATATCTGTACTTATATCTTATATCTTATATCTTATATCTTATATTGTACTTATATCTGTATGACCAGCACTGACCTTTTTCCGGGAGGACACAGAGCCAGTGACACCTGTCGGCAGTGATCCGGGACCTGGCACAATAATCCCCTTCTCTGTGATTGCGTCGCGCGTTCTGATCAGTCTCGGGCAGCGGCTGTCACTCTGCTCGGCCGAGACTGATCAAAACGGCGCTGTCTCTTCAGTCGGAGGGGGAGGGCACTGGCCTGGCACCCCCCCCCCCCCCGGGGGGGGGCCCGCACCCCCAGCCCCACTCTTTGTACCGTACGTCACTGGAGGCAAATCCCCCGTGTTTCCCCGAAAGTAAGACATATGTCTTACTTTTGGGGTACGGCTTATATTAGCTGACCCCTCTGAAACTCCCGATACGTCTTACAATCGGGGGTGTCTTACTATCGGGGAAACACGGTATATTGCAGCTTGTCCTTAGATGGGTGCTTGTTTTCATTTTCCAGGCTAAAACAAAAAAAAATGATCTCGCCAGAAATGCTGCGTCCTCACTTCCTGTGATCTGAACTGAAGGCACAAACAATCTTATCTTCCTACTAAGCTATCTTTTGTAAACAAGTCCCTGCAATGGAGATGAAGGAAGGAGTAGGTGTTGTTGTCCAAATCTAGAGAGCAGCCATGGTTCTCTCCATAGATACAATGGAGTAAATGGGAGAGTTGTTTTAGGCTGCTTTCACACTGGGGCGGTGCGGGGCGGCGACGGTAAAGCAGCGCTATATTTAGCGCTGCTTTACCATCGTTTTACCCGCGGTATGCGGCCGCTAGCGGGGTGGTTTTAACCCCCGCTAGTGGCCGAAAAATGGGATGGAGCGGTATAGGAGCGGTGAACACACCGCTCCTTCACCGCTCAAAAGATGCAGCTAGCAGGACTTTTTTTACCGTCCTGCTAGCGCACCGCTCCAGTGTGAAAGCCCTCAGGGCTTTCACACTGGAGACACAGCAGCAACTGTTTCGGGTCGGTTTGTAGGCGCTATTTTTAGCGCAATAGCGCCTGCAAACCGCCCCAGTGTGAAAGCAGCCTAAGAGAGGAAGTTGTTATTTGCAGGATCACAAAGTACAAATAAAAGGAAAAGAAGCCAGAACAACAGAAAATGAATGCAATCACCCATCTAAGGACTGGTAAGTTATCCTGTCCTAGATGTTGAAGTGTGAAGGGAGATCTAATACACATGCTCTGGAGGTGCCCCAAGCTACATAGGTATTGGAAGGAGGTGCTATATCAAATAAACCTAGTTTTTGGAACAGACTTAGGCCCCTTTTACACTAACGGGCCGCTCGACAAGCCCCTCCCCGCTCAGCGAGCAGAGAGGGACCTGTCATCCACCGGCTCAGTGGAGATCAACGGAGAGATCTCCCGCTGAGCCGGCGGACAGAGGCAGACTCAGTGGAAGTGGATCCGCCTCGTGTGAAAGGGGCCTTAGGCTTGGACCCGATGATATGCATATTGGGATACCTGGAGCAGAGTATGGGACCCAGGGCTATGAGATTAGCGATTTTGAGATGTCTGTATCAAGCCAGAAAGGCGATTACCTGGAAGTGTAACCAATGAACGAGAGGCTTGTGAGCTGTATACTGACGGCTCACATTCTGTACGCGACATCTGACCTGGCAGGGATCTGTGACAGTTTCCTATACTGAAAACTGCTGCATTCTGTTTATTAATTAGGTGCAGGTAGACATGAGACAGATCTATCAGTTTAGTTATGCACGGTACACACAATGAGATTATCAGATGAATGTCCGTCTGTTTTTTTTTTTTGCATGCTAGTCTCATATAGAAAATTAAGCGTTTACTAAAGTTACGAAAATTATTGTACGACATAATAAAAATTCAGAAGTGATGTCATGTATTGAATTGTGTTTTCAGACGACAACTAATCGTATGATCTGGTATCGTATAGGAATTTTTTTTCGTGCTTGTCCCATCTGATAATTTTGCATTGTTGTGATCGGCTTCCGAAAGCTGATTACTAACGATCTATAATCGTACGATTGCTTTGAAAGCGGTATTTTTCGCATGATTTTCTGATCGTGTGGCACACGCCTCAAATGTCAATTTTCTGCCCCATTATAATGGCACTGGAAGCTTACTTATTGCCTCTATATGTGTTCTGCTTGACTAATAAAAAGTGAAATCTGATTTGCTGATTTCTCCTCAAAACACAATTTCCTTACAGTCTGTACTTTGTTCCAGTTAGACTATTTTCAGGAACTAACAGTAGAGGGCAGTGCATATCATTAGACTGCAGGAAAGGAATTTCTGACTTATTTTGTCTCTTTTTGTGGGAGTGTCACTTCTGTTGGGGCTATTTGTAAAAATTCTCCATTGCGTTTATCTGAATCTCCTTCTGCACTGGTCGCATGCAATCAGATTTGATCTACCAGATCAACAAAATTTACAAAAGAGCTGGATAATGTGAGCACCTAGCTCCTTGGATATACTGTACTGTATATTGAACAGAGTGTTTTGCGAGGCCCTCCTCTTACATGAAACATTTGTTAATATATTCTGTTGATCTGGCAAATCCAATTTAAAACTGTCCAACATGAGAGTTTAGAAGTGCAGATCATTATAACATCCCTCCCACACCTTATAGAATGGTCATACTAAGTGATCGAGACTGCTGATAACAATACATAATGAGTCACTGTTAAATTCATTTTATGCCCATGTGGATTTACATCGCTGAACATTAAAAATTTTTTTTTTTTAATAAAGGACTTGTCCCAAGCTGTCTCTTGTCTTTTTTACCATTTTTTACACTTTTTTTGTGAAATGGTAGGTGTACAATGTATCTGTTGTTAATTCAATTGGGGGGGGGGGCGTGATCTTGGGTCCCTTTGTTAAAGGGGGCTTCCAGATTACGATAAGCCCCCCACCCGCAGACCCCCACAACCACTGGGCAAGGGTTGTGGGGTGAGGCCCTTGTCTCCATCAACATGGGGACAAGGTGCTTTGGGGTCAGACCCCCAAAGCACCCTTCCCATGTTGAGGGCATGTGACCTGGTATGGTTCAGGAGGGGGGGGTGCTCTCTCGTCCCCTCCTCTTTTTCTGCGGCCTGCCAGGTTGCGTGCTCGGATAAGGGTCTGTATGGATTTGGGGGGCCCTACGCCATTTTTTTAAATTTTGGCGCAGGGTTCCCCTTAAAATCCATACCAGAGCTGAATGGTCTAGTATGGATTTTGGGGGGGACCCTACGCCATTTTCTTTTAAATTTGGCACAGGGTTCCCCTTACTATCCATACCAGACCTGGAGGGCCTGATATGGATTTTGGGGGGACTCCCACGCAATTATTTTTTTAATTTTAGTTCGGGGTTCTCCTTAATATTCCTACACACCACCAGTTTTAGTGCACTGATTGTACACTCGTACACCTCTTTTGGGTGTGTTTAGACTTTCATTAAAATTTTACATTACAAACATACACCCCAACTTTACATACCCTCCATACACTTCACCAAACACACACAATCCCCATTTTTCCAACACATACACTTTTTGACCTAGCAGCCTCATTTATTTATTTGTTTTTTGACATCCCAATTTTTATTTAGTTGTTTTTCACAGATTTGGGCCAAATATACACACACAACACACAACATCGGTGACGAAGTTGAAAGCCGGGCTCCTCCGCTAATAAAAGAGCTAGCAGAAGATAGCGGAGGAGTCCAGCGAAAGACCCCCCAAGACAGAAGAAGACCCCCGGAGCTTTGTAATAAAGTATTTAAAAAACTTGTGTTGTGTTTTTATTTACACTTTTTTCACCAGGTGAATGGGTAGGGGTACATCGTACCCCATACTCATTCACATAGGGTGGGGGGCCGGGATCTGGGGGCCCCCTTATTGAAGGGGGCTCCCAGATTCCGATAAGCCCAACGCCCGCAGACCCCGGCAACCAATGGCCAGAGTTGTCGGGAGGAGGCCCTTGTCCTCATCAACATGGGGACAAGGTGCTTTGGGGTGGGGGGCCACAGGGCCCCCCTTTCCCCAAGGCACCCCCCCATGTTGAGGGCATGCGGCCTGGTACGGCTCAGGAGGGGGGGTTGCTCGCTCGTCCCCACCCCCTTTTCTGACCTGCCGGGCTCGGATAAGGGTCTGATATGGATATGGGGGGGACCCCCACAACGATTTTTCGGCGTAGGGATTCCCCTTTAAATCCATACCAGGTGACGGGGCTAGCAGGGTGTCAATCTCGCTGATCGAGGCAGCGGCATTGACTTCCTTCGCTATTCCCGTCTGCCTGGAGTCACGTTATAAATGAACGTTTTTTACTCCATGTGTGGGCAAGTCTGTTCATTTCAAAAGTCACATTTTTGGGAAGAAAAAGTCCGCCGGAGCCCACACACGGTCGGATTGTCGAGCGTACTCTAGTCCCGCCGGATAGTCCGATCGTGTGTACGGGGCATAAGGGTGTGAGCTAAGCCTATTTTTATCATGAATTCAATTAATATCACTTTCCTGAGTCTGTATTCATATCATGTGATTTATGTCATTTTGATTGTTAAATCTATGACTCATGTATTTCTTTGTAAGAATTGCAGCAATTTATGTCCATTGATTTGTTTGCATAAATTTATGATTATCAATATAAATATATTAATCTTTTATGCTTATATCTGTATCCTATTTTATTTTATTTTGTTTAGGCTTTAAAAACCATGGACCACTCAGGGATTAATGACTTCAAATTAAATCAAAATGTATTTAATTTATTTACATTTATTATCCATACCCTCAATGATATGTTTCATTTAAAGTCCCATTTCCGTTCTCTAATTTTTTGCAATTCATTTTTATTGTTTCACTTTAAGCATTATTAAAATCCCTGCTCCCAAAAAATGTCAGTTTAAAAAAAAAAAAATTGCATTGATACATGTCCCCTGGGGCAGGACCCTGGTCCCCCAAACACTTTTTATGGCAATAACTTGCATATAAGCCTTTAAAATTAGCAATTTTGTTTTTTTATGTTAGTGTCCCATAGACTTTAACGGTGTTCCGTGGATTTCGAATTTGCCGCGAACACCACATAATGTTCGCTGTTCGGCAAACACCCGATGACTTACGTTCGACTCGAACATCGGGCTCATCCCTACTGAGGAGTGAGCGGCCCAGGGCCTGGGCCCCACTTTGCCCAATCCATACAGGCAGCCTGAGGAGAGGGGCCACGGGCTGGCACACTTAGCACTCCCGGCCTCACTCCTCTGCACAGACCAACACATGTGTGCGGACACCTTGGGGCAGGAGGGGCCTCACATAGCGGAGCCTGCATAGAAACATAGTGCAGGAAGGGCCCCCAGACCTCAGAAAGACCGTTCATAGAGACATGGTGCAGAAGAGGCCCCCCAGGCATTGCAACTTGTTTTAGAAATTCCCTATGAGGGAACCATTATCACATTATCACGTTTTTTTTTAGTATAGCATACAGGTTAAATAAGTTTGTTGTTACATCTGTTCTATATTTATTTGTTTAATGCATGTGAATTTTGGAGGTGTCCTTGTAAACTGGCACTTTACAATAAATGTTGCACTTTATTTGTTTAAAAAGGAATACGTATTATCATGGGCGTCCGCAGAACTTTTTTCAGGGGGGGGCATCATTTTAGGGTCACTCATGCACCGCCCCTTTTCGACAATGTCATTATCACATTATTATGGTCAGAGTCTGCGGACGTATTACAGTCCCTAGGATAAGTAATGGATAATGGCCAACAGGCCCTCTTTCCAGACCCAGCAAAACTACAGCAGTGATCACTCCGGCTGGACGATCGTTCACTCTGGGTTCCCCGGGGGCGACACTGGTCAGTAGTGTAGCATGTCTGTACCCTGGTAGTGGCTCAGTCTTTCTCTCTCTGGTGGTGCTGGCCAGTGTGGCTCTCTCTCTGGTGGTGCTGGACAGCATGACTCTCTTTTGTGGCCCTGGCAGGCTCTCTCTCTGACTTCCGCCCAGCACACTCCTCGTCCTGTAGCACTCTCTCCCTCAGCTTTTTTCCAGGCTGCAGTCTCTCAATCTCTCTCTTGATCGAGCTGTAGCCTCCTCCCTGTGGAAAATGGAGCCGCCAATCTTTTGGGACTAGCTGTCCCATGAAGCTTGCCTCTCCTAGTCGCCTTTGATTGGCCCTCAGTTATGGCCAATAGGGAAGGAACGGAGCAGGGCAGGAAGCTGGGTGGGGAACCTGGTGAGAGCCGCCATCTCTTCTCCCTGACAGAAGAATGGGTGGGGTGAGCGGGGAAAACCTCTGATAGCCCGCAGCTCGCCATTCTTCCGTCACAGCACCGCCAAGTTCTCTGCTGGACTGAGCAGGGAAAAGAGCCCAAAGTCACACTACACTTGACAGCACCTCAATGGTGTTACCCCACTGGTGGGTGGCACCCGGGTGCGGCACCTCGATAGAGACACAACTGTGCTGAATTTAAGATCCGATCCCTGATTCCAGGGGGGGGCACTTGACCCCCCTTGCCCCTACCTGCGGACGCCCATGCGTATTATACAGTATATATACTGTGTGTGTATGTACTGTATATGAGTGTATATATGTATATATATATATGTATCAATATATATATATATATATATATATATATATATATATATATATAGATAGATATCTATATAGATATCTATATAGTATATCAAAAAAATTAGTACAATCCCTCACATTTTTCTAAATATTTTACTATATCTTTTCATGTGACAACACTGAAGAAATGACACTTTGCTACAATGTAAAGTATTGAGTGTACAGCTTTTATAACAGTGCAAATTTGCTGTCCCCTCAAAATAACTCAACAAACAGCCATTAATGTCTAAACCGCTGGCAACAAAAGTGAGTACACCCCTAAGTGAAAATGTCCAAATTGGGCCTAATTAGCCATTTTCCCTCCCGGTGTCATGTGACTCCTTAGTGTTACAAGGTCTCAGGTGTGAATGGGGAGCAGGTGTGTTAAATTTGATGTTATTGCTCTCACTCTCTCATACTGGACACTGGAAGTTCAACATGGTACCTTCATCAGAAAAAAGAATTGTTGCTCTACATAAATATGGCCTAGGCTATAAGAAGATTGCCAAGACCCTGAAACTGTGCTGCAGCACGGTGGCCAAGACCATACAGCGGTTTAACAGGACAGGTTCCACTCAGAACAGGCCTCGCTTGAGTTAAGAGCAAGTGCTCGGCGTCATATCCAGAGGTTGTCTTTGGGAAATAGACATATGAGTGCTGTCAGCATTGCTGCAGAGGTTGAAGGGGTGAGGAGTCAGCCTGTCAGTGCTCAGATTATACGTCGCACACTGCATCAAATTGGTCTGCATGGCTGTCATCCCAGAAGGAAGATGATGCACAAGAAAGCCTGCAAACATTTTGCTGAAGACAAGCAGACTAAGGACATGGATTACTGGAACCATGTCCTGTGGTCTGATGAGACCAAGATAAACTTATTTGGTTTGGATGGTGTCAAACATGTGTGGCAGCAACCAGGTGAGGAGTACAAAGAATGCAAAGAAAGGAGCTCTTATATTGATTTACGTCTATGAAGGCCGCACTCTGAAAAAGTAAGAGGACTATATGTTCAATTACTGGTTATGATTATAGTAGTTAGGAGAGTTGCGCCAATCAAAAATTCTTGTGTATCCTTTAGACACTACGTTTAAAGAGCTTGTTATATAACACTAACGACTGAGGATCCCTTTTGGGGATTTGGCCAATCCTGTGGTGGGCGGAGTAAAGTAAGAAATGAATAAGAATATAAAATAACAATAGGTAATGTGCCCCTTAATTGCTGTTTGATTACTACACCTTGCTGTGTAAAAGAGTGAGTGATTTTATACAATCCTGTAAGAAATTTTTTTTTGCATGACCAGTGTAGCCAAGATATGACCCCCATAGCTGGACCACAAACTCCCATATAACTTAACTTATTTACTAAAATAAGAGACCACACCATTTTCCTTTTGGAGTTAAATGGCCATAACAGCTATTTATTAAATTCCAAAATAAGAAACTCCAAATTTTCTTATTTACCAATAAAACATAAATAAACATAAATAACCATAAATAACACGATAACATTAACCCCTTCAGATCCTTTCTGAAAACTGTAAAACAAAAACAGGTTAACACCCACTTATTATTGGTCAGTGACGGCGCTAAGTGCTATATACCATAACCATGATATCAAACGATATCAACCACCAGGGGGCACTGCGTGATATAAAGACCCATGGGTCTCACTCTGTACCACCCGATAACCAACTTTTCCCGCAGTGCACAATACCATTAAACATCAACAACGTTTGATGTACCAGGAGGGGCCATCTATTGATGAGCCCCCCACCCACTTACCACCTGTATAACTGCTGCCGTCACTGACCAACAAAAACCACAACGCCACAGCCTGAAAAGGGAGACCCCTCACCCTTGATGGCACCTCCACACCCGCAGGGCCGCTTGAATCCCCTCCTGCAATCCCAATGACCATAAATCAATCCCCACATCAGTGAGATGTACCCCATCCCGCCTTAAATACATGCCCACATTAACCTCCAATTCCCGGTGGCGGATCACTAGGCCACCTTGCCATGCTATGAACCTGCCCACCACTTTGTTAATCCGTATACGGGCTTTGTTAATTCTGTATACCGATCTCGCCATACGCCAAGTCGTCCTAGCCACCATATCAGACCAAATCAAAAGTGTCCCAGGGAAGGTGGCCCGGAGGAACATCAAGTCCGCCTTTATGTCCGTCAACAAGTCTCTCACCGTCCGAACCCCCAGGTCATTCCCACCAGCGTGAATAACCAACACATCAGGTGGTCTGTCCAGCTATGCGTATCTCTCCACTTCTGGGACCACCCTGCCCCACATCATACCCGGCCGCCCCAACCAACGTATAACCGCCTGGTGCCTGGAAATACCCAGCTGTCTCCCACCTGGTCTCACGTCCCCTCTCCTGGCACCCCAACACACATACGAATGGCCGAGGATCCAGACCAGGAGTTGACGCCCTGCATCTGAAACACAAGCACATTGTTACCAACACAATCAACACCGTACTCCCCCCCCCCCCCCCCCCCAACATCCGGCCCCAATACAGTAACATCCTCTCAACAACCCTTTTCCTTTTTTTTTTTTTTTTTCTTCACATACCAACTGTGGCCGTATATATGTCCGAAATCGTTGCGACTCCCATCTTCCCAACTTTCGCACATCCACTTAATCCAACCCGCGCCTGGCGGCCTCTGTAGCCGCCTCAATGCGGAAGGAGTGTGAAGCGTAGGCGTGGCTGTTCAATCCCAACCTCCCCAAACACTTTCTCAAAACCGCTATAAATTGAAACCTGGACAGGTAACTTCCGTCCGCATGCAATAGCAATGGACCCTCTCCCCCTTGTCTCACTCCCAAAAAACTCAACACCGTCTTCACCGGGCAAACCTCACATCCTTGCAGGGCATATAGACTCACCTGTATCCCTCTGCCGCTTTGATCTGTTTTGGACTTCCGCAACCTAACTGAAACCCTGTCTCCAAACATACAAACATCCTGGGCCAACAAGCCCCCCGCCACCCCTTTTGAGGGGCTAACTAACTCCCCGATCCTAAAAGCACCAAAAAACGCCAGTGAAAAAGCCGCCCCAAACAGCAATCTTTCATACCCCGACTTGCACACCACTGACAGTTGTTCCCTCATTGCAACCAAATTCGCAAATGTAATAGGGCGCCGTGCGTCTTTGCTCCCACGTGACTTCCTGTAACCCCTAATGGCCTGCTTCACCCAGAAATCCTTCGTCACATCTACCCTTCTCTGCATCTTGAACCAAAATGCCATCCCAGCCATCCTCTTTTCTATGGCCGACACCGATTTGCCCTCCCCCATGTCTTTTGACACCAAGTAAAGCAGCAGCAACCTGGCATCCAAAAACTCCTCCCAGCCTCCGCTTCGGCCTGTAAATCCCTCCATTCCTTCCACGTTTTTGAATACGCTGCCCATGTGCCCTCACTTACGGACCGCTGTATCCCGCCCGCGATGACTCCAGCTCTATCTCCCAAATCCAGCCGGGGCAAGGGACGCCCACCTCTTCTGCTTCTGGCGCCAGCTCCCTGAACTTGTCCCACTGAAAGCGAGACAATGCGTCAGCCAGTGTGTTCTCCACACCAGGGATATGCACAGCATATAGAAAGATGTTTAACTGCATGCAACGCTAAACCAACTGTCGCATCAGTCGTATGACCGGGGGTGAAGCAGCAGACATTCTGTTGATAACCTGCACCACGCCCATGTTGTCGCAGTTCAACCTCAACTTGAGATTCCTGCAAGATTGCCCCCACAACTCCAGAGCTAGCACCACAGGAAACAATTCCAGTAGTACCAGGTTCTTCCTAAAACCTGCCTCCACCCATGACCGCGGCCAGGAGCCCGCGCTCCATTGACCTTGAAAAAACGCCCCGTACCCAGTTGATCCCGCGGCGTCCGTCACCAATTCTACATCAAAGTTGCTCACGGGCCCCGACATCCACACTGCCCTCCCATTATACTGCCCCAGAAAGTGATCCCATATGCGCAAGTCCTCTCTGTGCTCCCTCGTCAACCTGATGAAATGCTTAGGGGCCCTCACCCCCGCCGTTGCCCCCGACAACCGTCGACAAAAAATCCTCCCCATAGGAATTATCCTGCACGCGAAATTTAATTTACCTAACAACGATTGCAAGGCGCGTAACTGCACCTTCTTACAACTGTGAACCTCCCTTACTACCCTTCTCAGATCCTCAAGCTTCTCTGCAGGCAACCTACATTCATGCCATGGAATCTATTACTATCCCCAGGAAGCTCAGCTCTGTCCGGGGACCCTCCGTCTTGTCGGCTGCCAATGGCACCCGAAACCTCTCCGCAATGTGCTGCAACGTGGACAACAGTATCGCACACACATTGGAAGCCGGAGGGCCCACACACAGGAAATCATCCAAATAATGGATGACGGAATCAATCCCTGTAACATCCCTCACCACCCATTCCAAAAAGGAACTAAACGCTTCAAACATAGCGCAAGCAATGGAACACCCCATCGGCAAACACTTATCCACATAAAAAAGTCCCTCCCAACTACACCCCAATAACCTAAAACTGCCCGGGTGCACTGGCAACAGTCTAAATGCAGCTTCCACATCGGATTTTGCCATCAATGCCCCTTGTCCGTAACGTCTTACCCAACGCACTGCAGCGTCAAATGACGTATACGACACTGTGCATGCCTCCGGGTCTATAAAATCGTTAACCGATCCCCCTTTCGGAAAAGATAAATGGTGGATGAGCCGAAATTTTCCCGGTTCCTTTTTGGGAACGACCCCTAACGGGGACACCACTAAATCCCCAAACGGTATTGCCTCGAACGTGCCCGCCATCCTACCCAGAGCCACCTCCTTGGCCAATTTCTCTGCCACCACCGTTGGGTGCTGTAGAGCTGACCTCAAATTTTTGGCTGGCGGGGGAACCACGGTCAATGAGCATGGAATTCTGAATCCATACCTGAACCCCGTGCTCAGCATCCCTGCCGCCGCCTTATCCGGATATCTATTTAGGAAAGGCTGAATCCTTTCCCACATCACCGGTGTCGTCCCTTTTGTGTCCAAAATTCCCGGCACGCTTGCCTTTTTTGAAACATCTGGCCAGTGTGTGATTTCCCCCGCACCCTGAACATTCGTGCTTGAATTTTCATGTTCCTCCAAATTTACATGCCCCCTCATTGTATGGCCAACACACGCCCCACTTCTTTCCGGCCGGAGATCCTGTTGCGTGGCTACCCCCGGCCCCCCTTGAAATGACTGCGCCGGCGTCTTGGCAGACGCCATTAATCTCATCCACAAGCTGATGTCCTTATGGTCCCACCTCAGCGCCGGCCGAACCGCCCTCCGCTGGCGGAACTGTTCATCGTACCACAGCCATGCCGTACCCCCATAAACCCGATAGGCCTCCCCTATGGCGTCCATGTAACAGAACAACGCCGAGCAATGTTCGGGGTTCTTCTCACCAATCACCCCCGCCAATATGGCAAACGCCTGAAGCCAATTAGCAAAAGTCCTTTTTACTGCTATCCGGCTTCACCCTGTCCAAGTTGAATTTTTCCAGGGGCAACAAGGAAAATATTTCCACGTACTCCCCTTTCCAAATCTTCTCCCTTACGTCCTGTTTCAAATGGGCCCCCAGAGGTCCCTCGAAACAAACATAAACCTCGCACTTCGCTGCGTCCGCCATTCTCACAATGTCATCCCTTGTAGTTTTTTCCTTAACCCCTTCATCAGTCTCACTCACCTTGTCCGCTCCACCCTCCTACATGGAGCTCTGTCCGTCTGGCGCGGTCCCTTTTGCCGCTACCCCCCCTACTACTCCTTCCCCCACACCACTTGTTCCAGCCACCCCCGTACTCACCCCAGCCGTCTGAGTAGTATCCGGACCTCCAAACCGGCCCACTAACACCCTCAAACCTTCCAACAATTCCAGCATCTGCCCAGACCCCCCTTCTAAATTCCCCCTCGCCACCCGCGGTTGATCCGTATTGGCCAACAGCGGCGCGGGAGGTAACCTCTGCCTCGCCTCACTGGAACCTGATCCCAATAATTTTTGTAAAGCTTTAGTGAAAGAAACATTGTCAGTGGACTTACCGGGCTGACCGGGCGCGAATCCCACAGCCGCTGCTCTGGCTTCCACCGGCGGGATAGGGCGACTTAGCTCCTCCTCCTCCTCGGACAGTTCACCTTCCGACCGCGACATTTCCTCCTGTGCAAATGACAAAGAACCCTCCCTGGGCGAGGTGCTCCTGCAACTATCGCGTCTCCGTCCGCCTGCCTCCTGCTGAGTGCCGCTTCTTGATCGGTCTGCCCTTCCTCTCTCCTGTGCAGGAGGGCCGGCCTGGGCTCCGCTCCTGTCTGCGCGCCCCCTTGAAGCGATTGCTGCTGTTGTACGGCCACCTCTAGCGCCTGATGCAGCGTAGTCCGCCACCCCTCCCCCCCGGGTTGCTCCTCTGCTCCTTCTGTCCCCCCCCCCCGACTCGTGCAGAGCCGCAGGGAGATCCACAGTGCTGGCACGTCTGAGGGCTGCCGCCCCCCTCCTGGCTGTTGCCCGAATGGCCCTTGCATCCCCACCCCCCTGCTCGTTCAGAGCTGCTGGGGGGGACGTGGTTCCTGAGGAGCCTGGTGCACCGGCCATCCTCCTGCTCATCCCCCCTACTCCCCCTAGACCCGTGCAGGGCCTCAGGGGTTGGTGAGGCTGCCAAAGCACTGCTGCTGTTCCCTGGAGATCCTCCACGCTGTAGGCCCGAGGCCCCGCCTCCCGTACTAGGCCTGCGTCCTGACTGCCTGCTGGACCCCCCTGAACTGTCCCTCAAAGACCGCTTTGCAGGGGGGGTGGACCGCTCACCCCGTGGGCTTCTTACCGGTCTTGATGGTCCCGCTGTGACCCCCGGGGAATAGCGTCTTGGCGGACGAAACACGCGGCCGCGCTGCACCGCGCCGTCGTCCACCGAATCCCCACCTTCCGATTGTGCCCCCGGCCCTTGTGGTGTCCCGTCCAAAGCAGCTGCCAGTTGTTCCCTGAGCCATTCAGGCCCGTGTTCCGCCGCCGCCGCCCGCATCAGCGCCGCCAAAGCTCCTCCGTCGGCCATCTTAGGTGTACAGCACAAACGAGGAGCAGTGTTAAAAACTGCCTCCTCCGGCTCTGTCTCCTCTCACACTGACCCCCTTTGGCACCGCCCCTCCTACTTATATGGCCGCTCCCCTTCTGAGCCCAGAACACTCCCCCTCACATGAACTTCTCTCTGTCAGCTGCCAAGTGTGTCACTTGACACTTCTGTCATGTGCAGCCCTGCATTACCTTTCCTTACAGTGCATTTCATTCCGGTCTTTTCTGGAAAAGTGCTACAACAGACTCCCAATCCTGTGAAGAAAAACAAACCTCCCAATCATACAATCCCAATCCTGCAAAGGAAAAACTGAAAAAAAAATTGCAAAAAATATATATACATGTGTATCTGTAATCCTGTAAAGGAAATTTCTGTGTTGCAAAGCCACAATTTCTGTAAGGAACACAACAGAAAAACCACAAATCGGTGAAAGCCAAACCCCCCCACCCCTTCTGTGATCCGAATCCTGCAAAGGAACTTCAAAAATAAATGTATTCTCATATTCTATGTGCCACAAAAATCATAAAAAAACATATATAAAACATAGAAAAGTCCATGTGCTGACATCCACTAGTGTTTGATACTTTCAAAGCTTGTGTACATCACCATGTGAATCCACCACCATTAAAAAAATGGCCACTCACCAGATATAGGTGAGTTTTAGGCGTTTGGTTTATTAGCCGGATGACCACTCCTTTTCTCTGGTTATTCTTCACTCAAAGATCCAGATAACTTTAATACAAGGGATATCCTCCATGCTCAGGGTAAATAATAAGAAATGCTCCCATAGCGCAATACGTCCAAAAAAATTTATTTTAACAAATAAAAACGACAAAAGACAAGAGAACTTTTGCACTCACATTTGCCTGTGCCCTCAAAGCCGGCACTGAGCCTCTCCAGCCGTGTACAGGGGGACCTCAAATCACAAAAAGCCACTGTGCTGTATCGCCTATCCCCTCATAGGTTTGCCAGCTGACCAGTTTAGCGTTGTAGATATTACCCAGCAGCCTCTACGCGTTTCGCAAGTCTGTCTGCGTCATCAGGAAGGAGTACAAAGAAAAGTGTGCCTTGCCTATAGTCAAGCATGGTGGTGGGAGTGTCATGGTCTGGGGCTGCATGAGTGCTACTGGCACTGGGGAGCTACAGTTCATTGAGGGAACCATGAATGCCAACATGTACTGTAACATACTAAAGCAGAGCATGATCCCCTCCTTTCAGAGACTGGGCCGAAGGGCAGTATTCCAACATGATAACGACCCCAAACACAACTCCAAGATGACCACTGCCTTGCTAAAGAAGCTGAGGGTAAAGTTGAAGGACTGGCCAAGCATGTCTCCAGACCTAAAACCCTATTGAGAATCTGTGGGGCATCTTCAAACGGAAGGTGTAGGAGCGCAAGGTCTCTAACATCCACCAGCTCCGTGAAGTCGTCATGGAGGAGTGGAAGAGGACTCCAGTGGCAACCTGTGAAGCTCTGGTGAACTCCATGCCCAAGAGGGTTAAGGCAGTGCTGGAAAATAATGGTGGCCACACAAAATATTGACACTTTGGACCCAATTTGGACATTTTCACTTAGGGGTGTACTCACTTTTGTTGCCAGCGGTTTAGACATCAATGGCTGTGTGTTGAGTTATTTTAAGGGAACAGCAAATTTACACTGTTATACAAGCTGTACACTCACTATTTACATTGTAGCAAAGTGTAATTTCTTCAGTGTTGTCACATGAAATGATATAATAAAATATTTACAAAAATGTGAGGGGTGTACTATATATATATATATATATATATATATTTATACACATACACAAACACTCTTTTTTGTTTTTGAGGTGGGGGGGGGGGATCTTGGGTTAGCTCCCACACTTTTTTCCCAGGACTTGACCCCTGATTGTAATACTTAAATAGTCTAGGTAGAAGTGACTAAGGCCCCTTTCACACAGGACGGATCCGTATTGATCCGCCCTGTGAAGATCCGCTGCTCAGTGGGGATCGCTCAGCTGATTCCCGCTGAGCCGTCTGATGACAGGGCGGTCCCTGCACACTGTGCAGGGACCGCCCTGTCAGTTCTCCGCTCTCCTCTATGGGGGATCGGATGAACACGGACCGTCTGTCCGTGTTCATCCGATCCGCTCTGCAGACGGATGAAAAAATAGTGTTTTCCTCTGTCTGCAGAATCGGACAATAGCGGGTGTCAGTGGATGCTCATCCGCTGACACCCGCTATCCCATAGACATGCATGTATGTCCGTTTTTCATCCAAAAACGAATGGAT
The DNA here is from genome assembly GCA_028564925.1 of Lithobates sylvaticus. Classification (NCBI taxonomy): domain Eukaryota; kingdom Metazoa; phylum Chordata; class Amphibia; order Anura; family Ranidae; genus Lithobates; species Lithobates sylvaticus. The sequence goes on along the minus strand of CM053033.1, from coordinate 186,288,010 downwards.
GAAAAACAGACATACGGTCCGCATGTGTGAAAGGGGCCTTATCCAGTATTGTAGGCTGTACAGTACACACATGGCACTGATAATCCTTAATTACATGGCACTGATCTAATCTTTGATCACATATTCTGTTCAGATTTAAGGAACATAAATGTATGTCTGGTAATTTTTCAGTTGTTTTTTTTATTTTTATTCTGTGATGAATTGAAAATGAAAGAATACATAAACCAGACATTTCATATTCCTGATATGAGCCTTCCCCTGATATGAGCCTACCTACTGTTCATATTCCTGATATGAGCCTACTGTACCATGTACTTGTATGAGAACGTATCCTGTTCTCTTTGTATTGCTTCATTTGTGTGAAATCCCTGGTGTTTTACGGCCTCTGCTTTCCTAGTAAAAACTGACCACACTAGGCATACAAGCACAGAGTGGTCAGTTTTTTCTGCTTTGTTGGAAGCTAATCCAATGATAAGACTTGTACTGACACCCCCCCCCTCACCCAGCCATTCACTGGGAAGATCAGGGTGCTGATGTTTCTCCTTATTATGCAGCTGAGAACAGACGGTATGTGATCACTTTGAAAAAAAAAAAGGGGGAAAAAAGGGTATTTATTATGCTTTCTTTATCTATACACAAATGTTAACTTTCATTTCTATTTTAACCGCTTTTGGACCACCCCACATACATGTACTGCGGCAGGGCGGCCCTTCAGCTTGAAATCACGTACCTGTATGTCATTTTCTTTTCCAGGTCTGTGGCGTGGCCAGCGACCCGCTCCCTCTGTGATTGGACATAGTGGGAGCCAATCAGCGGGTCTGCCAGACCCCGCCAGACCCCGATGTTCGCTGACATCCGGCAAAACAAGGCAGATCGCCATTCTGTGAGAGGGAAAGATGGAGATTCGTGCTCCTGCTTAGCAGAAACACAGGATCTCTTTCTTCCCCCAGTCAAAGCACATTCCCTACACAGTTTACAAGCATTCCCAGGGAACACATTTAACCCTTTGATCATCCTTGATGTTAACCCCTTCCCTGCCAGTGTCATCAGTACAGTGACAGTGCATATTTCTTAGCACTGGTCACTGTATTAGTGTCACTGGTCCTCAAAAAGTGTCACTTAGTGTCCGATTGTCGCAGTCCCGCTATAATTCGCTGATCGCTGCTATTACTAGTAAAAAAATAAAAAAAATTCAATAAAGGAAAATTCCACAAAAATATTGCATAGTTTGTAGCCGCTATATCTTTTGCGCAAACCAATCAATATACACTTATTGGGATTTTTTTATACCAAAAACTTGTAGTAGAATACATATGGGCCTAAATTGATGAAGAAATTGGATTTTTACATTTTCTTATTGGGTATATTTTAATTGTCGGTCTTTTTTGTTTATAGCGCAAAAAAAATTTATTAAAACGCAGAGGTGATCAAATACCACCAAAAGAAAGATATATTTGTGGTGAAAAAAAAGACATTATTTAATTTGGGTAAAGTGTCGCATGACCGCGCAATTGTCAGTTAAAGTAACGCAGTGCCATATTGCAAAAAATGGCCTGATCATGAAGGGGGGGGGGGTAAACCTTCCGGAGCTGAAGTGTTAAAGGGGTTGTAAAGGTAAACGTTTTTTCACCTTAATGCATTCTACGCATTAAGGTGAAAAAACATCTGACAATGCCGCCCCCCCCGTTTTACTTACCTGACCCCTCTCGAAAGTCCTGCGCTCGCCCCCGACATCCTCTTTGCCGCTCAGCCTGGCCGTTGATTGGTTACATTGGATGTATTGAAAGCAGCGCAGCCATTGGCTCGCGCTGCTGTCAATCACATCCAATGACGCGGCGCGCTGGGGGGCGGGGCCGAGTGATACAGCGAGCGGCTATAGCCGCCGGCTGTATCACGGGAGCAAGTACTCCACACCATGCGAGGGAGCTCACATGAAGGTGAGAAGTACTTGCGGGGGGGGGCCGAGACAGCCGCCGAGGGACCCCAGAAGACCAGGTTCGGGGCCACTCTGTGCAAAACGAGCTGCACAGTGGAGGTAAGTATAACATGTTTGTTATTTTAAAAAAAAATAAAAAAATTCCTTTACAACCCCTTTAAACTGAATGAGTTGCTTTACAAGGTGAGGGTTCACATATAATTTAAGCATGTATGAATACTGCACAGTAGTATGTAGATTGTGAGCTGGGCATAGTCTGGGTAATTCTCAGCATCTATTCTTATACTGTATGTAAGGATTTTGCAGTAGCGCTTCTCTAAGGGCTCATGCACATATCCGCAAAATATGCAGCCTTATTATCAGTAACCTTTTTACAGATCTGAAAGCAACTGTGTAGTTTTGTATAGACAGATGGAAAACATAAAGATCAGTAAACCTGCAGTGCTTACAGATTTGTAAAACAAAAATAAGGAAAAATCTGGGTCCATGGTCAGTAATTTACATGTGTGTGCGGTACAGATGCACTCTATTGGAGCCTTCTGCATCCTAGTTACAGAAGGACACTACGCAGCTTCATTGGGAAGCCACCTGGGTCCTAGCAGCAAAAGGGAAACTATGTGGATTCATAGAGAATCTGCCTACACCATAGCAACAGAAAGACACTAAGCAGCTTCAATGAAAACCCGCCGGCGTCCTAGCAACAGGACAATGTACATTGTAATGTTGTATAAATGTTGCCCAAATGTTACATGCCTACAGAGCACTTTTAACGCTGAATATTGCTGCCAACAAGACCCCGTGTATTAGTTGCCAAATGCGTGAGCCCTAATTCTGTATGCTAGGTGTAAATGTCAGTATTTGTTCTTGTTCTGTATATAAGAACTCTGCACAATAATATTTCTCTTGTTCTGTGTGCTGGGTGTAATTCTCAGTCCATTCTTATTCTATATGAATAAATGCTACACAGTACACAGTGTACTCTGCTAAGTATAATTCTCAGTATCTGACCAGACTGATATGGAACTTCTGATATGGAACCTCTCTTTACTCCTGTGCAGGGCTTTTTTTCTCAGAGATGATGTGAAGGAACTCCCGACTTCTGAGTCAGCCTTCATTTCTGTCCCCTACCCACTTCTGAGCACTGTCCCTTGGTTCCACCTCCTACCTACCTCCCAGTGCCGCCCCTTTTAGATAATACAGGACCAAGTATCATTTTGTGCTGCTAATGCCACGTACACACGATCTGGCTTTTCGAGGTCCGACAGTCTTTCCGACAGACTTTGCAGCGGAGGTCCGCCGGACTTTCAAACGAATGGACTAGCCCACACACGATCACTCCAAAAGTTCGACGGATTCGAACGTGATGACGTATGACCGAACTAGAATAAGGAAGTTCATAGCCAGTAGCCAATAGCTGCTTTAGCGTTGGTTTTCGTCCGTCGGACTAGCACACAGACGACTGGATTTTTCGACCGGACTCGAGTCCAGCGGAAAGATTTGAAACATGTTTTATTTCTAGGTCCGTCGGACTTTTGGGAAAAAGAAAAGTCCGCTGGAGCCCACACACAATCAAATTGTCCAACGGATTCCGGTCCGCCGGACCAAGTCTGCCGGAAAGTCTGATCGTGTGTACGCGGCATAAGTGATTTGCATGGAATTTGTTAATGATAGCAAGAAAGACCGTAATATAGATCCCCTGGGGTAAACAATAGACCCGACCCCTGCAACAGCAGACCCCCCAGAAACAATAGACCTCCCTTAGCAACAATAGATACCCCTATGCAACAATAGACTTCTCCCCCAGCAACAACATACCACCCCAGCAGTAACAACAAATCTCCCAGCAGCCAGCATCAATAGACCCTCCAGCAGCCAGCAACAATAGACCTGTCCCTCAACAGTAGATCCCTCCTAGCAACAATTGCTTGTCCACCAGCAACAATAGACCCCCACGCAAAAAAAGATCCCCACCAACGACAATAGATTCCCCTAGCAGCCAGCACCAAAAGACCCTCCAGCACACCCCAGCACTCCTTTGCATTACATATATTAATTGCTGGAGGTGCCAGAACTGCGTTCCCCCGTGCTCCAGCTGAAAAAAAGCCCTGCTCCTGTGAATGAACAAAAGCAGCACTGGAGCAAATGGGAGGTATATTTTTCCAAGGAGGTGCATTTAAAGGAGACATTCGGGGTTATAAAAATATAAATATATATATCCACCTCTATGTTGCAACATTGGTGTGATGCTGCAGCTGTCCCCTGCTGGCCCTTAACTAGAAAACTGTGCAATCACATGGCTTCTGATCCCTCAGTTCTCAGTCAGCTCTTCCCCTCCAGTGCTCACTAGAGCGCAAATCTGGAGAGGGGGTGGGTGCAGCTTGCTTCAGCTCTGAGCCATGTGCTGACAGCCAAAGCCAGCTGTCAATCAGGCAACTGGGTGGATCCTGGCAATATAGTAGGGATCCTTTCAGAGCCTGAAGCGGCTCTGTGAGTGTGACATCAGCTGACAGTGGGCTTTAGCCTGTTAAAAGTTGACTCTGGGTAACAGGAGAACAAAAGTAGGTGCACTCCTGTGAAAAGAAGTATGGCCAAAAAAAAATCTTTGGGCATACTTCTCTTGTAAGTGTAGTTGTTATACCCTGCATGGGAAAAGATCACTGAATTAGGCAACGCTACTATAGTGATCTCCACCAGGGCTCAAGTCCTGTGGGAACGCATGGGAACGGAGTTTCTGTACTTTTTCCACAACAGGAACTCAGTTCCCATTAGCAGCCGTGTCCTCAAGACTTTGAAGGATGCAAGCTGTGTGGCAGGTGCTACACCAGCAGCTGCCGTCACAGCTCGCAATAGTAAGTGCCGCACACCTGACCATTCAGGCATTGCCAGTAGGGGGCCCATTGACAGCTTCCACTTCAATCTACCTGTCAATCACAGCTAGCTGAAGGGTAGATCAGGTCCCTGCTTCTAAGAGATTGTATTTAGTCAGACCTCTCGTCATGCGCTCCTCCCCGCCGGCCCCTCATTATTTTCTGTCTCCTCATCTCCCCCCCCCCCCCCCAGTCTCCTGCATACTTGCTCTGTGTGTCCCGCTGAATCCCCCCTCCTCTATCTTCAGTGCCATATGATGAGAGAACCCAGAGGAGGAGCACAGCTATTCTGCTCACAGGACATGCAGGGAGAGAGGTGAGCTGAGGGAGGAACGTCAGTTTGGGGTGGTAAGCTGAGCACAATACCTGGCAAAGTTTAATGCCAGGAGGGAAGTTTATGTGGAAATATGTGAAGGGTTGGAATAGCAGCGAGTGTGTGTTGGTGCCCTGCAGAGTTTGCAGCCCCCCAAGCTAACATACATTTCCTAAGTAGGAACACATCACTATGTCCCCAAGCATTCTGTCCAGATAATGTGCAGTTCATTTATGACCTTTCCATTTAACCCTATGTTATCCAAACTCTGTTCAATGAAAAGTGTAAACTCACCACATAAACACTCTATATACAAAATAAAATTCCCCAATAAAGATCAGAACATGATGTTCACATTTGCATGGAAGCACAATTGAATGAATGCTGATTATTTAGAGAATTACCGTATTTTTGTTTATTGAGGATTGTTTTTTTTTTATGTACTAAGTAATTGTACTAGTTTTTTTTTTTTTTTTAATCTTTATTTATTTCAAAAAATTTTTTACACAAACATACCGTACATACATACAATCAAGGTTCGGACGTAACATGTCTCCACCTCGTAGGCATCCAGTGATTATATTACACCCACCCTCCCCCCCCCCGTCACAGCCTAGCAGGTTACTGCTTCTATCTTTCACCTATATGGATCGGAATCGTCCTGTGTCTTTTGAGCGACCTTGTCTCTTTCTCCCCCTGTCTGGGGCCAATCGTTGCTATGTGCGAAAGGAGCTATCTCCTTATCGGGTTATCTCTTCGTAATATCTCCAAGAGTTTTTAAATTTGTTCCAGCTCTCCCACCTTCCCTCCTTTACCTCTTCTCCCGATCCCTCAGCTCCTTTAAGTTCTATTTTTCCTAATCTTTGTTGTATATTCACTCGCGCTATCCACTCCCCTATCTGAGGACTCTCCATTTTCTTCCATTTTTTCGGGATTAATTTTTTTGCCTCATCCAGGAGAATGGGTACTAGGGAAGCTTGATATTGCCTCAGGGGGATATCATTCCCATGAAACAACACCGCCCATGGCTCTTCGGGTATGTTCTGGTCTGTTATCTTTTTGATCAATTCTAGAATTGATCTCCAAAAATTTTTAATTATGGGGCAATACCACCATATATGTGCCATGGTGCCAATGTCGCCGCAGCCTCTCCAACATTCGGGGGTGCTATCCTTCTGATATTTGCTCATCTTGACTGGAGTTATATACCAGCCTGAGATGCATTTATAATTTACTTCTATAGTTTTTATATCCAACGCTGCCCCGTGCATTAACTTAAAAATCTTATCACATCTAAATTTATTGCAAGGGGATCCTAATTCTTTTTCCCATCTTTTGACACCCGGAGGGGCCTCGCTTAAGCCTTCTCTTATAAGGATTTTATATATATGGGAGATATTATTTTTGGTTGACGATCGCATACATATTCTCTCCATTTCGGTATAATCTTCCCCACTTCTAATTGGCTGGGGTAGTCTCTCTACGAAGTGCTTCAGTTGGGCATATCTCCAGGTGTCAATCGACAGCAGGTCCCTTGCTTGACTTAATTCGTGCAAAGTGCTTATTTTACCGTGTTTAGTAATGTCTCTTAACCGTGCGTCATCTTTTTTAATCCAATTACCCCATAATTTACTTCTTCCTGGCTCGAAGTAGATATTATTTTTTAAATAAATCAGCGGTGAATTATATTCCCATCTATTATTTCTATACAAATTATCCCAAGCTTTCAGTGTAACTCGCGTAATCTCGTGCATTTCTTCTCCTATTGCCCTAAATTCCGGTGGGTTCCATATCTCGTGTCCCAAGTGGGTGTTGCTAAGTGTATTTTCTAAATTTACCCATCTCTTTTTTTCCCCCTCTTTTGTCCATTCAGTGACCCGTGTAAGAGCTATGGCGTTGAAGTATTTTTCAAAATCAGGCAAAGCAAGACCCCCTAGTTTTTTTTCCCTTATCAAAATTTCTGCTGCTATCCGCGGCTTCTTGTTGGACCAGATAAATTTAGACACAATGCTTTGCCAGTGGAAGCATTTGAAACTTGTAATTTATTTTTGGTGCGATGATCATTTTCACTGCGTTGATTTTCCCTACCCAAGACAGCGAATTCATTGTCCACTTCTTTGTCTCATTTTTTATCTGGTCCAGCAAGGGGATATAGTTTATCAAATAGGTTTTCCTTAGTGTAGTTGCCAAACTTACCCCTAGGTATTTAATGTTCTCCCTCCATGGGAATTGAAATTCTCCTATTAATTGGGCCACCTCTGATTGTTTTAGGTTAATGTTCAAAATCTCCGATTTAGCGGTGTTAATTTTAAAATTAGACATATGGCCATATGTTTTTAAAACTTTGAGCAAATTGGGTAGAGTGATCCGGGGGTTGGTTAAAAAGAAAAGTACATCGTCCGCAAATGCGGCAAGCTTGTGTTCCTCATCCCCCACCTTGATCCCTCCTATATCGGGCATATTCCGTATTGTGGCGAGCAAAGGTTCTAATGCTAACACAAATAGAAGAGGGGACAGAGGGCAGCCCTGGCGTGTGCCGTTCATAGTGAAGGCAGATGAAAGTACTCCATTCACCTTGACCTTCGCCTGGGGGAAGTCGTATAGTATCCCAATCCAGCTCCTCAACCTTGGACCCATTCCCATGACCTCCAATGTTGTGAACATATGTCCCCAGTCCATCCTGTCGAACGCCTTCTCAGCGTCCATCGACAGGAATAGACTGGGGACACCAGTCCTCCTGCTAGCCTGCATCAACAAGAGTGCCCTTATCCCATTGTCCCTTCCCTCCCTTCCCATCACGAACCCGGCCTGGTCTGGATGTATCAAGTCCGGCATCTTGATTTTAATTCTTTTTTTTTAAATTCTTTATTTATTTCTTCAAAGGGATACATTACAAACACAAACATATGATTTCAGGCATACAGATTTACTGACCTTCCACTTCCTTAAATTATATTTCCATCCTGTTTCATGTACCAAAATACTCCTTATTATCCCTTTCTTTCCTTTTTCTATTTATTTTGTATATAATCCCCCTCTGTCCCGGTTCCCTGTGCCTCTTCTTTTTCTGTGGGTCCCCCAGTCCCTTGGGTTCCCTCGAGGCCTCCTCCCACTCCCGAGAGGGAAAAACGAAGGAAAGCAAAAACAAAAAAAAAACAAATTTCTCTCCCCCCCCTGACCCCCTCCCACTCCCTATTCCCCCGCCTCCTCATCCATTAATCTCTTCCCCTCCACTGTTTGTAAGTATTTCTCCCAGGAGTCCCAGGTTTGCTTCACCCGTTCCCTTCCCTCTAAGGATCTTGGAGTCAGACTCTCCATTATCCCAATATTTCGGACTATATTAAGCCACATAGCAATGCTAGGAGCCTGTGTTTCCTTCCAGCATCTTGGGATGCAGCTTTTCGCCGCATTCACCAGATGACAGACTATTGAGTTTTTATAGTCCTTGATAGGGATTGGTGATAAGTGTAGTAGGAAGAAGTCCGGGTCTTGTGGAATCTGAAGTACTGATAGTCGTTGGATAATTCTATGTACCTCTTGCCAGAATTGTTTAATTACAGGACAGGTCCAAAATATATGTAATAGTGTGCCCCTATCCTGACAGCCCCTCCAACAGTTCCCCGTGACCTCTGGGAATATTTTATTCATCCTTGAGGGGGTGAGGTACCATCTTGATAAAAGCTTAAAATTTAGTTCCTGCATTTTTATGCACCTTGACGATTTCATTGTCAGATGAATTATTTTCTTCCCTTGTTCTACAGTAAATTTTTTTTCTAGGTCTCTCCCCCATTTATCCAAACTCGCCAATGTAAATCCCTCTGGTGGGGCTATCAGAAGCGCGTACATTTTAGAGATGGTATGGGTCAGGGGCTCTTTTTCCTCACATAGCTTCTCAAACTTTGTTCGGGGTCTCTCAAATTCTTCCACTGGTCCTAATGATTCTAAAAAGTGTCGCACTTGTCTAGCTTGCCACCAGGGTATTTCTATCTGTCCTCCTTTTTTTGTTAAGTCCTCTATCAATAGCCAGCCACTGGCCTTCAGGAAATGTGAGGCTTGAAAGACCCCTTTCTCCCTCAGTTTCCCAAACACGTGCGTCTCCAAACCTGGCGAGAATTTAGGGTTCCCCAGGATCGGAAAAAGCGGTGAGTTCGGTGTGGATAATCTCTGTTTCTGAATAATCCCTGCTCCTATCTGCAGAGTTGGCCCAATCAATGGATGTGTCTTTAGCTCGGGAGGTATGTCTGCATAACACCAAATAGCCCTGTCCAGAGGTATTTGACTTAGTTGTTTTTCCAGCGCAATCCATAACTTGTATTCCCCATGTCTATTCCAGTCAATTATTCTACTGAGATGGGCCGCTTGATAGTACTTAAATAGATCTGGTGCTGCTATTCCACCTGCTTCCTTCGGCATTGCCAGCAGCTCTCTGTTTATCCTTGGGTGCTTGCTTGCCCAGATAAATTTTGTAAATTCAGTCCGAATTTGACTGAAATAGTTCATGGGGATACGGATAGGCAATGCCTGGAACAGATATAAAAATTTTGGCACTATGTTCATTTTTAAAATATTACATCTCCCGAACCAGGAGTGAATCCCTTTATTCCAACCTTCTAATAATTTCTTTACCTCTCTTAATAGTGGTGGAAAGTTCAGCTCAAAAATATCTGTTAATTTTGGGGAGATCTGTATTCCCAGATATTTTAGAGCCGTTGTTGTCCATCTGAACTTAAAATTACTCTGCAGATTACTTTGCATGGAGTCCTCCAGGGCCACCCCCATCGCCTCCGACTTGCTATAATTTATTTTAAAATTAGACAGACCTCCGTATCTCTCAATTTCTTTCATCAAATTTGGTAGTGAGGTTTGTGGACTCGTTAATGAAATAAGTAGGTCGTCTGCATAGGCAGAGACCTTGTATTCCTGTTTTCCCACCTGTATACCCTTTATATCCGGGTTCTGTCTATTGAGCAACGGCTCCAACGTAAGAGCAAATAATAGAGGCGAAAGGGGGCAGCCCTGGCGGGTCCCATTAGAGATGGTAAAGCTTTCGGAGTATACCCCGTTCACCTTCACCAGGGCTTGGGGTGAGGAATACACTCCTGCTACCCAACGTATCAAACGCTCTCCCATACCAGTATGTTTCAGGACTCCCAACATAAATGCCCAATTGACCCGGTCAAATGCCTTTTCCGCGTCCGTATTCACGAAGACACTAGGTATTTTCTTTTGGTTCGCCAGCTTGACCAGATTCAGCACTTTAATCGTGCTGTCTCTTGCTTCTCTTGTTGGAATAAACCCCACCTGATCCCAGTGTATCAACTGGGTCAGGTGTGTCTGTAACCTAAGTGCTAGTGTCTTCGTGAATATTTTTAGGTCCACGTTAAGAAGGGATATCGGTCGGTAGCTACTGCATACCGACCCATCTTTCCCTTCTTTCGGGATCACTGTAATATGCGCTCTTAATGTATCCAGTGGTGGGTCTGTTGTTTGTCCGAGTCCGTTAAACATTTTTACCATGTGTGGGCTCAGGTTTTCAAAAAAACTCCTAAAATATTGGATAGAGAACCCATCTGGCCCTGGTGCTTTCCCTGCTTAAAAGTCTTCATCACTGTGAGAACTTCTTCTGTTGTTATTGGTCTCTCCAGTTCTTGACGGACCGGAGAGGCAATTCGTACTAAGTGTGATGTGGACAGATATTCTTCTAGAGACAATGGTGGTAAAGTCGTTCCTGGTAAATTATATAGGGCCGAGTAATACTCTCTGAACTCGTTTGCAATATCCTTCGGGAGCACCGATTTTTGCCCTTTTTTTGTTATATATGATATGTATGAACGAGTCTGTTGTTTTTTTAGTTTATTTGCTAATAGTTTACCACATTTGTCTCCAGAGTCATATGTCAGCCTTTTTCCTCTTTGTAGTATTGCTTTAGCTTTATATCGCAGGAGATCAGAAAGTTCTCTCCTCAGGGACGCCAATTCCCTTCCCAGTCCCCTTTCTGATGACTTTTTATGTTGTGTTTCTAATTCCTGTATCTCTTCCAGTAGTTTTCTTATCTGTTCTTCTCTCGCTTTTTTTATTCGGGTGCCGTGTTTAATTAAGATTCCTCTGACAACTACTTTATGAGCTTCCCATAACATTCCTGGGTCGCTCTCACCGTTATCATTTATGTCAAAGTACCATTTAATTTCTCTTGTTAAATCCTCCCTAACTTCTGGATGTTGTAATAAGCTTTAATTTAAACGCCATCTCCATTCTACTGATTGGGATACTCCCATCAAGTCTATTTTCAAAGTAATGGGCGCATGGTCTGACCACGTTATATTCCCAATTGATATGTCTTGCACCAGCGGCAATAGCTGGTGTGGTATAAAATAGAAATCAATTCGGGAATATAATTGGTGGGGGTTCGAGAAATAGGTGTAATCCTTCTCCTCCCCATGGAGTGCCCGCCACACGTCTATTAGTTGGTATTCGTGGAATTTCTTTATGATATTTCTTCTAATTCCCCTTGGCACTGAAGATGTCCCAGTAGAAGTATCCATTTTTGGGTCTAGGGGCGCATTGAAATCCCCCCCTAAAATCAATTTGCCCTCTCTAAATTCCATTAGCCTAGACAGGGTTTTTTCCACAAACCTATCTTGATGTGCATTTGGGGCGTAGATCGTGGCTAAGGTCACTTTTATACTTCCTATGTATCCCTTCACAAAAAGATACCTCCCCTCCGTGTCCACACACTTCTCCAGTAGCGACCAAGCCACTCGATTTGAAATCAGAATTGCCACCCCCTTTGTTCTGGTTTGTGAGTTAGCATGGTATACACTGGGGAAGTGTCTGCTCTGTAAATAGGGACTAGCCCCCATCTTCAGATGTGTCTCCTGTACCATTCCCACGTCCGTCTTTAGACGTTTTAGGTCGTCTATCAACATCCTTCGTTTCTCTGGTATGTTAAGCCCCCTAGCATTTAGTGAGGTCATCCGTAACCCTTCCATCTTCTGCCTATCCCCAGTTCCCCCCCTCGTACACCAAAGTGGCCCCGGGGGGGCGAGGTGGACGAGAGACCGTAGGAGACGGGAGGGGAGGGGGAGGGGGGGCGGAACGGAAAGAAGCAAGAGATAAAAAAAAAAAAAATTAAAAAAAAAAAAAAATAAAAAAAAAAAATTTAATAGAATGCCAAATTATATTTATTTCCCTCTCGGAAGTTCCCGAGATACCGGCAAATTCCCAGCGCCTACTTCTGGGTACTAAGTTTCCCGTAGGTGCTGAATCGGGGGGTGACTAACTATGGCTCGTAAGGCCGTGCTTCCCTCCCACTCCCTCCAACTGTTTTCACACTCTTTCATATAATTTCAGCTGTCATTAGTACTGGGTCTGCTTCTACTTCCAACAGTCTAGCCAGGCATTTTATATTTCCTATGCCCCTATGTTAGTTTCTCCGTACGGATATTTCTTTCCTATCTATGCATCCTTTTCATTCGCATTTTGTATTATATCCCACAATCCTTTATATAACATGTAACATCAAACACATCAAAATGGGACCACATTAGCCCACAATCCTTTATATAACATATAACATCGTTCACATCATAATGGGTCAGTCTTAATCACATCTTTCTATGTACTGCGCCCTTTTCCCCCAGATGTTGTATTCTATTATGTTCCTCCCCCCGCATTTCATTATTTACCTCTGGTCCATATATTCTGGCTCCCCCCCCCCCTTACCCGTGTATACTTTATCCTCTTAAATTGTAGAGATATATTTATTTCCCCCCTCACCCCCCTCCTCCCATTCTGTCCCTCTCCCTTCCCTTCCAGTTATTTACATATATAAGCTGTCTCCCCCGAAAAAAATACCTCTAGTGATAACCCACTTTTCATTTTCTTAGTGATTCAGTGTCAACTCAATGTCAAACTTCTTTACCCCTGAAAAAGTTATTTTTTTTTTTTCCCCCCCCCAAACTACCTCATGTGAATGTTTATGTGTGTGAATATATATGTGCGTGTGCATATATGTGCATCCTAAGATAAAAATAAATAGGTATTTAAAAATAGACCAAAGCTACATAAAAAAAAAGAAAAGTATATGTGTATATTACTTTTGTGCCCACGTTTTTCTCTCCCTCCCTCTCTCCCTCCCCCCTTCTTACCCCTTACTTTATATTACTTTCCCACCCTCCCTCCCCCCCCCCCACCCCCCTTCCCCCTTCCCTCCTCTACACCTTTAGTGATCCTCTCAAATACACAATGCAAAAAACACTTTAGAGTGCATCTCCTAGCCCATTTGTCTCTCTTTAGTGTGACCCCCCCCACCCATTCCCTCCCCCCCCAAAAGTCTCCAGGGGAGAGGGACAAAAAAAAAAAGGGAGCGAGAAAGGACGATAGGATGAATCCACAATGGACAGTATACCACTATCTATGTTCAGTGATGACTCCAAAAATTCCAAAAAAAAAAAAAAAAAAGGACAAGTTAAGGACAGAGGACAGAGACGGTCAATTTTTTTCGTATCCCTATACATGTCCGGGATAAGCACAGTCTATTTAGATTCTCTGTTTCACCCAAAAAAAAAAAAAAGAACCCCAACACCCCACATCTGGAGCATTGACGGGAACCAGGGTCCAATTGGTCCAATTGTGAGTACCACTCCTGGGCGGGATTCAGGAGGTCACTGCCTCAAGTGTTCGGGAAGGGGGGTACACCTCGGGTAACCTTTTAGGCACAGCTAAAATTTAGAGGGCTCCGTCCAAACAGGGGGGGCCGGCAGATAGTCAGAGAAAAAAAAAAAGAACACGGGCAAAATTAAGTAACGTAGGAGAATAGGAAGTCTTATGCATGGTTACTTACAGTTCCCCGCCGACTAGCTGTCTCATTTTGCCGCTATGGCTTCTCCCGCATGCTGCCGTTCTCCTGCTCTTCGCTGCTGCTTTCTTTCCAGGGGTGCAAGCCAATCTGGCACCTCACATCGCTCCATCTCCAAGAAAGAGAAGAGCGACGGTAAGTCTGCCGGGGACCATACCAAGAACGATTGTGTGCCTTTTTTCACTTTCAATGAAATTGGGTACCCCCAGCGATACGTGGCTCCCGCTCGTCTAATCTGCTCCAGCAGCGGGCGCAATAGTGCCCTTCTCTGTAGAGTTGCCCGGGAAAGGTCCGGGAGGATCCTAATTGCAGCTCCATCTTGGTCTACTGTACCCATTTCCCAGGCTTTCCTACTGATCAACTCCTTCTGGGAAAATCGCTGAAAACGGCCAATAACATCTCTTGGTCTGAGTGGGTCTGTTGAGCGAGGTCCTTGTACCCTATGTAGTCTTTCAAACTCAACTACCAGGGTCGGGGGGCCCGCACAGATTTTCTGGCATATCAAGCCCACTGTCGCCTCTAACAGATTTCCTTCAATCTCCTCCGGGATTCCTCTGAATCTAAGGTTGCTTCTTCTGCTTCGGTCCTCAAATTCTTCCAATTTTAAGTACATAGTTGAAGACTGTATTGACTGAGCGGACCACTCTCTCTCTATCTTGCTCACCCGAGCTTCTAAACTAGCCGTCACCTGCTTTTCTTCCCGGAGACCGTCTGCTATATTTTACATTTCCAACTTAATCAGCTTTAGCTCCTTGCGGTTACCTTCCTCCACACGAGCCACCATAGCTTCCATCTCACCTCTTGTTGGGAGCGCTTGCAGGATCGTTCTTAGATCAGCCAGGCTTGCCTCCACTCGCTCCTGGGACGCCATCTCCATCCCCCCTGACAGAGACTGCACGTTATCTTCAGTGTGCCTGCTCGGCTCCTCGTATGTCAGTGGGAGGCTCAGGCGCGGGGCCGCCCGTGGTGTCTCCACGCACGCCAGCCCCCGGATCTCTGTAGCCGTTGCCCGCCCGGTTGCTGCCCGTGTGAAGTAAGTTTTAATCTCCGGCTGCGCCGGAGCTTTGCACGTATCTCTCCTCTTTCCGCTGCTCATTCCCTGCTGACCGCTTTCCCCGTCAGTCACCGCCAATCCAGGGCTTCATTCACGGCAGCTTTCCTTCAGCTGGAGGGAGTGTTTGGGCGCACAGCATGTTCTCTCTCTACTCCGCCATTGCAGAGTCACGCCCCCTAATTCTAATTCTATTAGCCAATATTTTCGCAAAGAGCTTAGTGTCTGCGTTCAGAAGTGCAATGGGGCGATAGCTTGAACACAGCGTTTTGTCCTTCCCTTCCTTCAGTATCAATGTTATTGAGGCCATCAATGCTTCTTTATCCATTCCATACTCCCCTCCTAGCTGGTTCCAGTACTGGCAGAGTCTAGGGATCAAGATGTCT
The DNA here is from genome assembly GCA_028564925.1 of Lithobates sylvaticus. Lineage (NCBI taxonomy): Eukaryota > Metazoa > Chordata > Amphibia > Anura > Ranidae > Lithobates > Lithobates sylvaticus. Next base: position 186,272,600 of record CM053033.1, on the reverse strand, counting down.
CCAAATTTCTTATAATAGGTCAGCGAGAATCCATCCGGACCCGGGCTTCTGCCAGTAGGGGAACTCTTCAAGGCATCTAGTATTTCCTGTTCGGTTATGGGCCTATCCATGTGGGTACTGTCTTCGGGTGTTAAAGCAGGGACCGCACTATTTCTAATGAAGTTCCTGGAATCTTCTAACTGAGTTTGTGTATTCTGACCTTGTGTTTTTATATCATAGAGGGATTCATAATAAAGTTTAAACTCGGTGGCAATGTCTTTGGTTACATTTACCATTGACCCCGTTTTACTTTGTATCTTATCTATATAATTAATCTCTCTCTTACTTTTTAACATTTTTGCTAGGTATTTACTACTTTTGTTACCCCATTTATAGCGGTCGGTGTCTAATTTGTGGAACCATTTCCTTGCATCTATGTCCATTTCCATTTTTAATTCTTCTCTTTTATTCAATAGTCTATGAAGGGTGTCTTGTCTTCGTGTTTTTTCCTCCCTATGCTCTTTTTCAAGGTTTCGTATTTCTTCTATCAGTTTCCCTCTGCGCTCTTTTATTAGTTTTTTTTTTCCTGCTCCGATGGAGATGAAGATCCCCCTTATGTATGATTTATGTGCTTCCCACAATGATGCCGGACGAATTTCTCCAGTGTCATTTATTTCAAAGAAAGACAATATTTCCCTCCTTATGATTTCCTCAGTGGCGGCCTCTGCCAGTAGGCCGTCATTGAGGCACCATGTACCCGAACGCTTTTGGGTTCCAGTAAGTCTGATAGACATCGACAGGGGTGCATGGTCTGACAGGGTCATTATCTCAATCTGCGACTCCACTACCTGATCTAAGAATTTATGTTCAACAAAAAAGTAGTCCAAACGGGAATGTGTCCCATGGACCGGGGAAAAGAAGGTATAATCTCTAGTGTCTGGGTGCTGTATCCTCCAAACGTCAATTAACTGCGCGTTCCTCAGTTTTTGTTTTATCTTTTTTAACTGGCGGGTATTCAAGGTTCGAGTTTTTGATGTTGAATCCAACTTAGGGTCTTTACCAAAATTTAGGTCTCCTGCAAGAATAACTTCACCGGTGCGAAACATTGCTAAGTGTCTCAGCACCTGTAATAAAAATCCCGTCGGATTTTTATTTGGGCTATATATATTCGCTAATGTTAACGTTCTTTCGCCTATTCTCCCATTTAAGAACAAAAACCTTCCTTCGGGATCTACCATCCTGTCCATATATTCAAATTTAATGCCTCTCGCAAACCGATGGCCACCCCCTTAGCCCCTCTAGTTGGTGTATCTCCTTGGAACCACAACGGATACTCATGGGAGAGAATTCTGGTGTTGCTTTCTTGGGAAATATGTGTCTCTTGGATAAAAACGACCTGCGCATGATAAGACTTTAATTCCTTCAATATCTTGTACCTCTTGACCTGTGAATTGAGCCCCTTCACATTATATGTGATAAACTTCAAGTCGCTATCAGACATATTCCATAGTGTGAAACCTTAGTTTGACAGGACTTATACATTCTGATCCAATTTATTCGTTCCTGTATGGCTGAAACATCCTTAATCCCTACTTCTCTACCCCCCTCCACCCCTCCCCCCCAACTAAGCTCCTCCCACCTCCCTCTCCCCTCCACCCTCCAACCCTCTTCCCTTCCCCCTCCCGATCCCCTCTCCCCCCCCCCCCCGGGTCTACTTTCAACCCCTTGTAAGCAGCGAGGCATCCCTTAGAGATCCCCCCTGTCTACTGCGCCTTCAGGGTGCAGCTCCGGTGCCAGCGGCCAACAGCAGAGTCCCCCCCCCCATATAGGGGGGGGGGAGTCCGCCAGACCCGCTTGATCCCCCCGAGGCCCTCACAGCCCCCATCCATCCCCCGCCCCAGCCCGAGTTTGTATGGACCAATCTCTTTTTCCACGGGAAGGGGAGAGAGGGGGAAAAAAAAAAAACCCTCCCCCGCCCCCCTTTTCTTGACTTTTCCTCTGGGCCCTTTCACCCCATCCCCCAGCACCTTCCCTCCCCTTCACACCGGGGTTTATTATTTTAGTTCCGGATAGCAGGAATTACAGGGGTAGGGATCCCCAACTCTTGGCAGAAATTCTGTAACTCGTCCATATACTTCAAACGGAATGTTCTCCCGGCATTGACAACAATCAAGGCTGTGGGGAATCCCCGACTATATTTAATGTTCAAGGCCCTTAAGCTGACCAGTAAAGGCTTCATCTGTCTTCGCCTTGCAAGAGTTCCTGCTGAGAGATCGGAAAAAACCTGCAATTCAGTATCCTCATATTTAAGAGGGTTTCCTCTGAGCTTGCTCCATATTTGAGATTTATCATCGTAGGAGTGGAATCTAATGAGCACATCTCGCGGTACTTCCTCCCAGGGCCGCAGGTTTCCTGATGCGGTGGACCCGATCGATTTTTAGCTCAGTAACTTCACCCCTATTCAATAATGGTTTAAAGAGGTTAAACATTTTCTCTTTCAGATCTTCTCCTCTATGTTCAGGAAGGGACCTAATCCTTAAGTTTTGTCTTCTGCTCTGGTCTTCCATATATTCCATTTTATAAATCATATCTCTTTGATTCATTTGCAGTTGTCCCATCTGCGTTCTCAGTTCCATATTATCTTTGGTTTGTATTGTTGTTATTTCCTCCACTATCTCCACTCTTTTTAACAGGACACCCATATCTCCTCTAATATTCAAGATTTCCAGTTTAATAGCATTTTCTAGTTTGGAAAACATCTCAGCCATCTCTGTTTTTGTTGGAATTTGTGTAATGTCTCTCTGAACTGAGGTGATGTCTGCAGCCCCAGACCTATCTTGTTCAAATTCTAGTCTGGATATTTCGGACTGTTCTGCTCTTAATTTCTCCTGCTCTTTCTTTTTTTCCTTAGCCCCCTGCTGCTTAATTGTACTAGTTAAGCTTCATACACACAATACGAAAATTGGATGAAAAATACCACTTTTGAAGCGTTGTGCATATGAGCGTATCATTTTTTTTTTTTGGTGGGCGAGTGGGTCTTGAGTGGGAGTTCCCACACTTTTTTCCCCAGGACTTGACCCCTGATCTCCACTTGCTTTCGTGTACCGTGATGAGCAGCCGGCCTAATGTATTTTGGAAACAGGAGGTCATCCAATCAGTACAGGGGTCGTTCATTTTCTGAATGAATACAATGCGTTTTCTGATTGGGCAAGGTGGAGAGGTGGGGTGGTAATGCAACAATGATAAATAAGTAGATTTTAAATTCTGCGCCGAGGACCTAAAATTGGCTGCTGCTTTACCCCTATTCCTCACCAGGGCGGGGAATAGGAGAAATAATGACAAAAAGAGGTACGGGTGGTGCCCCTTATCAGTGATATATATATAATGTGTTCTAATACTGTGTGCTATCCCTTTAAAGCAGGGTTTCTCAACCAGAGTTCCATGGATCACTAGGGTTCCTCCAGTGGTTGCTAGGGGTTCCTTGAGAAATAAGCCATTTCTGCCTCTCCGATAAGTTCCAACTGCCACCATTGATCTTTTTAGCTATTTATAAGGGGGTAATTCTTCCCAGTGTCCACAAGCGTAAGGAACATTCTTCCCACTGACCATCACACTAATGTATCATGATTTGTAGATATAGTAATTTTTCTGTGTTGAAAAGGTTGAGAAAGGCTGCTTTAAAGGATGTGTGATTATGATTAGAGGGTTAAACCACAGTGAATATAGAAATTGCTGTGCTGATGAGATCAGTAATATAAGAACATCCAAATAACCAAAGAAGCAAGCCGTGCTGACCAGCAACACGTGACAAAAAAAAAAAGACTGAAAAAAGCATAAAAAAAAAAAAAAAAATTGAAATTAATAGGAGAGAATTAAATATATACATGTGAATTTAAAGGAATATTGCGCATGTATATACCGGTATTCCTCATATCAATTACATTTTCTCCTATTAATCTAAATTCATTTTTATTTATTTTATATTTTTTTCAGTCATTGTTTTTTTGTCAAGTATTGCAGGTCAGCACAGCTTGCTTCTTTGCTTATTTGGATGTACTTATATTACTGATCTTATTACCAACACACACCTTTGTATTTAGCAATTTCTGTATTTACTGCGATTTAACCCTCTAATCACACATCCTTTAAGCCGATGCAACAATGATGGTGACATCACAATGGACCTTGTATTAAAGGGGTTGTTTTTTTTTTTTTTTTTTTTAAATAACAAACATGTTATACTTACCTCCACTGTGCAGTTTGTTTTGCACAGAGTGGCCCCGGTCCTCCTCTTCTGGGGTCCCCCCGGCGGCGCTGGTAGCTCCTCCCCACATCGAGTGCCCACGTTGGAGAAGGCTCCCCTAAGGTGGACATCCGATGCGGGCGCGCTCCCGAGTCCTGCTTCTGTGTCCATTCACACAGAATGCAGGACTTGGCCCCGCCCCCCGGCGCACACGTCTTAGGATTTGATTGACAGCAGCGTGAGCCAATGGCTGCGCTGCTATCAATCTATCCAATCAAGAGTCGAGACAACAGGCAGAGAGGTAGAGCGCGTCTCCGCCATTGGAATGAATTGGCTTAGATGAGTAAAACGGGGGGGCGGTCAGTGTCAGAAGTTTTTTTTCACCTTAATGCATAGGATGCATTAAGGTAAAAAAACATGAAGGTTTACAACCCCTTTAAAACTTATATGTTTGAAAATGACTAATCATGCCTTTATTGCAAGTACCTTGAATGTCTGCCTTCCAAAATGTGGTCATTTTGTGTGTGTTTCTACTGTCCTAGCACTTCAAGGCCTCCAAAAACGTGGTAGGCAGTCAGGAAATGAGATGCGTATTGTATGCCCTTTGAAAGCGAAGGTGTTTTTTGGATTTTGGGCCCCTCTATGTGTCTAGGCACCATAAAGCTTACATGTGGTATCACCATACCCTGGAGGAGTAGCAAAATGTGTTTGGGGTGTAGCTGTAAGTAAGCCCTGTGTGTAAAAAAAAAAAACTTAAAATTACAACTGCAATAAATTTCTATTTCATTTACTTGTTTTAAAAATTGTTTTAATTAAAATTAGATCTTTATAATACTCACCACGCCCCTTACTGTATACCTTGGGGTGACTACGTTCTGGAAAGGGGTCATTTTGGAGGTGTTTGTACAGTCCTGGCATTTTAGGACGCATAAACGGCAGTCAGGATTCATACATTTCAAATGTATGTAACAGTTTTTACACTCTTATGCTGCGAACACACGATCGGAATTCCGGCCAGAAAAAGACCGATGAAAGCTTTTCATCGGAAAATGCGACAGTGTGTAGGCTCCATTGGAATTTTGCTGGCCGAATTTCCAACAACAAAGAATTGAGAGCATGTTCTCAATTTTTCCGACGGAAAAGGTTTCTATCGGAAATTCCGATCGTCTGTAGCAATTCTGATGCGCAAAATTCCTACGCATGCTCGGAAACAATTCGACGCATGCTCGGAAGCATTGAACTTGGCTCGTTGTAGTGTTGTACGTCACCGCGTTTTTGACGGTCGGAATTTGGTGTGACCGTGTTTAGGCAAGACAGTCGGACTTCCGTCGGGAAAACCGTCAGAGCTTTTTCCGACGAGAATTCCGATTGTGTGTACATCGATTCACACTAACGCGTTTTTTGATGCATTTTGCAGAAATGCAGGGACATTTTTTAACATGGGTTCCTATGGAACATGTTCACATCAATGCATTTTTGTGCCTCTGCGTTTTTGGAAAGGGTCGGGGACTTTTTTTCATGCAAAATGCAGCGTTTTGCATGTAATAGAAGTCAATGGACCCACATCCAAAATGCAAGTACCGCGTTTTTACTGCGATTTTGCCGCGATTTGCGTTTTTATTTTTTTAATGAAAAAAAAAAAATGCAAAATGCAAAACGCGGCAAAATCGCGGTAAAAAAGCATGTCCAAAAACGCGGCAAGCACCGCAAAAAGCACTGCAAAAAGCACTGCAAAAACGCTCAAAAGAAAAATGCATAGATGTGAATCGAGCCTAATTTTGCGGTGCTTGCCGCGTTTTTGGACACGCGTTTTTACAGCGATTTGCGTTTTTGTATTTTTTTTTTACGATTTTTTTTTACACTGTGGTTGCTTAGCAACCAGCTATATACAGTGTAAAAAAAAAAAACGCAAAACGCAAATCGCGGCAAAATCGCGGTAAAAACACGGTACTTGCGTTTTGGATGCGGGTCCCTTGACTTCTTTTACATGCAAAACGCTGCATTTTGCATGAAAAAAAGTCCCCGACCCTTTCCAAAAACGCAGAGGCACAAAAATGCATTGATGTGAACATATTCCATAGGAACCCATGTTAAATAATTTCCCTGCATGTCTGCAAAATGCAAAATGCATAAAAAAAAAAAACGCGCTAGTGTGAATGGAGCCAAACAGTGTAAACAATCTATACTTATTTTTTTATTTATTGGTACCAAATTAATGTAGCAGAATACATTTGGGCATGATTTCATGATGAAAGATTTTTTATTGGGTATTTTTTTTTATAACAGAAAGTAAGAGAAACATTTTAGTAGTAATTTTTCTTTATAGAGTAAAAGATAACAAAAAAAAAAAGCAAAGGTGATTAAATACCATTAAAAGAAATCTCTATCTGTTACAAAAAGATAGAAAATGAATTTGGGTAAAGCGTTGCTTGACCAAGTAATTGCCGGTCAAACTATGACAGCACTGAAAACTGAAAAAAGGAAAGGGGTGTAACATGCTGGCACTGAGGTGGTTAACATTTTTTGATTCCAACAAAATGTACGGGAAGTTTATTCCGACATGTTACACATATAGATGCTTTTTGCGCTTTGGATCTATATGGACAAGGGCGGGGTTTAATGGAACGACGAATGCAAGTGTTGAGGTGGAATTTTGTGCTACTTAATTCATTTCTATCGGTTGACACCGTGCTACAGATGGCCTTCACGTTGGCTGCAGAAGAAATGATGAAAGTGTTCAGTTTCTTGCATTGACCTCCTACGATATATATGCTCTTGTCCATGGCGGTGTTACAGTTGATGTTTTGTGTTACAATGTGCTTCCTCTGAAATGTTGCCCAGTTCTGAGACAAGGACAGATGGGAGAGACCCAGGAGGATCCCAAATACCAGAAGAGATTTTGCACACATTCTGGCCATTGTTTCTGAAAAGAGAGATACAATAAAAATGTATCAGTTTTCAAGATTTCAAAAAGCTAATGAAAATAGAATTGTTTCAGTGAGGACATATTCATTTTCTTTTGGGAGATTGGTGGGATGTGTATTTATGTTTTTTTCTTTTATTAATGTTCTTAGTAATTTTTTTTTATCACTATGTGTGTGCCATCTCTTTTCTTTGTATTTTCTTTCTGTGAAAAAAAAAAATGGGGGCAACTATTTAAAGTGGTTGTAAACCCTTACAGACCACTTTGACCTACAGGTAAGCCTAGATTAAGGCTTACCTGTAGGTCCAAGAAATATCTCCTAAACCTACACGGTTTAGGAGATATTTGTCAAGACAGGCACTTCTGTCTACGGCGCATGTGCTGTGGACAGCGGCGCGCAGGCGCACTGAGCTTGCTGCTGCTAACGGCAATGAGGCCGTTAGTGGCAGCTCCCGCCGGCATGCGCGGGGGTGGCGTCATCTCGGCTCCGGCCAGTCACAGCGCCGGAGCCGCGATACCTGGAAGTCCCTCCGGGTATCATGGCGGCGTCGGAGGAGGACAACGAGGGTCGCTTCGGGAGCTTCCATCTCAGGTAAGTTATTCATAATGAGCTAGTATGTTATGCATACTAGCTCATTATGCCTTTGTCTTGCAGTGTCTATTTATTTATTTTTTTTACTTAGGCTTTACTTCCTCTTTAAAGCTCTTAAAAACAGCACAGGCCACTTTAAATTCTCCTCCAGCATTGACTCCAATTTATTTTACCAGAAAATTTTCCAAATCTTCAAATTTTCACCAAAATATCAAATTCTTCCCAACCGCTTGTTAACCGATTAGCAACCACCCACTGCAGGGGGGGGGCACTCTGCGCCAGATCACGTACCTGGTAGGTGATCTGACAGTTCCATGTCTGGGGCACGTGCGGCGCCGGCGGCGACCAACTCCCACTGTTATTGGACACAGCGAGAGCCAATCAGCGATGTCTGCCGGGACCCGCCGATCGTTCAGGAGAAAGGCAGAATAGCAGTCTGCCTATGTAAAGAAGGCAGATCGCCATTCTGTGACAAGGGAATGGGCTGATGCTGTCCCCCCCCCCCCCCCCCACAGTTAGCAATCACTCCTAGGGAACACATTTAACCCTTTAATCACCCCTGATGTTAACCCCTTCCCTGCCAGTGTCATTAGTACAGTAACAGTGCATATTTTTTAGCACTAATACTAATACTGTATTAGTGTCACTGGTCCCCAAAAGTGTCAGTTAGGTGTCCGATTTGTCTGCAGCAAAATCTCAGTCCCGCTATAAGTCGCTGATCGCTGCCATTACTAGTAATAAATAAAAAAATACACCATAGTTTGTAGACGCTGTAACTTTTGCACAAACCAATCAATATACACATATTGGGACCTTTTTTTCAACCAAAAGTATGTAGCAGAATACATATTGGCCTAAATTGCTGAAGAAATTTGATTTTTTACATTTTTTTATTGGGAAAGTTTTATAGCAGAAAGTAAAAAAATATGTTTTTTTTCCCCCAAATATTCTGTATTTTTTTGTATATAGCACAAAAAACTGCAGAGGTAATCAAATACCACTAAAAGAAAGCTCTATTTGTCAGAAAAAAAGGTCAAGTACAGCATTGCACGCCCATGCAATTGTCAGTTAAAGTAACACAGTGCTGTATTGGAAAAGATGGCCTGTTCATGAAGGGGGGTAAACCTTCTGGAGCTGATTAAATATCAGTAACACAGGGAGGGCACTGTTCCCATGGAATTGGGTGGCTCATAGACCTACAGTGGGGCTGATTTACCAAAGGCAAATAGACTGTGCACTTTGCAAGTGCACTTAAGGCTCTTTCACACGGGACGGATCCGTAATGATCCGCCCCGTAAACATCCGCTGAGCCGGCGGATGACAGGGCGGTCCCTGCACACTGTACAGGAACCGCCCTGTCAGATCTCCGCTCTCCTCTATGGGGGATCGGATGAACACGGACCGTCTGTCTGTGTTCATCCGATCCGCTCTGCAGACGGATAGAAAAATATGGGATGTTCATCCGCTGACACCCGCTATCCCATAGGGATGCATGTATGTCTGTATTTCATCCGAAAACAGATGCATGAAATACGGACATACAGTCCGCCCATGTGAAAGAGCCCTTACTCCAGAGGAAATGAAGCAGAGCTTCACTTTGGAAAGAATACCCAATCACATGCATGGAATAAAAAAAAACAGCATGTTTGTGTGCACATGATTGGGTGATAGAAGTCAGCAGAGCTTTCCCTCTTTCCTAAGCTCTGGAATAAATACCCTTGCATAGTACAACTGCACTTGAAAACCTCATTGTGAGAAGGAGCAGTAAAGCCCAACCATCTAGTTGTACTGCAAAGCAGGAAGCAGAGTCTGTATGTTTAGTGAGCTTTTACAAGCCTATGTAATATCAAAATAATAAACAGAATTAAAATAAAAAATATCAATGTGATGTAAAAAATTGCTTTAACCCCATGACGCCGACATAACACAAATATGCGGCCTTACTGCACAGGGCTCTCTTTGTACTAAAGATCGGGACCCGGTGTTCTGTCAGGAATAGTCCGGCTATCACCAAGTGTCCGCTGTGTACTGCGCATGCGCAGTACGGAGCAGAAAGATTTTCGGAAAATCTCCGAAGATGAACGGCGCCTGCGCCGTGAGTCGAGGTGTAAGCCCCACCATCCAAGTGGACATAGGGCTACACAAACTTAGAAGGCCCCTCGCGGGCTCGCTTCGCTCGCCACGCTTCGCTCGCCACGCATCGGGCACGGCCTCGCTGCGCTTTGGCTCTTTTATATTCTAACTCTATGTCCACTTGGATGGTGAGGCTTGAAAGTGGACTCACGGCGCAGGTGCCGTTCATCTTCGGCAATCTGGTTGTCCTGTGTACTGGGCATGTGCAGTACACAGCGGACCCTTTGTGATGGGGGACAGAAAATGACAGTACACCGGAACTCCTGATTATGGGTCACCTGATCGTTGTGGTAGCCTCTAATTGGCTACTACAGTGATCAGTCGCTGTGAAGCTTGCCCCCGTGTTTCTTTCTCTGTGAATGGAGAGATAAGATATATTGTATGTCTCTATGGCATGTCTCTATTTGCAGAGGGAAAAAAACATGTGTGTGAAAAAATAAATAAATAAGTATTAAAAAATGTAATTAAAAAAATTGAAAAAATACCTAGACCAAGGTTTGATCTACGTCAGAGACAGGGTTAGTGTTTGGGTCAAGTAAGGGTCAAAAGTCAAGGTCAGAGTCAAAGGTCAGGGTCAGCATATTTTGGGCAGGATTTTTTTTTTTGTTGCACTATTGTTTCTGGGCTGTACTAACAACAAATAACATACACATATGTGGTATCACTGCGATTACCATGAGCAGGAGAATTTATTTTGGTTTGCTCTTTGGTGTTAGATTATGGTAGTAACAATAAATATACAGCTAAATAAAAAAATAAAAAAAGATGATTTTTGTACTATTTTGGGCCAGTTTACCTTTGATTAAAAAAAATAAAAAATAAGTAATTGTGATGATATGTATAGTTTTACTAACACATGTTAAAGTTGAAAAATTATGCTTAGGCATGAAGATTTGTTTTACCCTGACACCCTTGTCACACCAATTGCGACATTGAAATCGAGCTACTTCTCTTGAAGTAGCCAGATTTCAAAGTAGTGCTACTTCGCGTGCATGAAGACATCTGTGTGACTTCATGCACAAATGTCTATGCAAGTCACACCTGAACTTGCAAAAAGTAGCATAAGAACTAATTTCAATCAGAGTGACACTGATTTGACCCCTTCCATTGCAGACAATAGGGTGTGACTTGTCATACGATTTGAAACTATCAAATTGCATGACTAGTCGCATCGGTGTAACCCTGGGCTTAGGCATGAAGGGGTTAATGTAAATCTTGTATAATGGTTTTCGCTAAATTCATGCTGAGGTTGTACAATTACCATCAGTGGAAAACAATTTTGGTGCATTTTTAAATAAATTCTCCAACTATCTCGCTGAAGGATGCAGAGTTGGGAGCTATCAACACTGCAGATAAAACTGCCCAATCCTTAATTAATGTTATTCATGGACTCCACAAGACTTGACATATTATTGTACTGTTGTACACTAGTAAACTGCTGCAAATATAGTATATTATTTCAGCAATTTTATTGGTACTCAATTTAATGTCCAATTCCAGCCCAAACATATTTTTTTTAATTATTGTAGAACATAAGCAGAACAAGCAGTTAATCCCTTAAGACCCATTTACATCAATACAGTCTGTTGCAGGGCATTAAGGCAAGCATGGGTTGTGTTAAGCCTCGTACACACGGTACAATTGTTGGCCAACCGAGCGTCTGATTTTTGTCAAAAGGGCGTGTGCCAGGATCTTGTCTTGCATACTAACGGTACACAATTGTCATGCCACAAACACGAACGTCGTGACGTAGTACAAGGGATTTCAGCTCTTGAGCGCCTCCCTTTGGGCCCCTTCTGCTAATTTCGTGTTTGGTGAGAATTGACTTTGATCATGCGTAATTGTACTTTTGACTTTTGTGTGACGGATTTGTGTACTGACCATACGAAGATCAGATGTCAAACTGTTGTCCGCCGAAAATTTACTAGCCTGCCATCCAAAATTTTTTGGCAACAATTGTCAAAAGGAGTGTATTAATGGTAAGATTTTAGGACAACAATCTATCAACAGACAATCCCCTGCCAACAATCGTATCGTGTGTATAAGGCTTTAGGGTAGCCTCATTATAATTTGGTTACTAACTCACCTCAACAGAACAATTAATGAACATGACCCTTTTTTTGATGCACCACAATGTGGCACAACATAAAACACAGTATGTGTGTTGCGGTGTGCTGGCCTTGACTGTACAGTGTGTTGGGGTGCCATTGACAAAGAATGACACTGAACAGTACACAGGATAAATAAAGGTTCTCACCATATTAGATATTAAAGTGAGTTTGCCACATCCCTGTACATACAGATACTGACCCAGTAGGGTTTGCCTGCCAGTGTGGATTAACCTTACGGACCCCTGAAATACAGTTTGAACAGTTGTCAGCGGCCATTATCCTGCAACAGCATTATTTAATGCAGGGTTTTATTTAAATCCCTCAGTTGCTTGTGATACGTGTCACTAAAAAGCATAAGCTATATGTCTGTGATGTACCAAAACTTCTATTGAAATGACCAGTTTATCTGATCACATCCTACTGGGTCAAACTGAACAGTACAGTACACATAGCAAAGTGTTGCTGTGACTAACAATTGACTGAAAATGGGATAAAACATTTTTTATTGGGAGTAAGAACCAAGATGCAACTGCATTTAAAAGGTGTGCATCCTTGTTATCAGGGCTGGAGGTCAACAAAATGAATATCATAGTCAGAATAACTCATTCATTAGAGCCAATGAGCTCTATAAACTAGGGTGACCAGACGTCCCCAGTTCCCGGGGACAGTTTCCGGACCAAGTCTGTCCCCGGTTTTGTCCCCGGATTGCAGTGGCGTAGTGTTTGCGTGTGTGTGTGTGTGGGGGGCAGCCATTACTCTCGCATCGGGTGCAACATTTGGGGGGTCGCAAAATTATTACTGTGCCCCCCTAAGTGTGCCATGTTGCGGCCATGTGTAACATGCCTCCCTCAGCCCCCTACATCTCTGATGAGGCATG